>LPNX010511423.1:780140-795607 GCA_001517045.1 Pseudotsuga menziesii | reverse complement strand
CCCAAGTGGGGGAACTAAGGTGGTATAGGACGGACCTACACCACCATGGGTGGTATGAGTCACTGATGGAGTGGGAATAGGTATTCCTGCTGCGGGAATAGGTGCCGTGAGGGGAACGATAAATGGGGGCCCCATGGAGGGCATACCCATAGCAGGTGTGGTAACTGGTGTAGTGGTGGATGTGCCACCAATGGTCCCTACCAAGATGGGAGTGGGAGTCACGCCAGCCATGGGGCTAGTAGGGGCAGTGTAAAGGGGGTTCTTAGACTCTAGCTCAGAATCAAAGGTAAAATAAGGGGCGTCAGTATCTGGTGACGGAGTCCTATGCCGCTGACGAGTGGAGTCAAGTGACAAGGCTCGAGATCTATGATAAGTTGTATCAAGTGATGATGATCTATGTCGATGACGGGTGAGGTCAAGTGAACCGTGATGTGGGGGTTCGCCTCTGAGACGCCGAGAATGTCTCAGGGACTCAATGGTGACAAATGGTGTCAAATCTCTATGGGTTGAGGTAACTACAAAACAGCTCAAAAACCCTAATGCAACCGAGTGTGCAGAAGGAGAGCTCAAAAATAGGGCTCTTAGGCCAACAATCGAATCAAAACACCCACTGTAACAGCTGTGTTACAATAGGCGGAGTGTCAACAGAAATGGTCAGAATACCAACAAGCAGCAGGTTTTCTAAAAATAAAAAACGGTGGACTCACTAGACCAAAAGGAGGTAAGGGAGCATGCAAACACCTAACTAGAAGTATTATGACTCAACTAGACATATCCTCTGCAAGGTGATGAAATCCAAGTCAGACAATATGAATAGGAAAGCCAAGTGGCTAAGGTATCCCCCTACCGGGAGGGACACCGGGTAGTCAAATCCTAGAAGAATGGCAACTAAGATACCCCATTCATGACACGTCCAGAAAGGTAAATCTGTCACTTGGTCCTTTAACCGCAATACCCCTATACAGGGATATCCCGAGAACTGCGAAAGGTAGCCCTTCAGCTACTGAATGGAGTTCGGTATTCCACTCAGGCCTCCGAAACCAATCTCACGACTTCAACCCTCCTAAGGGAGAGGCCCTCTGATAAACCGGTTGTGACCGTGTCAAAAAATACTAGGGGATTTTGGTTCCCTAATTGGACAACAACTATGTCTCAAGTGTAAGTAACCGAGGGGTGTTTTTGGAATCCTATCCCCCCGATCCTACCTAACTACAAAAATTATTTTGTGTTCCCCAAGTGGGGTTAGAATGTTGGTTGAGTTAAGTATTTTTTAATTCTCACTTGAATTAGGTGACAGATTGTGTGCTCGTGAGGTTATGAACCCAGAAGAGAAGTGCCACACACCACGGGGGCAGCTTCCTAAATAACAATAACACTGAATGAAAAAATTTTACCATGCAAAATTTTCTGAATAAACAATGCTGAAATTTTTAAAAAATTCTGTAAAGGGGGACAAAAATGCTGTAGGGCTGCAGGTAGAACAGATGGCTGTGCAGGTGCACAAAATATGGAAGCAAAAGGGCTGGGTTCAAAAGTAGGAACAAGTGCGAAAGTCAGATCGCGGGTCTAGGGAGAAGTCACGCGGTCGGACCGCGGGTTCGAAGGAAACAGGCGCACATAGGTCGTGGCTTTCTGGCCAACAGCGGCGGTCGAACCGCAGCAAACAGGAAAAAAGACGCGGTCGAGACGCAGGAAAAGGAATGACAGACGCGGTCGGGTCGCAGCTAAGGGATTGAAAGGCGCGGTCGGGACGCGGGTAAAATGACTGACAGGCACGTTCGGATCGCAGCAAACAGGCTGGTTAGCCGCGGTCGGATCATAGGTATCAGACTTGAAACTGCCGGCAGGGCACTGAAAAAAGTCTGAGAGCCGCAGTCGGGTCGTAGGTAAGGGCCTGAAAGACGCGGTCGGGACGCGACTGCGGAGGGAAAAATTGCGGTTTACGACGGCCGAGAGCGACAGCCGAAAGGACAAAACGGGGAATAAAATAAAATAAAAACCAACGGAGTCACCAAAACTGTTGCTAGGGTTTTACCCCTAGCTTGTGCGAATGAGCACCTACTAAGGAAAATGGATTCATTAGTAGCAGTTCAATAAAATGTAAATTAAAAGCTATAACACAAATAAAAACTAAATCTAAACATGTTCATGAAGCAAAACAACAAAAAGTAAAGAATGATTTTTTATTGATCTGACCTCCAATGTGGAGGTTGGTGAAGCCCTTTGCGCTGGTCCGAGTAGGTGGCTCCGAGCTCCAAGCTGTTCCTTCTCTTTCTCCAATGGTGGAAATGGGCCAAAAGGGGCTCTCAATGGTGAAAGTAGCTCAAGGGTGAGCTAGGGTTTCAAGGGCAATTTTGGCAGAGGCAGGATACTTGTGATTGTGGATCTGAAATAAGGGGTCTCCATCACTTATTTATAGTTTTTCAGTGGTGGAGTGCTGGCCCATGGTTTTTTGGAAACCATGTGGTTTAGGTCAAATGTTTAGGGTTTCAGCTGTTTAGGGTTTTTTTTCTCCTTTTCTTCATTATTTTATATTTTTTCTTCTTTTTTGGAGATTTTTGGTTTTTTGGAGGAATTTTGGATATTTTTTGGAGGAAAAGAGGGTTTTATGGCCTTTTGGAGGCGTTTTAAGCCTTTTGGAGGCTTTTTAGATGGTTTTATGGGTTTTTGATGGAAATATGGTATGAAAATGGACAAATGAGCCATGTAATGGGGTAGATGAGGTATTGAACCCTTTTTGGGTGTTAACAATAGGGTGGCATGGAAGTACCATAGTATGGTTGACCTTGACTAGTAGGAGCTACAAAGCCGTAATTAGGAGAGTAAGAAGGTTGTTGATACCTGCCTCCATAGGGTGAAGAAACCTGTCCATACTGCATCCCATAATAAGGTCCATGGGTCATCGCATGCGATGCCCCATGAGACACTCCATAGGTAGGAAGATATGCTCTGGAAGTAGGGATATAAGCCCCAGAAGTAGTAATATGACCTCTAGAAGCATGAACATAGCCTCCCGACATAGCAGGTGGTATGTGGACTTGAGACACAATCAGTCTAGTAACCGCAATACGAACCTGACTCATAGCCATATACCGGCTCGAAGGACCACGTGAATAAGGTGGAGGATGTACATTTGAAGAACTAGGGACTGAGGATGAAGGAACCTGAGTAATAATATATGTATTACCACCTATCATCACTCGTCTCGGATCTGGTATCCTAATCGGATCGCTAACCCTAGACCTAGGAGGGATATAGGATGTAGCTTCCACCACTAGGACGGAAGGTGCAATGTGACTAGTGCTCCCAAACCTCTCCGCATGGTAAGGAATGAGAGTGCCCCCAGGCATAGTGTTAGGCTCGAAATCGGATTTGACATGAAATGTCAAATCATGTATAGGGAAACCAGACGTAGCATAACTACCGTAGCTAGTGCTGGCAGGTTCAAAATGAGTCTCGACGTCCTCCGGCATTCCATACCAGTAACATGTCAATGGGGAATCTAACCTAGAGTGTGTAGGTCTATCATGCATGGCTCCTATCTCAGAAATCACAGGACCTAACTCAGCTAAGTCGGGTGAAGGATCATAAGTAGGTGTAAATTCCCCATCGTCTACACGAATGGGAGGAGGTTGTTCAGGAATATCTTCTGAATGGTCTCCCATGGTGTGTGAATCAATGTGTGACATAGTCCACATGGACTGTCTAGGTCTCTCTCCCAAAGGAGGAGGATAAGTAGAAGGTCGAAGCCCTGCTAAACAACAAGAACGATGAGGAACCGCACTCGACTCCACAATGACTCAAAAAATAGCAAAGACTCTCTATTTACGTAAACCCTAGGCCAACTATCGTGCACAGAGCAATCACTAATAAAATCTAAAGCCAAATGCAAGCAAACAAGGGCTGGATAAGTGAGCTCCCGAATGAAGTAGGTATGTCTCACCTAGGAGAGGCTTGAGACTCCCATACACAACAAGCGGAGGTACGTAACCAATTATTGTGGCCCTCAGCTTCAATGCATAAAGCAACTGTGTTGTATGACCCCAACCTGGCCGAGACACCTGCAGAATAACCCCTGCAAAGTACCCCCTCGATATCCTAGGTAAGGCCACTAAGGTCACCTCAATATAATTAATGCTCAGGCGGACAGTCGCAGGCATGATTGACCATATGGGTAGGGTAGCAAAGCTCGAAACTCCCGAAAGAGCCCCCAGATACGAATACAATCCTGGAAATATCTTCAGTTCTACTTAGTTACGACTAGGGGTCATCCCAATCAATAACCGCTCACACTACCTCATGCTTAACTCCCTTTTGAGAGGAGGATCATGAGAAACACTGGTTATACCAAGGATTTCACACACTCACCTGGACAGACACCTAGATGTTGTTGTTTAGTGATCTTGGAGAATTGACTTACAATGAACTATTCCAAGATCCTAAAACCTAAGCTTGTTGGCGCACCCTAGAAAAGAAAAGAGTGTAGTTCATTTTATTTAGCGTTGATTTTAGTTGGCTTTATTACTCAAAAAAGGGATATGATCGTGTAACTAGTGGTGTTATGACACAACAGGAAGTAAAATTCACGCCTAACAATCAATGCAAATGCATTGTGTCCATGAAAACAGGGTATGCTACTACGTGAAATGCACAATTCTTCTTCAAATGATGAATGCAAATTTTCTATATGAAGTCCTAACTAGTACTCCAAAGCAAATCTAGATCTAGTGCAAGTACAATGCAAAATACAAAATGCAATGCATGCTGATAAGCAAATGTTTTTGGATTTTTTGAAAATAAAAGAGATGCAAAAAGCAAAAGAATGATTCTACGATCCCTAGACTCTGCAAGCATACCCAAAAAACATTCAAGCAAAGCACTAAGGTAAAATAACTCTAATGCACTAATCTCAAACAAAAAATCGAAAATGCCATGACAAGAACTTTAAAAAAAATTTAGCCTAAAAAAAATGCTTCTGGTCAGAAACAGAGGTCTAAACAAACTCAGGCAGTGTCAAAGGAGACTTAGCAACTAACATAATTCACCCAGCAACCAATTATCTTCCCCAAAAAGGAAAAATCAAGGGCATACGTGACTGTTCGCAGTAAACCCGCGTGTATACGTGAAAATCGCAGAGGAAACCGCCTGTATACGCGACTGTAAGTCAAAAACCCACGTACAGGAAGAAAGGTGCATAAAATCAAGGAAAACAGATAGGCTGAGACAAACTTCACACCAATTAGACTCTACCAGGCATACATGCCCCCATACCCAACACAGAAACAAGAGAGAAATAACAATTCAAATTCATTGAATGCCGAGAAAACAAGCCCCAAAGGATAACTAATAGGAACTCCCCAATGGAGTCATCAATTCTGTTATGGAGAGAAATTCCTATCGCTTGGGGTACTACAATAGACAGCTTGAATCCAGAAATCAATCCTTTCCAATATGCAATAGAAATTAAATGTCTAACACTAAAGGATCAGACCTCGTACCTTATTCTAGACGATTGAAGTAGATCCCGGTTGAGCTTTCCAATATTCAACATGAATTGATCTGTTACTTCCTCAACAACAAGTAAAAAATACAAGCATTCTATATATCATGGTGTTAGCTCTATTCTAGCATATATAATCAATAATGTATAATCATTTGACATAATCCAATGGAGAACATATTCATTCAAACACACATTATTGGACAGGAAAAGATATTTCTATTAATATAAATCAGAGATTACAAGATACAACCTCTGACGGCATGTCTGTGAACCGGAGAAACTAAATCCCCCACTTGGGCCTCCACCACTTCAATCCTCCATCTCTCGATAGAAAGCTCACAAGCAAAAGGGAAGATTGGGAAGAACACAAAAGTGCTCCAAGGGACAAAGGGATGCAGACTCAAGCATAAGTTCTGGCAACAATGGAGTATAGTTTCGTTGCTCTCAATTCTCTCTTAAGCCTTCAATGTACCAAGGGGTTCCTTATATATCTTTTCAAAGGGGTACTGAAAGGTCGAATCCGAGCGATCTCAAGGCATAGGGAAGGCCATGAGTCAAATGAGTCAGATCCATGTCAAGGAAAAATCCAAAAGGATTTGGATTATGCACACATCCTGATGTACGTGGTTTTAGTGGTCAAACCCGCATATGTACGCGCTTATAGGTTTAAAATTCACGTATAGCATTTTTCATGTGTTTTTAGGGATGATCAAGGAAACATCAAAGGACAAAAATTGGTCCATAGGGTCTAAGGAGTCTGCAGCAGGACAGGGGAATGCCATACAAAGTGTGATTCAACTAGAGTGGTGAAATCCGCTATAATAGTAATGGCCTGGATGATCAAATCGATCCAAGAATTCAGCTGAAAAGTTGATTTTTCTACTAGAAATCCTCATTTGTGTAGTTTGCGGGATTAAGGATTTTGCAGGATGCAGGATGCGGAACATCATTTCACAGATTTCCCTTCCACAACTTGCGGGATGTGGGATGTGGGATCGCAGTGTTACGTTTCCATATTTCCAATTCTGCAAGTTAAGTTTTCCACATCGTCGATCTTTGCGAGATGATTCTCCGCCGTTGATGTGTTTCTGATGCTGGATGCAGGTTGCGGAAAGTGTTATTGCAATATTTTGTAAATTTCGACCTCGTAACTTGGGCTTTCCACACCATTGATTTTTGCAGGAGATTTCTGATCCATTGATTTAGTTCTATCTGTGGGATCACCTGTGATTGTTGATTTCTGTCACGTTTTCTCTCTACCATTAGATATCCTCTGATATCCTTCCTTGCATATCATTAGATTGATCCATGGAATACGAGAGTGAGCATGATAGTGTTGGGAATGTTGAGATGTGGTTCATGGACATGCCCTGTGTTCGATGAACAGTGAAGGTTCTTGATAAAATTTTGTAATTCTACATGATAATGGGGTATGGGTACGTGACAATGACCATCTCACCTTGACTATAGGTACAAACCCACTTCATAGTGTCACAAAACCTTCATACTTCTATTAGAAGTGACATTATGTAAGTGGTAGATATTTCCTATACATGGGTGCCCTAGTTAGATCCTGTTTTGCAATTTGCTACCCATTCTGAGATTTCTCCTTTAGGTATGGGAGTCCCATTTAGTCCCACCTTATCCTGGAGAAAGAGCTTCATACTCCTCTTGAAATTTATGCTGGCCATCTCCCACAAGGTCTTCCTTGTATATCAAGTTGTAATTGCATTTCATGCATTTTTATTGACTTATTGAACTTTATGCTAGATCCGCTGCTTTAGATTTATAATCCACGTAGCCTAAGCATGTCTCAATCTTAGCCAAGAAGAGCCTTTTACTTATCCTTTGCAGCTTTATCATCCCTTACCGAGAGGAGACCTTCCCCGAGTGTCCTCATCATGTACATGCCCTCATCTCCTCTTAGATATATACTATAAGCATTTTTATTCTTTTTCAAGCTTTTCAAATTTGAAAAGTACAAAAAAAATAAAAAAGCATAAAAATATAGATGAGAAATTATATGATCTTCGATAGTTATCGAGTCGTGTCACCTTCAACCAGGGCACTGTATATCACATCCATTGGTTGGGTTGTTAGTATGACTTTAGGAGCTATACTCGTTACTCTGATTTCTCTCCACCAACTGGTTATGCTTCCAGTCCCTATGGAGCCTCTGTTGATTCCTCATGTGTCACAGAGATGTCCCAATTTTCATATCAAGTCTATGCTTCCTATCTTCAATAACCATTTTCCTTATGCTCTTGTTTGAAGGAAGTTTATTCTGAGTCGGCCATTCCTTATTGACTTTTCATGCGGACCATTCCTGGTACAGTTACTGGTTCGTGCACATCTTCTTCGTTTGAGTTCTTCCACGTTATCTAGTGTTGTTGAGTACCTCATTTTGGTTGATAGGGGATGCCCTAATTCCCTCCTTCCAGTGGATTCCATTCCATCGAATTCAGATCATTTATTCTGGAATAGGATTCCAGAGTCCATTTGAGTGCCTTGATACTTACAATCATTAGTGGTAGGTTCTATCACCATCGACAGTTTTGGGAATACATCAATGTCTCCTGATCAATGGATTCTTTCAAGTGTTCTACCTCAACACATCTATTCATACTTGTTATATTTCACTCTGTACCTTGATTCTCATTATCATCGGTGGGATAACTTGTGTCTGTTAATGGTATACATTAATGACCGGTAATTACATGATGGACCATCATGTTCGACCTTGACACCTTTATTCGCATGATGGGGTATGTACCCGTAGTGTTTTGTGTAGAAGACCTCTGAGATTGGTGGCATTCCACATATGCTACTTCCTTGATTGTGCAAGTATTTGTGAGGTGTCAGCTCTCATGACCAGAGTCTACTGTATTACCAGATATCTTCATCCACTATGAAAATCTTTTTCATTGTATATTGTATGTGGCGATGACCACACATGACATTTTTATATCATTTATATTCATGGCCATTGTACTCTTATGTATTCGAGACTTATATATGTATATTTGCAGTCATATGCAAATATTTATCATTGTATTGTATTGATGAGCAGCTGGTTCTTCCACCTGGGTATTTGTTACTCCACTTCTAGGATAAATATAATGTATTTTGTCCAGCATGTTACCCCTATTACCTCACACATTAGGGGCATCTGTTATAGCTAATTTTACCACACTTGGTAAATCACATCTTTATGGCATTCCATGTCCCTCTGCAGACTCCTTGGACCCCCTTTGCTCAAATTATAATTTGATGTCCCAATAAAGTCCCCAAAAAACACATGTTTATGTGTATAAGCGACTTTTGAAGCAATATCCACGTGTACACGTATATTTTGATCCAATACCCATGTACATCAGGAAAAGTACATGAAGACAAATGTTTTTGGAGTTTTCCTCATAGAGTCTCGAATAACTTGACTCTTGTCCTCCCATATACCTTGAGAACGCTCAGAATCGACTCTCCATTGCATATTTGAGTGATATATATTGAGCCTCTTGGATACATTGAAGGAGGATAATTTGGAGAACAATGAAACTATAGTTCATTATTTCCTCACTTGCTTATGCTTGAGTCTACATCCCTTTGTCCCTTTCGAGAACATAGTGCTGCTCTTCTCATGATTTCCTTTTCTTTGTAAGCTTGCAATTGTGATGGAGGATTGAAGTGGTGGATTCCCAGGTGGAGGACTCGGTTTCTCTAGTTCAAAGAAGTGCTGAAAGAGTTTGTCACTATTCTATATCTATTTTATTAATATAAATATACATTTCCTATCCAATACATGTGCATAAATATGAATATTTTATCCATAGATGTATTTTTTTTGTTTATACATGATGGTTTACATATGCTAGCATAGGCCTAACACTTTTATATATAGCATGTGTTATCACTCCAGGAAACTCTTCTAGGTTGTAGCTCAAGGATGCTTGGTAACTTAAAATGTTTTTGGGTTTTCTGAATTGGATAGAGCTGGATAACCTATATAACCTCTCACTCTCAGGACATGCATGAAGCTCACTCAATCACAAGGCTGTTAGGTACAACTTGTTCAGTAGTTTGACAAAAAGGTGCAGGGATGGAGAACTCACCAGGCTGGTAGACTTACACACATAACACATGCATATACATGACTTAAATATTGCTGAGGATGGTGTTTATAAATCAAATATCACTAAATAACCAATAGGATGACAGCTATCGACCCTTTAATAAATCTGAAAATTACCTAAATGCACATTCAGGCAATAAACACAGTAAAGAAAGAGATGGATGAACAAATCACAACAAAAGAGCTTATACTTAGAATAAACTAGATGAGACGATTGATAATGGAACATGCTCATAAATCCCCAGAGTCGAACCTTTATTAATAAAATCATCATGGGCTTTATAGCATTTTACAAAACTTACAGATCCTGAAAATCCGATCTGTTTACATCAAAAATAATTGAAAGTAGCAGTCTTTTCTAGATTAGGGATTCAAAACCTTTCTAACAATTTGTTTATTTACTGCAAATATCTAGTTCACTGGGCGATCTTTTAATGACTGAAGTGGTAGCTGGTAACCACCACTACTAGTTTGTTGTGAAATTGTCGCCAACAGTCAGTGTATCGACATTTAACTGAAGTGCCCAGTCTTGTTAAATCCGCCTGAAACCTTTTTAACTTTATTGCTACAGTCGCCGATAAGAATCCTTTTCTTCTATCACCTTGACACTCCAAGCCTGACTGCTGCCATAGTTGCGGCTCCTTAGGCCTCAATATTTCTGTAGTTTTACTGCTGCGGTCGCTGATCGAAAGCTTTGTCTTTTGCGCCATTGGCGCCCCAAGTCTAAATGGTTGCCACACTTGCAGCTCCTTAATGGACTATTGTCTTTATTCCTTCTGATTGCTGATTATTTTCTACTGTTGCACTATTGAAATCTTTTTCTGTTAATTTATCGGAGGCCTTGTCTGTTTGTCTTCCGCAGTTTCGGCTCTTTAGAGGACTAGCTCACCCATCATTAGTTCCTTGAACCTCCGATCGCTGAATTTATCCTCTGGTCATGGAACCCATAGTAAGTCTGCCTTCCACCATTTCAGCTCCTTCGTAGACTATTTCACCGATGGCTAGTGTCTTCAAGTTCCGACGCCGACATCGTGTAAATTTTCAGCTTTAAAATCGTCGCTGCGTTGTCTTTAGTTCCTTCAATCACCAAAGAGTTCATCTATTGTCGCACTGTCAGAATGATCCTCATCATCTATCGGAAGCCGTAGTCTTTCTTCCTTCCACAGTTGTAGATCTGCAATGAACTATTTTGCCACCGGTTAGTTTTTAGCACCTCCAACACCAAAGTTTCCATTCCCTCCAATTGGCGATGACTTTGATTTATCGGTTGCCTTTAATCATTATATTTATCGTAGTTATGGAACTTCTAGTCACTATATTCTTCGTAGTTACGATTCCACAGTGAGAAAATATTTCACAACGCCGGTGATCAAAACTCCAAACCTTCTCACCATCGGAACCTTTAGCCGCTATATTCTCCGCAGTGGCAGAACCTTTAGCCACTATCCTCTCTGCAGTGGCAGAGTAATAGAGGACTACACCTCCAATCTATAGTCTTCACCACTTCCGATTACTGTTTGAAAAATGCTCCGATGATGTAAAAGTTTCAGAAATATTCCTATCTACCGAAGGGTTTTTCCACCTGCTATTGATCTTCCATCTTTCAGTGGCTAATGAGATGTTCTAATCCTCGCCCAAGCCACTGAAGCTACAACTTTGTGAAATTTGCATCAAAAATAGAGGTCTTCAAAATTGTTAGTGATATTCATATCCTTCATTGCATAATTTAAATTCTTTGTACTATCATAAATAAATTTATTTTATTTTGGGAGATAACATCTGGCTTCTACTCGGGGATGGGAACATCCCTGTGAGGTCCCAAGAACGCCAGACCAAAATTCCTTTCCTTAAAAGCAACTAATTAATGTTAACACTATCTTTTATTGTTCCATTGAGCATGGAGTCTTATTCTGAAAGCAAAACAACCTACTATCTACTAATTTACAATCATAAGGCCTCATAGCCTCAAATAAAATAGAGTTTTAGGAACCGCCCATTTACTGGGCCATTGAATACCTCTTCACCTTCCAGATTCTGCAATTTGCAGGTGTTATTTTTATATGCCTGGTCTATAACAAAAGGGCCAATCCATAAAGAGTCAAATTTTCCATGTTTCCCCTTGTCCTGTCTGACAGCATCCCACTTGAGGACCCAATCTTTGACCTGGAAGTTGTCTGCCTTTGTTCTTTTGTCAAACATGCCCTTTATCCATTGTTGATGAGCCTCTGATTTTCCTGCAACTTGCTCCCTGATCTGCTGTAACTCCACCAAATCCATCATCCTTCTCATCATATCATTTGGTTCATCTTCCTCTTCCTGAAATAACTTTGCCACTGGAAGGGTGAGTTGGATAGGAAAGATGGACTCAATTTCATAAACTAGTTTGAATGGAGAAGTCCCTATGGATCTTTTATCTGTCACCCTATTAGCCCATAAGGAAAACTTAAGCTTTGAATCCCATCTTTTTTTATCTGTCACTATAAATTTCCTAATGATACGGACTAAGCTTTTGTTGGATGACTTAGCCAGGCCATTTCCCTGTGAGTAATAGGAAGTGGAGTGTACCAGTTGAATACCCATTGATTCACACAATTTAACCAATTACCTAGCTTTAAACGCTTGTGCATTATTAGTTACTAGCCTTACCGGGAAACCAAACCTGCTGAAGATGTTCTCATATAAGAATCTCATGATGACTTGATGAGTGGCATTTCTGGTGGGTATTGCTTCTATCCATTTGGTAAAGTATTCAGTTGCTACTAAGATCCATTTATGCTGTCCAATGGAAGATGGATTTATTTCACCTATGAAATCCAGACCCCATTGTTGGAAAGGCCCATTCACTGTAACAGGCCTAAGGGCCAAGGATTTGAGTTGCTGCTTCCCTACAAATATTTGACATTGGTCACCGGCCCTTACAAAAGTGCATACATCAGAAAAAAGGACTGGCCAATAGTAACCTGCTTTTAATATCTTGTGGGTTGTGGTTTTCCAGTAGTGGTGGCCTCCACATGTACTGGAATGAAAGTGATGCATGACCTGCCCTGATTCCTCTTTATCTAGACATCTTAAAAAAATCCTAGACTGATCCCTCCAGTACAATAGTTTGTCAATTATGCAAAACTTAACAGATTTCAACTTAAGGGCTTGTGCTTGGTTAGGAGTGAGATTGGGAGAAACTTCTAATTTAAGCAAAAATTGAATAATACTTGAGTACCACTCACATGAAGATATGTTCTTAGCTACTAGTGGACTACTATCCTGATCTTGATTTACTTCTATTTCAACTGCTACCATGGTCTATACCTTTGCTGATCTAACATATGTGAAATTCATTCCCATCAGTTCACAGTTTTCTTTGGCCATGATTTTGGACAGACCTAATCCCTTTACCAACTTGGTGGGTTTCACCTCTACATCAAACTCAATGAGTTTGGAAATCCACTTAGCTCTCTTCCCATCAATGTCAGGCTGAGTCAAAACATCCTTCACTACAGCTGAAGGGACATATGCAATGACCTTTGCATGGAGAATGTAGATTCTGAAGTTCTTCAAATATTTTATGAGAGCATAATCCTGCTTCTCAATTGGGTCATACTTCAGCTCAGCATCTCTCAGGGTCCTGCTGAAAAAATCAATTGGATGATCAAGACCTTCATCATTCTTTTGTAATAGTGCAGCTGCCACTATGTCATAAGATGCAAAATATAAAATGTAAAAACCCTTGGTGTAGTTGGGACTAATCAGGGTTGGGGCCTCCATGATGGCTTTCTTAATGTCTTCAAAATAATTTCTTTCCTGGTCAGTCCACTTTATTTCTTCATCCCTTTTTAGCATGGCTGTTATGTGCTTTACCAGCTCGGATAAATTTGGAACGAATCTCTTGACAAAGTTTATCTTGCCTAAAAAGGATTGAATGTCTCTTTTTGACCTTGGTATTGACAGCTGCTAAATTGCTTCCACTCTTACTAGATCAATCTTTACAACTTCAGATGAGACTATATGTCCTAGGAGCTTTCCTTCATTGAGTGTAAACTGGGACTTCTTGGGGTTTAGCGATATTCCATACCTTCTGCACTTCAGAAATACCTTCCTTAAATGTTGCAAGTGATCATGATGGCTGTGAGAGTAAACTATTAAGTCATCCAAATATATCAGCACAAATTTATCTTTTATCCCTACAAAAGCTAGATCCATAGCTCTCTAAAAAGTAGCCCCAGCATTCATTAGCCCAAATGGAATTTTAGCATATATGACGGTGCCCCGGGGAGTGGTAAAGGTAGTATTCTCTTGGTCATCCGGGTGCACAGTGACTTGGTTGTATCCAGAGAAGCCATCAAAAAAGGACATGACCCTGGCCCCTGAGACTCTCTGCAGCAGATGCTCCATCTTGGGCAGTGGATAGTTGTCTTTTTTGGAACACTTGTTCAGGTTTCTAAAATCCACACACAACCTGATTTCTCCACTTTTCTTTCTCACCACTACTAGATTTGCAATCCACTTGGAATACCTGATGGGGATTATGATCTTGGCTTTGAGGAGTTTATGGATCTCTTTCTCAATCACTAGTAATAGAAGAGGGCTGATGGGTCTTATTTTCTATTTGAAAGGAATGGTGTCCTTCTCCAAAGGAATCCTCTGCTGGATGATGTTTGTGTCATATGTTTTTAGGTCACTATATTTCCATGCAAAGACATCAGCAAAATCTTCTATCAAGCTGCAATATTCAGATTTTTTTTTAGCAGCCAGCCCAGTGGATAGATTTATCAGTTTTGGATGGCTCTGGCTGCCTATGTTGTGCTCATGGATAGCAGGATCTAGCTCCCTTTTGGAAGGCTTGAAAGGGACATCATTGTGATCAAATAGTTCTTCCAGTGGTACTAGACCTTGGGGTATGTGGTTGTTGGTCAATTGGACAATATCGTGCTCAGTCACTTTATCTTTTAGCTTGCGCTGCTTGGATTCCTCCAGGTTTAGTTTTTCCTGGTCTATGTGTATGTCAGAGAATTCATCCACTAACTTAAGGAATTTACTCAGCTCCCCATCATTTTCAAACACCCTCCAAAATTTTACATTGTCTGGCAGAGAGGGTTTTTACTTGACCTGAACATCATAGCTAATCCTAGGGGGTAAAGGAGGAATAAACAGACTTGTAGAGACAACCAGGGAATTAGCCAGGTGATTCAAATCTCTAGTAATATATGATAGTTCAAAAAACATAAATGAGTCTCTTAGTTTCCATACCTTGTCCCTGTAGGCCTTCAATTTGATATTTTTCATCTGAAAAGTGTTGTTGACCTGCTGTATGATGAGGTCTGTGTCCCCAAAAATATTCATGCACATGATCCCCATTTCCTTGGTCGCTTTAACTCCCAGCAGCAAGGCTTCATATTCTGCTATGTTGTTCATGGTTTTGAAATCAAGCTTATATGATAGATGAATGTTCTTCTTAGATGGGGAGATCAACATGACCCCTGCGCCTGCTAAGTTTTGAGCATTTTCCCCATTGAAATACATGGTCCAGATCGTTGTTGTGACTTCTTCGGGCTACGGATGCGTGGGATCAGTGAGCTGAGCTGATGTCTGCTGATTATCATCTATTTGCAAAATGCAGGATCTGAAATCGGTGTCCACGGTGTAGATCGTGTGATTCACTGAGCGGCTCTCCTTGCTTATGATGTATGCTAGCTAATTTTCCCTGTTCAGTCTCTTAGTCTCCCCTCCAAACATGGGAATGGTGGCGTAAATGAGATCCATCTGAAGGGTGCTGCCCAATCTTTTTCTCCATGACCATGACAGCAAAAGGCCAAATTTTGGAGGAATATCAGCCACTAC
>LPNX010511423.1:700362-774707 GCA_001517045.1 Pseudotsuga menziesii | reverse complement strand
CTCTATTTATCACTTGTGAAGTACATCACTTGCTCTCTCAAGTGTGGCACACCTTTGGAGAAGGAAATACTTTGGCTTGACAGAAGACAGAAGGCTACTACTGTTTTGGAAGATCTCTTACTATTTTGGTGTTGATTCTATCTTAGAGGAAGTTGCGGGGTTTTCTCCTTTATGGTTTCCCCGAGGAAAACTCTTTGTGTCTCTTGTCTCTTGTGATGTGCTCATGTTTTATTGCTGTACTTTTTATTCTCTCAGTGAAAATATCCTAAGATCATAATGCTAGCTTAATTGATGAAAAACTAACACTACGATGTCCATCATTACGCTTTTCGAAGGCAGCTGAGTTAAGTTTACAACAAGGTCTTTGATGAGGCCCAAGCACTTGACCTTCTTGGAGTCAAAGGAGAATAAATCATGGTAGGGCTTGGTAATGCTGAGGTGGATATCATCCATCACAACCCTTGGCATTAAGTTATGAGAGGCTCCTGAATCCAGCAAACAGTTATGGAGGATTTTATCATGGATGTTCAAGAATATATAGAATGGTGGGCAAGAGTCCTTTAGGTCTTCGATCATAGGGCCCAGGGTTACAATAGGCTTGTCATATTGCAAGTTCACGAAGTTAGTGTCGATGCGCACCTTGGGCTGAAGGGAATTCAAAATGGAGGTTTTAAATGCATCATTCTTCATCAACTCAATTAAAGGGAAAGGGATTTTCAATTTTTGAATTTCAGACTCAAGGTTGAAAGCATAATGCAGCTTATCTGGAAACCTTACCTCATGAGCTGTAGGTTTGATTTGGAATTGACCAGGTGTGGCTGAAGTTGTTGGTTTAAGCAATGTTTTGGATGAAACAACCACTTTCTTTGGTAAAACAACAGCTTTTCTAGCAAGTGCAGAAAGCTGCTTGACAAGTGCAGCATTCTTCTTGAGGGGAGAAACCAACCTAGACCTCAATTGGTAACCTTCTTAACTGTCATCCTGATAGGCATCCTCTTCAGTGATCTACTCATCAATCAGGGCTTCTTCATATTCTTCCTAGGTCAGAAAAGAATAGTCCACCTCATCCTCCATGCAGTGGATATTGTCTTCAGCTTCTCCTTCGTCTTCAATGAATTCTGGCTCTTTTTCTAATACAACATTTTGAAATGGAGCTCTTATCCTCTAGTCTTTCCCTTGATTTCTCTCCCTTCTAAGAATTTGAACAGGGGGCTTTCCTCTTATATAAGGAACAAAATTTGGGTTTCGAGGAGCAAAGTCACTTGGCCCCTTACCCCTCACGGGCATATGTCCGTGGTCCTTCAATTTTGACATTTCAGCAGTCAGGTTATCTAAGAGTTTGGTCATTTCTTAAATCTTGTTCTCTGATGCCGAAGCTCCAATGAAGTCTGTTGGTTGCTTTCTCCTATCTACCTTCCCTTTGACCTTCTGAGATGCCATAATGTTTGACACTACCTCTAGGGAAGCATCCTGCATAAGTGATAAGGAGGCAGAACTCCTTTCTCTAAGAAGGAGGTAGAAGTTAGAGTCAAAAGCATTCACATAGGTTATCATAGCTAAGGCACCGGTGGGCTTAATCTCAGTAGGGATCTTACTATACATGTTGTTGAATCTTTTGGTAAAGTTGGAGACAGACTCACCATTTTCTCTTCTCAGGTTGTTGAACTCTGTGATGTAGTAGAGGTGGTCTCTCCTCTCTCCCCAATGCTTTAGGAAAATGTCATCTAGGGCCTCTATGCCTACCACTGACCCAGCAGGTAGTTCCTTAAACCAATTTCTAGCCTAGCCATCTAGGCTTTGCACAAAGACTCTGGTCCATACATCTTCTTGTTCTATATTTATATTTTCAGCATAGCTATAAAAAGCCTCTAGATGTTCTTCAGCAATGAAATCCCCTTCTCCTGTAAACTTAGGCATATACTTGAGGTAATCCACGGTGGGCGTGGCTGCGAGAGGATTTGGAAAAACTAGGGGTGCATACCTAGCTACTAGGATCCTTTCCATCTTGGACAATTGAGGGGTAGCCATATTGGAAATGGGTATGGAGATGGAGGTGGAAGGTAGCACTGATGAGGATATTTGTTGAGACGGCAGTGGTATACTTATCCCAGTGAAATCACCAGGGATTGGACCTTCACAAGCAGTATTGCTTGAAGATGCCCAAGCCCTATATTTTTCTGATGTATCTAAAAATTTCTAGGAATTAAAACTTTCAGCAGAAGAAATATCAGCAAAAAGATTTCTTGAAATACCTAATGTAGCATTTTGTGCAGCACTACTAGTCTATCTTAGTAAAGCCCTAGCTTTCCTTAAGATTTCTTCTGGATCTGAAATGGGTGTTGTTGGTGGCCCCTTTGGGTTTGCTCTGGTACTTGATCTTCTTGAAGCCACCTTATATCAATGGAGTTTTCAGATAGATTATTACAACCGTAATAATCTCCAAGCCTTGTCTATCATCAAAGCATGGATCTATGTCATATCCCAAGAAAGCTGAGTTTCAATCTCCTCTCCCCGGCAACGGCGCCACTTTGTTATCACTCCAGGAAACTCCTCTAGGTTGTAGCTAGAGGATGCCTGGTAACTTAAAATGTTTTTGGGTTTTCTGAATTGGATCGAGCCGGATAACCTATATAACCTCTCACTCTCAAGACATGCATGAAGCTCACTCAATCACAAGGCTTTTAGTTACAACTTGTTCAGTAGTTTGACAAAAAGGTGCAGGGATGGAGAAATCACCAGGCTAGCAAACTTACACACATAACACATGCATATACATGGCTTAATTCCTGCTGAGGATGATGTTTATAAATCAAATATCACTAAATAACCAATAGGATGACAGCTATCGGCCCTTTAATAAATCTGAAAATTACCTAAATGCACATTCAGGCAATAAACACAGTAAAGAAACAGATGGCTAAACAAATCACAACAAAAGAGCTTATACTTAGAATAAACCAGATGAGACACTTGATGATGGAATAGGCTCATAAATGCCCAGAGTCGAACCTTTATTAATAAAATCATCATGGGCTTTATAGCCTTTTACAAAACTTACAGATCCTGAAAATCCGATATGTTTACATCAAAAATAATTGAAAGTAATAGTCTTTTCCAGATTAGGGCTTCAAACCCTTGCTAACAATTTGTTTATTTACTGCAAATATCTATTTCATTGGGCGATCTTTTAATGACTAAAGTGGTAGCTGGTAACCACCACTGTTGGTTTGCTGTGAAATTGTCACCAACAGTCAGTGTATCGGCATTTAACTGAAGTGCCCAGTCTTGTTAAATCCACCCGAAACCTTTTTAACTTTATTGCTACAGTCACTGATCAAAATCCTTTTCTTCTATCACCTCGGTGCTCCAATCCTCACTGCTACCATAGTTGCGACTCCTTAGGCCTCAATATTTTCGTAGTTTTACTACCGCGGTCACTGATCGGAAGCTTTGTCTTCTGCGCCATCGACGCCCCAAGTATGAATGTTTGTCGCACTTGTGGCTCCTTAATGGACTATTATCTTTAGTCCTTTCGACTGTCGATGATTTTCTACTGTTGCGCTATCGAAATATTTTTTTGTTAATTTATCGGAGGCCTTGTCTGTTTGTCTTCCGCAGTTTCAGCTCTTTAGAGGACTAGCTCACCGATCATTAGTTCCTTGAACCTCCGATTGTCGAAGTTCTCTTCTAGTCATGGAACCTGTAGTAAGTCTTCCTTCCGCCATTTTGGATCCTTAGTAGACTATTTCGCCGATGGCTAGTGTCTCCAAGTTTCGACATCGACACTGCGGAAATTTTCAGATTTAAAATCGCCGCTGCTTTGTCTTTAGTTCCTTCAATCGCCGAATAGTTCATCTATTGTCGCGCTGTCAAAATGATCCTCGTCGTCGATTGTAAGCCATAGAATTTCTTCCTTCCGCAGTTGTGGCTCCGCAATGAACTATTTTGCTGCCGGTTAGTTTTCAGCATCTCCGACACCAAAGTTTCCATTCCCTCCGATCGACGGTGACTTCGATTTATCGGCTGCCTTTAATCATTATATTTACCATAGTTGCGGAACTTCTAGTCACTGTATTCTCTGCAGTTGCAGCACCGCAGTGAGAAAATATTCCATAACGTTGATGATCAAAACTCCAAACCTTCTCACCATCAGAACCTTTAGCCGCTATATTATCCGTAGTGGCGGAACCTTTAGCCACTATCCTCTCTGCAGTGGAGTAGTAATAGAGGACTACATCTCTGATCTGTAGTCTTCACCACTTCTTATTACTGTTTGAAAAATGCTCCGATGGCGTAAAAATTTCAGTAATATTCCTATCTGCCGAAGGGGTTTTCCACCTGCTATTGATCTTCCATATTTCAGTGGCTAATGAGATGTTCTGATCCTCGCCCAAGTCACCGAAGCTACAACTTTGTGAAATTTGCATAAAAATTAGTGGTCTTCAAAACTGTTAGTGATCTTCATATCCTTCATTGCATCATTTAAATTCTTCATACTATCATAAATAAATTTATTTTATTTTGGGATATAATAGCATGCTTGTCTTGTTTGCTATTGTTGAGAGTGAATTGTTAATACAAGCATGTTGGAAAAGCTCAATGGGTATCTACATCAACCGTGAAGAAGAAGGTACGCTTCATATCCCTTAGTGTTAGATGTCTTTATTTCTGTTGCATATTGAAATGGATTTATTTATGGTGTCATTCAGTCTGTTATGGTATATCCCAAGACATAGGAAGTTTCTCTTCGTAACATTAAGTATCCATAACCATATCACCTTCTTGAAAAAAATTAATAGCCTTCCCAAATATTCTCTTTTATTATCATTAGAAATAGTTTGTTGCAAATATTTTCTCACCTTCTGATGATTTGAGCCTTCATTGTAATGCCCCCATTTGGGAGAAAAATGGATCATCTTATTATCCATTCAATCCTTATGGTTTTATGAGAAAATTTCATTAAATGCTTGGGATTAGATTTTGAAACAAGGCAATTAATTAAAATTAATAATTATTATTTTCTAATGTTTTAAGATGCAGTTTAGATAAATTATTTTTCATCAATAATATTTTATTTTAAAAAAATAATGGATATAATGGGTCGTTAGGGAAAATTAAATGATAATATTTGACCAAGAGGAAAGTTTTCAAAAAAATAAAGAAAGGAGAAAACAATTAAATATGGAAAGCAAAAAAGGAAGGAAACTGGATAAAGCAAGGAAAAGCTAGCATAAAGCATAAAAGGCCTAAAAAGAAGGAAAGCTCAAGAAAAAAAAATTAAAGTAGAAAAGTGGACAAAGTAGAAAATTAGGATAAAGAATAAAATCATGATAAGGATGCAAAATAGGATAAATCAGACAAAATCATAAAACAAGAATAAAGTAGGAAGAAAAGCAAGATAAAGCAATAAAACGAGACAAAGAAGTAAAAGCAAAAAGCAAAAAAGACAATAGCCTAAAGCAAAATGTTTCTAATATTAATCATGAGGGATAAATTGGTCAAGGTATCTTGGAAGAGAAGAAATATTTTCTATCAAAAAATGTTAGTGCATCACTTTCACATCTTTTGAAACTTTGTGTTTTGCATTGAGAGCATTTTTGCTTCTCTGACTTGGGAGATGTGCCCTTAGTCCAAGTTGGTATATGTTCCCATGGTATTGAGAGGATGATGGAATTCAGTAATTTTCATTGAGTTTTATTTATAAGGTTTTGAATAGTTCCCAAACAAGTTCAAAATCCATGAATAAGAAATACCAAGCTCTAGTTCGAATCTTCCCAAATTTTTCTTCTTTCTTTTCTATTCTCTATCATTCTGTGAAGAAGTCAATCCTGATGTAATGAGAAATAATTTATGGGATCCAAAATGAATTTTATGTCTTATTTTGAACCATTTGTATCAGTCCTGAAGTTATTCTAATACAACAATTTGTATCTCTAAAGTTATCTCTAAGACCTTGCCTAGATTTGCATATAAATTGTCTAGTTTTTAGTAATCTTTCTGTATATGAACTTACACTCCATGAGTTTGAATGATTTCTATTAATTAGGTTATTCAATATAATAATGAACATAATACATGTCACACTTTGTAAATTTGAAAACTTTGAGGTCATATGGGAATCCCTTAATCAAGACTAGCTGAGTTGTCCTAGAATTGTGTTAGCTAAAATATTACTCTCGAACTATGTCAAAATTTATATAAAACTATGATTTATACCTATTAAAATATTAGGGATCTATTTTTCATATCATAGATTGACCAATATATTGGAAATAGAATTCAACCATGTTGATGCTTGAAACCTAAATTGTCCATGTGCTTTGTGCAAAGAAAACTTGAGAAATGTGCATCTTTTGTGCTAACTATGAATGAATTCTTTTCTAATGTGCATATAATGTATTTTTTAAGACATTTAATTATCTGATTTATGATCCATTACCTAGGTATTTGTGATTTTTATAAGATTCTAGAATTGTTTACAAGAAGTCTAGTAAATCCTAGTGCATTTCCAATACCTAGTCTTGATTTTTCTAATTGATTCTTGGTGCTAGAGTTCATATGTCTTGAATTCCAATTTGGGGATATTATAGTGGTATCATATCAATTTCCTCTAATCTTGTGGAAATTAAACTCTCAGTTGAAAATATCTTTCATATTACACTTTCAAGTTTGTAGTCATGAAGCTAGTCCTAGTTATTGAAGAAGATTGTAAACATTATGAAGAATAAGAAGAAGAGGTAATATACATAGATGTAGGAATACCTAGAGATGAGGATGGTTACTTTTTTTATTGCATAAATGAATAATATAGTAGGCATGAGACATCGATGTCTAGAAGGATTCTCTCCTTATCGGTGGAAGAAAATGTGAATCAAATGGACGAGTCACTGCAAAATGTTTGGAAGAGTATATAACAGTTTATAGAGTTCTTATAAACACCACTTGTAATGAAGAACTTTGAGAGACTCTTCCTTGTTTTTTCAACAAATAAAGTTTCAAGAAATTCTCGTGAAGAAAGTGAGATACGCAAGGGTAAATCAATAATTGAAGATCAATATTTGGATGAGTATGAAGTGGGTAGAAATCATCCTATTTGTGGAATCCATGAAGAAGAAAAAGAGTAAAGTTTAATGGAAGAGGATATACATGAAAAAAAATCATCTGGAGATAAAAGTGATAGTATGCACATACATTTTCTCCAATCAAAGGAAGCAGAATGAGAATCAATCATAAGTTGCAGATATGAGTCTTATGGCCGAATCCAATGATCAAGAGCATGTTTGCACCAATATACTCCAATAAGAAGATGGTGAGGAACCATTCACAACTGAATACCTAGTAACCCATCATTGTATTTTTGGAAGCGTGGGAGGAGAATTCACTTATAGCATCTTTGTGGGTGATTTACAAATCATTACAAAGGGGAATTATTTTACTAAGGGTGATGCGACATATTTTGCATTAGATCCAAAAGAAAAATATAAATCAGATTTACATTCACCACTTGAGATTCATAATGAAGAAAAAGACGAGACCATACCACTTGGGAGTGAGCCAGAGAGTTTGGTAGAAGAGAAAGACACCGTATTCCCCCCACATGAATATGAACACCAAGGTATGATGTAATTTATAATTTTTGAAAAGATCACATTTCATTGCAACCCTCAGAGTTACCCTCCACTTCATACCATGTTGTACAAGTTCTAATGTTGACATGTGTGTTGATAAAGAGACATGTGTTGTGGGTCCATGCCACAAGCAACATGATTTTAGGTGTCATCCATTGGAAGGAGAAAATTTGGTTGATGGTCTTCCTTATGAGCCACATCATTTGAGTGGATCACTAAGGGAAAATCAAGAGAATATCATGGAAGCCATGAATAACTTTGATGACTCAAATGCATTGGTGACAATATGTTGTTGGAAATATATTGGAGGAGAGTTGGAAGGAGAAACTATTTTGGAAGAGTTCATAGCACTCAAAGAAGCAGTGATCGAGATGAAGGATAGTTACATGCACTTACTTTTAGATAAAGACCATCTCCTCGTGCTAGATGAAATGTACCATTGTTCACTCAAGAAGGAAATATAAGAGTCTAAAAGGCTCCATAATGAATGGGAGGCTACATGTGATTCTATAAAGAGAACCCAATAAGATCTTGAAGACTCAATGTTGTGGATTGATCAACTTCAAAAGGAGTTGAATGTATCACACCTTCTATCCTGCATGGAGTGTGATCATGTGCACATGGAAGGAGACACTTTGGATGTGATGTAGGAACCTCATATGGAGGGTAAACACAAGGAAATTCATATTTGTAGGTGTTTGTGAAAGGAGATGATATTGGCCAAGCACTTGTTTTGAGGAATGATGAGGAGGACTCAACTATGGGAGAGATGGTTGAGGACATGCCATTTGCATCACCCAGGAGATGTGTTAATTTATCCAAGTATTGGATAGATGAGTACATGGATATCCAAGGGCACACCAATATTTATCACCTTGGTAGGATATTCATTGGGAAATCTTGTGAGCAAGAAGAAGAATCCAATATGGATATTTTTTGGAAGAGTATTATAATGGAGGAAGTTGTTCGAGTATTATATGTTCACCAAGAATATTGTGAGATACTATTATGGGAGAAAGAAATTATTTTGGAGGAGGTAGATTCATTTTCTCCTATTAGACCATCCAATAAGAGTGCTTATTCGCCAATTGATTGGGTGGATAGAGGCATCACTAAAATGAAGACTTTGGGAAGTAAATGCTCCTTTTGTTGTAGCAATGAAATTTTTGTTATAACTGACACTGCTATGAAATGTGAGCAGCAAAAAATATATATTTTATAGCCATTAAATACCTCCAGTACACATGCACATCAGGATTGAGTGTGAAATTCCATGGAAGGATTTTCAAGTAGCATTGGAATAGATGGGATTATGATGGGATTCAAACATGGTTATGGGACCCTGGCATCCTTTGGAATTCCAAGTTGTTCCAAATGACTAACATGTCAAGTGGAAGGATGCATAAACCATGTGATCCTAGAATTCCATGGAGTAACAGAGTGTTCCTGATGGTATGTGAGTTTGGGAGAATGCAAGATATTTAGTGGGATCTAGGAGGGAAAGATAGCATTCATTTCCAGAAGTTCATCCATGAGGAGCAATGGGTTGGTTTACTAAATGGAAAATCATATGGTGGATGGACTAAATACTCTCCTAATTGGTGGGTTGGTAATTTTCCTGAGTATTTTGGTGGAGACACTAATTAGTGTAGAGGAGGGAGTAGGAGACACTTCCTCAATATAAGATTCATTTGGGACCCTAGGATCATATTTTTTCTAAACTATTTCAGTTGGATGATTCATGTCGAAGTATGTGGGAGAGAGACACATCTCAAGAGGAAAAATATGCATAAGGTTAACTCTTCTACAAAAATTGAAATCCACTTTGGCCAACACCATCTGATTCTATTGAAAGAAAAGGTTTTGCAAGAAACATCTCATTATATCCATTATGACTATTCTGTATTTTTATGCATGAGAATTGGCTTGGTTAGCGCACCTAAGGGTTTACCAACTTACATGAGAAGAGCATATATCAAGTAGTTTGGTAATATTATGTCGACTCTCTTTGATTACATTTTGGTTTATGGTAGGGTGTTTGAGAAGCACTTTCTTACTTTGGAGGTTGTATCATATACTTAGGTAGAGAAGTAATTGTATAACAAATTATTTGAGCATGAATTTGGAAGAGTTGAGATAGAATATCTTGATTCTATGTTGGAGAATGGTAAATGGAGTTGGTGTTCTTCCTGTCGACCCAGGTTCGTATCCTTAGTCATCAACAAAACCCAAGATATCAGCTTGACAGAGGAGGAGACCGTTGGAAACAACTACGACACAAATGTTGTCTCACCTGAGATATCTTATTGGGAACTACCAAAACTAAGTTTATGTGGTTATGTGGGAATCTCTACTCATGCATTACTTTATCAAATTTCTCAATAGAAGTCATGTATTATACTTCTTATTCCTTGCTTATTCATTCAAGATAAAATCCTATTTACCAGTCAACACATATTGCAACATTCAACATAAAATCCTTATCACAAATTCATTCTATAGGAGGTGAAACACAAATATATATGGGATTATTCATAAACAGATGTAGTGAATCATATTTCGATATGCTTATTAACAACATGCATACATTCGACATAAACATATTAATCAAGGACACATAGAGACAACATTTAACATGGAAACCCATCTAGGAAAAAACAAAAAGGTTCTCTTCATATGGAATGAGAAATATCTTAGCACCTTTTGTATTCACACTCAGGTTGTAAACTCTTCTCTATATATTCTTTACAACTAATACATACTTATCTCCTATCATGCTTTCTCATTTTGGGTCTATGTATTTCTTCTCTCCTTCACTCTGTTGTTGATCCACACATAGCTTGAATCGATTCTCTAACTAAACAACTCTCTTCTTCCCCTCTCAACCTACACAGTGAATTAACCCCCATGATGAACAACAAGGAACCAACCAACCAACAACTCACCAATCAACCAAAAAACCAACCCCGCACACAACTCGGGTTCCCCCTAATATTGTGTGTAGTTGGGAATTATGAAATGTTTTTAGTATTGATGTGTAGTTAGGTATTAGGATGTATGTGGTTAAGGTTAATGTCTATTTGAGCATTTTGAAGTGTGTTAGTTAAAATGATTGGGTTTTAATATTAGCCATAATTGATTGTAATATAAAGTACATTATTAAAATGTTAGTTGTTGATACTTTTAATAATAATGGCATCATATCAACATTGTACTAACAATTATTTGATGATGAAGTGTTGTAACTGGATTTAAATTTATTTTTTATTTCTTAGATAGTGGAACTTTCACTAACACCATTGATATATATTTGGGACTATAAGTGTTTCCACTACGTTTGGAGTTCTTAATATGGAATTTACTCCACTACCATAATATAGATATAGTAAATGTGATACAAGGTAACAATAGTTTGATTGAGCCATGCAACGTGTTATTTTGAAATTTTATGATTATTCCTTGTTACTATAGTTAAATATTTCTTTAATCATACCTTAACTAATCAAGACCATTTAAAAAACTATTCAACATAATTTTGATTTTTTCTACGTTGTTTCTTCACACCTATAACAATATGATAGAATCATTGATGTGATGTCCAGCATGGTCATAAGAATACTTGTTCATTGTAATTGTATCCTTACATTATAATAATCCTAGTTTAACTTATCCAATGTAATGTATGCATGTTGTCATACTCACTTATGACCCTTATAGTATACCATTTGATTTCAAGGGATATAAAACAATACAAGTGTCTCACCATGCTTTAGAGTTAAATTATGATTTCTCCATTTAGTGAAATAAGAAGCTATGAAATAAGAGAAAATATCCTAGACATATTTAAATGATATAGTAAAATATTTAAATACATAAATGAGATAGTTAAATATTTAAATGAGATGTGGTCTGGGATTTTGGATTTTAATGCAGAAATAAATACGCAACCAAAGTTTAAAGCATCAATTTCATGATAAAAAAAAATATTAGAAATTCACATTTAATATAACAATATACCAAATTTATACGATACAAAGAATGAAATATACTGAACATCAAATGTATGTGAAGAACATACTATGTCTAACATAGAAAGATATATATAATGGACACAAAATGTATGTAAGACAATGTTATGCTTTATTCAAATTTCATGGCTATTGAAATCTTGCATGTTTTGAATGAAACTATTCAAACCTTTCTTTCTTATTTTTTTTCGTTTTGCTTCCTGCTCCTTTCATCCAATTTTGTCCCTTAAATAATGAAACAAATCATTTATCGTTAGAAACTACCCACTAGATTTGTGTGGGCTTAATGATGAAACAAACAAATCTATGTTGATATCTTGGTTGTGTCATGAAGTAGATTTAAGATAGTCGAAAATTGAATGATGATGTGCCCTTGGTATGGGTGGTGGGGTGAAAAATGAACCTAGATCAAGGCTTCGTGAATGAGAAATAAAATGTTAATTCCATTAATGAAGGATCTTGATCATATCATAATAGATAAATGTAGAAACTATTGTTAGCGCGCACTCCTTGTTTTGAACTGATCACATGTATGATTATTTTGGATTAATTCCACTATTTAATAACAATGTCTCTCCAAGTCTAAATCTTGAATTTTGAAACTAGTTTTGACTAATATGGTTTTCTGGTCAATCATATGCCATGATTCTTCTTGGTCAATTCTTATAATATCTACATGGGATAGTAGCTTACCCTATTTATGTCTTTAATTCGACATATATAAATCTACCAAATAAAAGGAACAAAAATACTAGTATGTAAGCCTAGATCCATCTTAACTCTGGATTTATCATGCACCTAAAGGGATCAATTTTTCTGAGGTGCAAAATTTTTTAAGTGCATGGATTTTGAGTAAAGGTTTTCATCTTAAGGGATTTGATCCCTCTTAGTGCATGATCCATCTAGAGTTAAGATGGATATAGGATGGTTTCAGTCATAGGAGGTCACATAATATATTTAGATGATCATAATTATGTATGTGTATGTCTTTAAGATGAATCTAATCATTTGACATATATTATCTATACTTTTTTTGGGTAGGATTATCATTTTCTTAAAGTTCTACTCTTAGTACTACGGTAGTATTGCTCAAATATTATTTTCTTTGTCATTCTACTTTTTTTATATGTTCCTGTTGTTCAACTACAATTTTTCCATCTTACTTGTCAATGTGCTCTTTATTGTAACTTTTTTCTGAGTTCTGATTGTGATTTAGTTGTTTGTTGTGACTTTATTCATCAATATTTTATTTTTCATTCAAAATTTGGTTTTATTTGTTTTTTAGTTCTCATTTGTTCTAAATTTATTTGTCGATATCTTATTTATTGTTTCCTTTTTTGTTTTCCTTTATCTACATTTTGCTCATTAGTCATTTTTTTCTAAATTATCTCTTTGGTTCTTTGTTTCTTAACATGTTTCTATGTTTGTATTCTTACATGCTCAAGACATACATCATCTATTTTTTCATTATGAGAAGAGATGGTCACCTTGATTAATATAATATGGTTGTCACTACAACCCTATATCAAAGAGAGGAATCATTGAAATCATGGCAACAAAAAATAAAACCAATGCACAACTATTGAAATGGATTGTAACTAAAACCCTTTATCAAAGAGAGTAATCATTGAAATGAATACACAAAGACTGAAATCAATTCCTTCGTGTAATTTAATTTCAAAACTCAAAATTAATTAACTTAAATTAGCATATGAAGTTTTATAAGAAACATAATGTCATGAGTAATGGATGCTAATATCAATACACATATATCAAAAAATAAACAACAAACTTTCATTAATATAACAAACACTAAAATATATGCATAGTGTTGGTGTTTCTCCCTTTGACGTAGGTTTAGAACCTTATTTGTCCGTCAACAAATCCCAAGATATCATCCCGACAAAGCAGGGATTAGTAGGAAGCACCTATTACGTAGATGCGGTCTCACCTGATATATCTCTTATGGGTAAATTCCAGAACCATGTTTCTGTATTTGTGTGGGGATTTTTGCTTCCTTGTCACCTTACTATCTTGCTTGACCAAAGATAGTGGTTATATTACTTATTCTTATTACATGCATTCAACATGTGACTCTACTTGTTTGTCGATAGATATTATACCAATTAATATGCTTCCTTATTAGTGATTCCAACTGATAATAGTGTGATAGATGCATATAAGGACTCATTCATAAGTAAATACACATACATTCATACACAACATACATTCATTTGACATAAACACATTCATCAAATATACAGATAGACAACATTTAACGTGGAAACCTATCCAAGAAAAACCATAAAGGTGCTCTTCATTTAGCATGATAAATATATGGCACCTTTCTTCTAGGAACTCAGCTTGTAGACTCTCTTCTATATATTATTATACAATATATACATACTTCACTAACCTCTAATGCTCTCTAGTCTCTAGTATCTGAAATTTCCTCTCCTTCACCCTACTGTTGATCCGCACACAACCTAGATCGACTCTATCTTCTCTACAACTCTACAACTCTATAGAAAAACAACAACCAACCATGACTAACTCATACCAACCAATAGTACTTCTATATAAGTGTGTGACTATGAGGAAGTAAGAAACCAACCAACTAACCAACCTACACATAGATTAGGTTTTCCCTTTTATAGGCTCTTACATGTCGTAATCAACTGAATTCATTTTATTAGCCGACATGTTGTCATTCATATTCATGTACATTTAGTTACAACTGTTAGTAGGTGATATAAACCCAAAATACAAAGATGCTTTATTCCCTAAAGCATGCATTATCCTAACTGAATTCTTACCCATGATATGCTGAACTATCCTTTTCAAACATTGTGCGTCTTATTCTATCCTGATTCTTTCTGTCATGGCTGATCTTGTTGCATCTTCCCTTCTCTCATGAACTCTTCCCTCGTGGCTACTTCTATCACAGATTCCCTTATACAACTACTTCTTTTTTCGTATCTCTTCCTGCATTGCAACTTCTTTTGTCGCATGACCAGACTCTTCATATTTTTGAGCATAATTGTAACTGAATTATGCCTATCATTTCCTAGGGACAAGAGGCCCCCAAAACTCACTTGTGGCTCATCCTGAGCCATGGTAATTGGAACTTTCAGTCATGAAAACTTTACTTTGAAAATATTGGATTATTTTCACTATATCCTCTATTTTTCATTGCACATCTTCTTCTACATTATGAAAATTTTCCACAACCTTGGAACTGATGTGTTTTGACATTGTAAGTCCTGCAGTCTCTGCAACTTATCACACTTTTTAATGTACAGGCTAAATAATTATTGTAAATCTTTCTTCTTTGTGCTAGAATTTCATGACTCTGCTACTCCTATGTTGTTGTTGAGTGTGCAGCGTTGTCACTTGTTGTTGAAGTTTATTCATCTCCGTAGCCTTAGCCAATTTTTCTTCTAAGGATAATTTCTTCATCTGATTCGCCTCTACCTCAACAGTGCACATCTTCTCTATGACTTTCTCTAACTCAACATCATTGATCAACACTTCCCACGTATGAGAAACTTGTTCGAATTCCTTAGCACATAGTGCCTCTTCCTCTTCTATCTTCTTTGCATCCTTTCTTGTTGTCTTCCTTCGTTTCTTCAAATATTGAAAGGTTACTTCTTTAGAGCATTAGGACCGATGAGAGAAAAGTTTTTCAACATCACCAAATATATCTTGTGCTTCTTGTAAATATGAAGGTGCCATCACAAGATCTCATCATTATTTACCATTACCCAATTTTTTTTCGGAACGATTGATTTTACAAATGGATACTTTGCATTTTGGTGATTCTGGTATTCAGTGCATTACAAGGTTTTGGCTGGATATTGTCTTTTTAAATCATTGTGTCTTCATCTCCCAACAGTGGTGTTACTGGTGCTTTCTTCTTGTGGTTGCCAACACGCTTCCCCATTGAAAAACCAGGTGGGTTTGATCTCAACCTTAGTGGAGAAATTTCAAGGGACTATGACACTTTCCTAGAAAACATGACTTCAAACAAGACAAATCCTACCATGTTTTTGATAATAGATGTGGGTGATGGCATCTCAACAATGGATTCTACAACTATAATGGCATTGGAAATCGAAATAACCATGCTCCATGGAAAAATCATTTCGACTCTTGAAGTTGCATATGGAAATAGAATACTCTCTCTCGAATGCAGAAGAATGAACTAAAAATTGGATGCAAATGTTGATAATTTCTATTCGTTCAATCGGTCATTCCTTCACATGCGCGAATAATGAATGGAAAGGTGACAACAATATCCTCTACATGGGTCGATCATCCTAGTCATCTTACATAAACCTCTATGCATGAAGCCACTCTCCTATCACATCAATGGTACTTTAGTGTAATAAATATGGAAGTGACCAAAAAGTACATTTCAAAAATATCTCATGCCTTGGAATTAATTACGACCATCTGTCATTTATGTGACTCAATTTAACTTGTGGTGGTAGTGTTGTTCCTGCGACCTGTCTTCACCCTTAAACATATTTCTTGATAATGGACCGGATGGATTGTCTTCATATCATTTATCCTCTTATGATAAACAAACAATCTGTAACAATTTTCCTCTCTTTGTGACATACTAGCAATCTATGATGCTTTTTTCTTCTTATTGAGATAGCTCATTTACCGCGATAAAAAAAAATTATAGGATTTATTTTTCTTTTTCTTTATTAACTCTCTTCTTTTTCTCTTTTTTCATTTCTATTTATGATTCTCTCTTTTTTTCCTATTCGACTAAGTCATGACTATCCTAGTAGGGATTTATGTGACTTCCATTCACCAGTCCTTTGGGAGGTGTTCCATACAACTTTTGAAATTGCACTGCACCTCCTTCAGTGTTGTGCATTACAATATGCGGTCCTATCCAGTTTCCTTTTAGCTTTTCTAGATGCTTTAAAAGTTTACGATCATACAGAAGAACATTGAGTCCTATGACCTGAAATTGCTTATTCTTGATGTGGCAATCATGCCATACTTTCTATCATGTTTTCTCAATATTTTGATGATATCCTACATGAAAACAATCTTCTTCCAACTGTATCAGCTGCGACAGTATTCCCTTGACAACACCAACATCTGTCATCATTGTGATCACATTAATCCTTAGGTTGGGTGCAATGTATTCCATCACCATCATGGCTTCTTGTCCATATCCCAAGCGAAATGGAGTTCATCCTATCAATTTCTTACAGGTCATGTAATATGCCCATAAGAATATGGAAATTTTATTATCCCTATCATTTCTTTGGACATTAAAAATATTTGTCAAAATGTTATACAGTATTTTGTTAAATTCTTAAACAACACCATTCGTTTGAGGGTGATATGGTGTTGTTTTTATATGCTGGATTTGGAATTATTCTATAAATTCCTTAATCATCTGGTTGACAAAGTGTGTTCCTGGGTCGCTTATCAAAATTTTTCAGGCATCCAAATATAGTCACAATATTTTCAAACAAAAACATAGCAGCAGCCACAATAGTACAATCTTTTTCTAGCACTGCATTGTCCCATCTAGTCAGGTATTGGTCATAGTTATTATATATCTTACACATGTGCACTTCCTTGTTGGACTAATAGGGCCCATAAAATCTACGAACCATCTATCAAATTCCTACAAATTTATTTGGGGTACTAATGTAATTTCATCTCATCACGATGACTTTCTGGTTCTTTGATAGACATCACAGCTACGCTAGTATTCTTGGGCATCCACATGCATGGTGGGCCACCACAATATTTCTTGAAATATATTTTGCACTTTAGATTTTCCATGAAAGTGGCCTCCTGGGACACCAACATGTGCTTCATTTACTATCATTGATCGCTCGTGTTCCAAGATGCATCGATGAAAAATATCATTAAGGCCCATTTTATATTACTGTCTAGTGATCAACTAGAAGTCTGTAGCTTCAACAACTAATTGTTTCTTCTATGCAGTAGTAAATTCAGCTAGTGCATAGCCCGTAATAAAAAAATGTATGATGTATCTGAAGTGGTCATCAAACAATATTATCACAAATAGTTGTGCATTACGAAGACTGTCATTGAGGTTACCAGGTTCATCGCCACTTTTGATCCTGGACAGGTGATTTGGTCCTGAACTCAGTCAACCTGATTGAACAATTACTTTAAATTCAAATTCTTGAAAAAAAGAAGCCATCGACAAATATTCCCCCCCAATAATGACTTATTGACCATTTATTTTAATGTTCAATGATCTCTGTACATTTTGAAATGTCCACCCAAAAACGTAGTATCGAAATTTCTGCAAAGTGTATACCATAGCTAGTCCTTCTCTTTCTGTCATAGTATAGTTATTCTCTACTATTGATAATTATATTATAGCGAAGGCAATAGGATGATCAAATGACCCTTCACCAACATACACTAGTACTATGCCAAGCGCGATAGACAACGCATCAACATGTACATGAAATTCATTTTTCCAGTATGGGAATACAAGCCTTGGGTGCTATAACCATCTTGTTCTTTAAACTGTCCAGACTTTCTTGGAAAATTTTCCTCTGCTGAACTTAACATATTTTTTCAATAAATTCTCCATCGGAGCAATCACCTCTGCATATCCTTTGATAAATTTTCGGTAGTATCCTGCATGTCCCAATGTTTCTCTCAATTTCTTCATTGTGGTAGGTGGTGGTACTAGGTCAAAAATAATTTCAATTTTGACAAGGTTGACCAGGATTCTTCGAGATTGTTGTAGCTGATTTTACCACACTTGGTTGATCACATATTTATGGCCTTCCATGTACCTATGTAGACTCTTTGGACCCCATGGACTTATATTATACTTTGATGTTCCAAGATCATCCCCAAAAATCACTTGTTTATACCTATACATGAATTTTAAATACATACTCGTGTGTATACACATATTTTGACCTCAAACCCATGTACATCGAGATGTGTGCATAAAGACAAATATTTTTGGAGTTTTCCTCATATGAGTCTGAATATCTTGTCTCTTGGCTTTCCATACTCCTTGAGAATGCTCGAATTCGACCCTCCATTACCTCTTTGGAGTGTTATATATTGAGCCTCTTAGATACATTGAAGGAGGATAAATTGAAGAGTAAGGAAACTATATTCCATTATTGCCTCAGTTTTGCTTATACTTGAGTCTGCATCCCTTTGTCCCTTGGAGCACATAGTGTTCTTCCCAATCTTTCCTTTTCTTTGTGAGCTTGCTATTGAGAGATGGAGGATTGAAGTGGTGGAGGGCCAGGTCGAGGACTCAGTTTCTCCAGTTCGTAGAAGTGCCAACAGAGTTTGTCACTATTGTATCTCTGTTTTATTAATAGAAATATCTTCTCCTGTCCAATACATGTGCATTTGAATATGAATATTGAATCCGTGGATGTATTTACTTTCTTATACATGATTGATTATACATGCTAGAGTAGCTCTAACACATTTATATATATCATGCTTTCTTTGTTTGCTATTGTTGAGATCAAACTATAATTGAAATTGCATTGGAAAATCTCAATGAGGATATACTTCAACCACACAAAATAAGGTATGATTCTATATCCCTTAGAGTTATATTTTCTTAATACTCTTGCATATTAGGAAATATTAATTTATGGTGTCATACTATCTCTTATTGTACCCCCAAGCCATAGGAGGTTTCTCTTTGTAACAAAATTGGAAACTCCACTGGGGACTGAAACCAGAATATCTGGTCTGTAAGCATAAGGCAACTTACACGATTGTGATTGGGATAGCCCTTGGTCACTTTCTATGGGCATTGGAGATATTTCTAGGATCGTATTCATATCTAGGGGATTTTGAGGTACCAATTGGTGATTTCGAGCTTCATGCTTTGTTACCATGCCCATACAGTCGATCCCGCCTGCAACTGTCTACCTTAGCATTGGTTATATTGGGGTGACCTTAGTTTCCTTAACTAGGTATCGGAGGGGGTACTTGCAGAGGTTATTATTTAGGTGTCATGTCTAAGTAGGGGTTGGACAACACAGTCTCTTTACGTGTTGAATCTCAGTGATTCTATAATTGGTTACACACCTCCACCTATAGTGTATGGGAGTCTCTAGCCTCTCCTAGGAGAGACATACCTCTTGCATTCAGAATCTCGCTTATCCTCCCATTGGGTTTCTTTAATTTTGGTTGTAGATTCTCTTAGGAGTGTGCTCTTTGTGCGCTAGTTGGCTATAGTGATCACGGTTACTTGTGTATATTTATGTTCTCTTGAGTTTGGTTCCTTTTATGTTCAGCATGCCTGATTTCACTACTCGTATCCCATCACCCACTCCAGGTCCTGTTGTGGGCCTTGGTGTTGGACTGGGGGGAACCACAACCCCTTAACTTGCTCATATATTAGGGAGTGGTTATATTCCATCCTCTACTCCATTTGTGGAGGATTTTCACTCCCTTTGTCTATTCTTAACACTAGTTTTCATTCAAACATGGGTGGTATTGGATACATGAATGTTGGGTCTACACCTTACATTCCTTGATCTTATGTCCCATCGTCCACTGCACGGTTTCCTTTGGATGTATTTTTCATGATCAATCCTCCCTATGTTCTATATTTTGGACTCTTTAGCCACTATTTTCATTCATTTTGAACTTATATTGTTTCCATGTAGTGTCCAGTTTTTGTACACTCTCTCTGAGGCTTTGGCTCATTCATGCTCATCAAAGGTATAATGTTGAACTGGCATATAGGTTAGGACTTTGCATCTGCTTGCATTATGCATTTCCTTATGATCGTTTCATAGTAAACTTAGGTACACATGCATTCTGAAATATCACAGAACCCTCATGTTGCTTTTAGAAGTGGTATCGTGTGAATGGTAGAGCTTTCCTATACATGGGTTCCCTAGTTAGATCTTGTTTTTGATTTGGTGGCCATGCTGAGATTTCTCCTTTAGGTTTGGGGAGTCCCATTTTAGTCCCTCCATGACCGTGAGCAATAGCTTCATAATCCTCTTGAACTTTATGTTGGTGATGTCCTAGGGACTCCCTTGTATATATCAAGTTGTGATTGCATTTCATGAGTTTTTATTTCCTTATTTAGCCCTATGTTGTCTCCCTTCTTCATATTTATAAGCCATGTATCCCGAGCTTGTCTCAATTTCTACCAAGCATATCCTTTTTATATTCTTTGTAGCTTGATCACCCTTTATCGGGAGGAGACCTTCCCTCTAGTGTCCTTATCATGCACATTCTTCCTTGCATTGAGCATAGGTATGTTCCATTTATTGGAACTAGTTTTCTTTCCCATGACACTCGTATCCTCCTAGATATGTACTATAAATCACTTTTATTCTTTTTCAAGCTTTTCAAAATATCTTAAAAATTCCAAAAAAATAAAAAAACATAAAAATCCGTATGGGAAATGATATTACATTTGGTAGCATTTGAGTTGTGTCTCCTTCAAACAAATCACTATGTATCACATCCATTGGTTGGGTTATTAGTTTCATTTTAGGAGCTGTACTCGTTACTCTGAGCTTATCTCCACGAACTAGTTATGCTTCCATTTCCCATGGAGCCTCTTTCGATTCCTCCTATGTCACAAAGATGTCTCATTTTTCATATCAAGTCCATGCTACCTACCTTCACTCACCACTTTCCTTATGCTCTTGTTCGAAGGAATTTGAATCCTAAGTCAGTCATTCCTCAGTTATGTTGATTTTGTATGTCATCCATTTCCAGTACTATTACTAGTTTGTGCACATCTTGTTCATTGAGTTCTTCCACATTATACAACATTGTTGAGTACCTTGTGTTGGTTGATGGGGGATTCCTTAATGCCCTCTTTCTAGTGGATTCCATTCCATCGACTTCAAATCATTTATTCTGGAATAGGGTTCTAGAGTCTTTTGAGTGCCTTGAGACTTACAGTCATCAGTGGTAGGTTCTCTCACCATCGACAGTTTTGGGAATACATCAATGTCCCCTAATCGATGGATTCTTTCAAGTGTTTGACCTTAAAACATCTATTCACACTTGTTAGATTTCACTATGTACCTTGATTTCCATTTTCATTATCGGTGGGTTATCTCACCTCTATTAATAGTATACATCAATGACTAGTAATAAGATGATGGATTACTATGTTTTACCTCGACACATCTATTCACATAGTAGGACATGTACTAGTAGTGGTTTGTGTAGAAGGCCTTATAGCTTGGTGGAATTACATATATGCTAGTGTTCATGAGATTTCAACTCCCGTGATCTGTATTCCAGATTACAATGTATATTAGATATATTCATCCACTATGGAGATATTGATCCATTTTATGTTGTACGTGGTGATGACCACACACGACACTTTGTATATCATGCATATTCATGGCCATTGTACTGTTATGTATCTAGGAATTCTATATGTATTTGCAGTCACATGAAGATATTGATCATTGTATTGTATTGATGAGTGGCTATTTCTTCCACCTGGTCTTCATTACTCCACTTCTGGGATGTATTATATAATGTATTTTTGCCATCATGTTACCCCTTTGACCTCACACATTAGGGGCCATCTATTATAGTTGAGTTTACCACACTTGGTTGATCACATATTTATGGCCTTCCATGTCCCTATGCAAACTCTTTAAACACAATGGAATTATATTATACTTTAGTGTTCCAATATCATCCCCAAAAATCACATGTTTATACCTACACCTTTTAAAGTCATACTCGCGTGTATACACATCTTTTTGACCTCAAACCTCCATACATCGGGATGTGTACATAAATACAAATATTTTTGGATTTTTCCTCATATGAGTGGGAATATATTATCTTATGGCTTCCATATGCCTTGAGAGTGCTCAGATTCAACCCTCCATTACCTCTTTGGAGTAATATATATTAAGCCTCTTGGATACATTGAAGGAGAAGAAATTGAAGAGTAAGGAAACTATAGTCCATTGTTGCCTCAGTTTTGCTTATACTTGAGTTTGCATCCCTTTGTACCTTGGAGCACATAGTGTTCTTCCCAATCTTGCATTTTCTTTGTGAGCTTTCTATTGAGAGATGGAGGATTGAAGTGGTGGAGGCCCAAGTGGAGGACTCGGTTTCTCCAGTTCACAGAAGTGCCGACAGAGTTTGTCACTATTGTATCTTTGTTTTATTAATAGAAATATGTTTTATTGTCCAATACATGTGCATTTGAATATGAATATTGAATCCATGGATGTATTTACTTGCTTATACATTATTGATTATACATTCTATAGTATCTCTAACACATTTATATATATTCTTTCTTTGTTTGTTGTTGTTGAGAGAAAATTATAATTGCAATTGCATTGGAAAAACTCAATGGGGATCTACTTCAACTACCTGGAATAAGGTACAATTATATATCTCTTAGTGTTATATTTTCTTACTGCTCTTGCATATTGGGAAAGATTGATTTCTGGTGTCATAGTGTTTGTTGTGGTACCCCCAAGCCATAGGAAGTTTATCTCTATTTAAATGACAAACTACTTGGCCCAACAAAATTCCAAATGATTTACAATATATACATTTCTTTAATTTCAATGAAATTTGATACTGGTGGAAGTGTTCCAACATCATCTTGAGGCTCTCAATATGATCCTTAATCATCCCAGACATGGTCCAATTGTCAAAGTAGACCTCAGTAAATTTATGAATAAAATATTTGAAGGAATCCACTACTATGCTATAAAAAATAGAAGGATCATTCTTGAGTCCAAAGGGAATTAACGTATATTTGAAACAATCCCACTCTGTCGTAAAGGTTGTCTTGTGTCGGTCTTACTTTGCGATTCTAATATGATGGTAGCCAGAGAACCCACCAATGAATGAGTAAATATATTGACCCCCGACACTATCCAGTACCTCATCTATAAATGGAGTCTAAAATGTAGAAATAATAGATCAATGTTATGAGAAATGATGCTAAGAAGAAGCAAAGTAAATAGATCTTTCTACTAAGAATTCTCGCAAGCATACATAGGAAAAATAGAGAGAAGAAAAGAGACTGAATCACATGAATGAAGAGATGAATATTGGTGTGTATCCTTCCATTGAATAAGGATGAATTATAATTGTCACATCCCCATGCCTCCGACCGGCAAGGAGGACGCGATCCATGGCTTTAACCAAGCATACTAACAGCCTCATGAACATGTACAGGAAGTAAAATCACCTAGAACAGAATGCTTAAGCGAATTTGAACTAAATTATGCACCCAGAATTATTAATCATTCACAGATGCAATTTAATTATCATACACAGCGGAAAATAACAGCATTCAGACATGCATTCATTCAACATGTTCATTTCATTTTCATTATCAGTAAGTTAAGAATTTGCAGAGGTAAAATGTACAAGATCACTTATCTTATGAAAGCTTTGCTCCGCAACCAGCTACACCGCTGCAACGTTCCACCCAACCATAGGCCAACGTGCTCATCAATTTCTCAGCAACGTGGCCACCCCTGAGCTGGGCATGATTCTCCAAGGAATAAGGGAACTAGCAAACTGACACATAGCCAAAGGTAACCAAAACACAGCCAAGCCAACCAAGTTGGGTTTATCAGGCCATTAAGGAGCTGGAGAAGGCAATTTGCTAAGCTGGTGAGCTCACTACAGAGCCAAGAACACCTACACCAAAACTAGCCTGACCTCTAACACACCCATCCACACCCAACACAAGGAATCAGTCCCTTCTCTGCTACACAGTCCCTCAGGCCTTGCATTCCCTTCCAGTGCTATTCAGGGTTGATGGAGAAGAAGGCCAGCCCTCTAGTTTTGTCTGTGTGGTTTCTAGCACCAGGTTTATCAAGCAACCAAGCCAAAATCCTCACTCCTCACACAGTCCAAGGACCAACCATTGCACTCAGGCAACCAATTTAGCTAACACAGCTTGAACAGTAAAAACGAATTACACAGCCCCATACATAACAGCAGAAAACGACTCACACATGAGGAAACACACACACAGCCCTGAAGCTTATCGTTGAACACAACTTACAGCAGGGAAAAATGTCCCAAATAGCCAGTGTGTGAGATCCAAAAGTTGCTGAGACAGTCAAAAACGTGAATGGCTCTTCCCAGCCATGGTAAAAGCACATGAATTCACAAAAAACGTGAATGGAAAATGCACCAGCAGCTCCAAAAACGTGAGGAAGACAACCCAGGCCCTAGCATTACAAAAACGACCTCCAATCCATGGGAAAAATGAAGCCACAGCCAAAAACGTGGAAGGAAAAACACACAGGAAACTCCAGCTGCTCCCCAAAACGTGAGAAAACTCAAAAACGTGAATGCATAGCAGAATGGCATACGATTTTTGGGCCTTTTCCTTGCCCAGGAAGTCAGAACACGTTTTTCCAAAAATGGGTCTCTGCCCAATTCGAAATTGGTTGCCCATACTCTTCCCCTTCCATGCAATAACTGCCTCAACCACCAGCAGTCTTTCTTCAATGAAAGTGGTTGGGTAAAAACAAGAAGAAGTCACATGGGTATTTTCCCTTATTGGCTAAAGTTGGACAATTTCCCCACATCCTTACCCTTGGAAGATCATGCCCCATTCGATTTAGTTGCCGCGGCCGTAGCTGGTTGTGTTCACTTTAATTAATTATGGATGCATATTTACATGATGCGGAAACTTAATATGTGCCGCACGCCCCGATATTCAATCGGTGACGATTTAAATCCCAAACATAGCATAACTAATCAATGGTGGGGCCTTGGCCTTTAGCTCCACACCACGATCATTACAATATATACATCATATACATCTAATGTAACGGGGTCAAGACCGGGACGTGACAATAATAGTGTACATAAATAGTGCACTCCTCATAGGAAAATCAAGTTGTATGGAGACAACTCATATAGCTCAAAAATGCCGACTTACCAAAATATAGCAAACCCCCATAGGTGGCTAAAGCACTTTCCAAATCTATCAAGGACCTCACGAATTGGAAAATTCATGAGTGATTTTTCAAGGAGATGGAAAAAACATGTTAATCCTAGAAAATGGAGGAAAAGTCATGAAGGATGGGTTGGCAACAAAAGCACCCAACTTCCTAGTTAGACTAGCTTTACCTTATCCATAGAAAAGTAGGAAAAGAAGAATAAAGCAGAATCTGTTGTAAAATGATGTATACTAATTTTAGATGGTCAAAAGGTGGTCAAGATAAACCTATAATTATAAATAAATAATTCCTAGGATATAGATGGAATGTATTGACTTTAAGGTGCAAGTGGATGCCAACTAATTAAGCTAGTGGGTGAATAATTAATCAAATAATGATTAATTATTTTATCCTAAGTTATGAGTGGGTTTAATATATTCCAACACCCCCCTATAAATCTGACTTTATGATGGTATGACAAAAAATATAGATGCATATAGGGCCCAGAAACAAGGCTATGGCCACCCTTTAACAATTATTATGTCCAGAAAAGTGAGGAAATAGGAAAAAACACATGGGGAAAATCCTCCCTCAAGATAGGAAAAGGTTGAAATATGTATTCAACATATATTCATATTCACTTTAATGATATGAATGAACTGCTTATGGATGAAGGACTTGCTAAAGAAATCATGAGCTAGAGTGTAGAACTTGCAAGAAGGAAGAGGAGAGACTCCTTGTATCTCATAAATTGATGAAGTAGGATAATTATATGAATGCTTATTTCTGTTTTCAAACTCTAATCTTCAAACATAATCTGAAATGGAAAAGAGATCTATGCATACTCCTTTCCAAAAAGTACAAAACTTAACTGTGAATAGCTGCAAAATTGTGATGTGAATCACATGTCAATATTCCAATATGATGTAGAACCTTTCTAGATATGATATGAGGTTGACAAAAATATGATATATCAGAAACATTAGCATATGGAACATAAAATACAAAGGCTTTAGTGGCTCCATGAGGATATAGGGCTAGACTAGGAAAATTATGAGCAATTGGGGAAAACTGATAGGTGTAAAAATATGAATGATGGATGGGCATAAGATATTAACCATAAGTGTTTAGAAAATATCCAAACATGTTTAATATCAGTCCAAATATGAATAAGTACATGGATAACCAGCCACTGAAAGATAGGAAACACTTCAAACCATGTAAGATAAATATCACTGCATAAGAGATCAATGAGGAATAAACTAGTGAACTTGGGATTTGTATAGTCTTATGATTATTCAGAGGTATCGTAGATGTTATGGACTATGGTATGATATGTGTATAAAATTGAAAATATTATTCTAAATAAGAATCCAAAGGATCACATATAAGCATATCAGTAGACTCATGGGAATACACTGGTAATGAATCCTCTATATGAAAGGAGGAAAGAATGAGATGTTCACAATCTTCAAGGAGGTTCTAAGTATTGATGCCAAGAAAAAAGGAGGATATTCTGAAGCACATGAGATGAAGTAAGTTAAGTGGTATGACACAAATAAGGCTTTATTTAGCTAAGCAAACATCCTAGAAATCACTGGATTGCGCACCATCAATGAGAGAGGAATGCACAAAGTGTGAAGGATCTGGCACATAGATCTCAGAATATAAGATATGATATTTAGAGAATAATGAATGGGTGATAGGATAATAATAAATATCAATAGAATCTCCTTATTTTCCTTCGTTTTCATCAATAGTATCACAAGAATAAAAATCACCTTCAAGAGACACTGAAAAATATGGCTCTTCAATATTTGCTTCTTTCATCGAAGGAGGAAACATTCAAATCAAGGAGGGTAGCACAAACATGAACAGTATGAAAAAATTATTCATCATGATCAAATTCATTAGAGAATTTAGAGGCCAAGAAATCTTGAGAGAGAGAACAAGAGGAGATGATGGGTTCGCTCCATGCTTCATCTTCTATTTCCTGCAAACCAAAGCTTTGTCCAAATTCTTCCAAATCTCAAATGGATACTGAGGATAATATATGAGATAATATATATTTGGATACATTCCAAAACACATAATTCCATAAGATCTATCACAATTATTTATCCAATCAATCTTCTCTTCATAAGACTTAGGTTCGCTCAATGCACCAATGGGGACATCAAAGAGACATTGCCTCTTCAAGTATGCGCTCATCTTTGGCTTCCAATCAGAATATTTGAAAGGAGATATTAGATGAACTTTTGAATCCATATATAAGTTATTTATATGCTCTAGGATATACTCTCTACAACCTGCATAACAAAACTAGGAGAAAATCTTGTAAGCTAGACAAGCTCTTCTTCAGAGAGGGATAGGAGACTGTATGCGCTCCTCAACTATGTAGAACTTGATAAACCTTACTTCTATGATACCATGGATAAATAATAGATCAATGCTATGAGAAATTATTCTAATAATAAGCACAGGAAATAAATATTTCTACTAATAATTCTCACAAGCATACATAGGAAAAATAGAGAGAAGAAAAGAGACTGAATCACATGAATGAAGAAATGAATATTGGTGTCTATCCTTCCATTTAATAATTATGAATAATAGTGTGCATAAATAGTACATCACTCATAGGAAAATTGATTTTTATGGAAACAACTCATAAATATCAAAAAGGTTGACTTACCAAAATATAGAAAACCCCCATAGGTGGCTAAACCACTTCCCAAATCTATGAAGGACCTCGTGAATTGGAAAAAGCATAAGTGATTTTTCAAGGAGATGGAAAAAAAATGCTAATCCTAGAGAATGTAGGAAATGTCATGAAGGATGGGTTGGCAACAAAAGAACCCAGTTTCCTAGTTTAACTAGCTTTACCTTATCCATAGAAAAGCAGGAAAAGCAAAATAAAGTAGAACATGTTGTAAAGTGTTGTATACTAATTATGGATGGTCAAAAGGTGGTTAAGATCAACATAGAATTAGAAATAAATAATTCCTAGGATATATATGGCATGTATTGACTTTAAGGTGCAAGTGGATGCCAACTAATTAAGCTAGTGGGTGAATAATTAATCAAATAATGATTAATTATTTTATCCTAGGTTATGAGTGGGTTTAATATATTCCAACAAAAAATGTGTCATGTAAACAAGAACTGTTCAATTTTCTTAGGTCAACGCAAATCCACACTTCACCAGTAATATTTTTATCTTGCACTACTATTGGACTAATGCACTCTAATTATTCTACATGTTCTATGATACATGCATCCATAATTCAGTCCAAATCTACCTTAACTTTTTCTTTATACCATGGATTCAATCAGGATGGTCATTTCTTGATAGATTTTGCATTAGGATTTAAAGGTATATTCATTTCTCTAAGGCCTCTGACAATCCCTTTCATCTCTGAGAATTTAGTAGGGAATAGATCTTAAAATCCATGCAATAGGTCCATGATCTTCTTGACAATATCATCATCCTAATAATCTCTAATATTGGTAAATTTTGGATTCTCTGGGGAGCCAATTTTGATTTTCTTGACTTTTAGTGGATTCAAAAATTGTTCACTAGAAATACCAAATCCTTCCACTGCGCACATACCTTCAGACTCATGTATCTTAATGTCAAGTGGGTCATCCTCATTGGGTTCTCCCATCACATTATAGCACTCCATCAGGTGCTGGAATGTTGTGTCGCGCTGATTGAATTTTGTCATTGCGATAAGGATATCTTCAAAGATATTTGTCTTGATTACTTGCAATGCAACATCAATCTAGGAATGATCATCAAAAATTAAAAATGTGTGTATGAAGCTAGTAGCTAATTCATCCCATTCAATAGTTCCTCATCTTAGTTCAACTGATGTATACCCGTTCCTTGGTATCATGTCTAATGTGTTAATGAACTGATGAACCCATTCCTCATTAGAGGAAATTTGGGGTCTAAAATGGGCCTTATAATAAAACGTGCCAACAATAAGTTCTTGTGAGTTGGAATTCAAGAAACAATAGAATTCCAGTAAAATGAGTCAACCATAATGGTTGAATCCACATATTTGTCACAAAAAAAATACTTTTTTGTTCGTATTTTCGACATATCTCCGTATGTTTTTACTCAAATTTCAATCGGGATATCTCGTTGGATGAGGAATTTGATCCTGCATCCAACGAGTACCCACACTACATACTTTTAGCAAACCCCGCTAGCCCAAAAACAAGAAATACCTGAAAAAACGTGATGATGACATCATCATCACGTTTTTTCAGGTATTTCTTGTTTTTGGGGTAGCAGGGTCTGCCAAAAGTATGCAGTGTGGGTACTTGTTGGGTGCGAAATCAAATTCTACATCCAACTAGCTCTCCCGATCAAAATTTGATTAAAAATACAGGGAGATATGTCGAAAATAGAAACACAAAAAGTAGTTTTTTTCCTCTTTCCTCCAAAATTAATAAATATTATTATATTATTTTAACTATTATTTTATTATTTTCCTTAGGAGGCCAATTTTAGACCTCAAAATTTATATAATGGTTGTTGATATGCCTCCCATGTCGCACGACAATACTCTATATGTTCGATAGGATTAGTCAATCATGTATATGTTTTACCAGTATAGCTGATCTCTTCTCTGAACCTTATCTCCATCAATATTCAACATTGTCACCATTCCAAGATAAATTCTTTATATGCGACTCACCATCTGAAGGGTGTAGCTTTTAGCACAAATTATAGGGTGGACAAGCATTGATGTTCTGTGAATTTTTATTCTAAATATGTCAAAAAAGATGCAAGGTTAGGTAAAATTTCATAGGCAGGTATATCATTTGTCTCAATTCCTGCCCATTACACATACCATGTAATTCTTGTGCACTTTCTCATGGATACTTCATGCATTTGATTCTTCCAATTTCCCAATACTTTGCCAAAATATGTTGTACATGACCGAATGCTCCACCATCTCAGGTTTTCGTCAGCTGTTAGATTTACATAATCATCCCTTGTAGACGTGATGTTATAAATATGGTTGAGATAGTCACCTTTTCCTTCACTATTTATTGGCTCAATATATCTTTAACCTTTTAGAGGATCAATTGGTGTGACCACCCTTAGCTTTGAATATTCAAATGATAAGATTCTTTTGTTAAAATTGATAATGTTTTGATTATCGATCTCCCATTCAATCCCCAAAAGTGAAGGATATGGGTTTGTGTCATCAACAATGTTGATTACCTCAAAGTCAACATACTTTCTCAGGCCTTCTACCTCCATAGGCACCTAATTCAGTTGACCGATAGGTAGGAATTTCGACTAATTTGTTAATCTGATCTGAATATGAGACCATTCTAGTCGAGGTTTCTCCATGCTTTCCCATGTTTATCTCGTCAGAATGTTAACATCAGATCCCAAATATAGGATAATATATTCCATATATGTTGGCAAAGTCCACAAACAAAGCTTCGTCGACAGGGGTTCCCACTCTATTGACACCCTATAGCACAATCTCCCTGAGCACTAGCCCAGACAGGTTTTACCCTTTCCAGCAACGTCTGTGAAGTATACAAGGTCTCACCTGAGGCGTTCAAGGGAGAGTTATCGAAATTGAGTTTTTGACAGTGGGAGAGGAGGATATGGGGATCCGACAGAGGGAGATCATAACTTATGCGATCATCAAACAGTATCAACATATCACATTATTATTCATGGAACATCATAGCACATCAAACAATTATAGAAACATAGATTGCATTGACTTAAAACCAACAGATTGCATTGATATAGAAGGAAGAAACTGAATCGCATCTATAGCATGTCATTTTAACAAAACGAAGTTGCAACATCATAACATATCTATAACAATAGACAAGAATCGAGCCATACTCATCGCATCATATATTAATATTGCGCAAACATGCCACATTACACAATCTGTCTCCAAAAATGGAGATTGCAAACATTAGGAAGAAACCCAGACAAAATCATAGTCAAGACAGAAAAGTATCCATAGAACAGATCGCACCATATCTTGTCCCTTACAATCGCGCATGCAATCACATACAATTGTTCGCAACTGTTTACATATGACTCTGATATCTCTCTTCTTGACTCTTAAAAATGGATCTATAAATAGGATTCATTCTTTACATCAAGGGTCCACTACTAACTGACTTCTAACTGCTACTGACCTATTGCAATAAAACTTGGTTAAAATATACATAAAATATGCAAAAAGTAGTTATTTTCCCACTTATCATGTCAATCTTCCCTTGCGCAATACCATGTGAGTTCGTGCAGTTGCCACAACACTACACAACTCACTCACCCCAAACCCATTTCTAACAGGCCCCTAACACAATTTTGTGGCTCACCCTCGAGCCACATCAAGTCGAGAGGGTGTGTGCCAAAGTCTTGTCCTTAAAATATTCAAATTGCTGTGTAATTTCACGAACCTGTAGCTGGAATTTACTGGCGATACTCTGACAATTAGTCAAAGTATGTTGGATGGGGTGCTCCTCACTAGCCTTTCTTTTGACTAGTTGTTGATTCTCTTAGACATCCTGCAGTGTGGCGACAGCCTTAAAAGCCAACTAGCCACCGAGTTCTTGGAATTCATCGAGCTACTCATGACAATTTTGCTGGTGTTCCTATGCCTGGACATCTTGTTGTTGCATATCCTTCAGTTATGTGGCCTAGGTGATCTGTACCATTAGTAGCATGGACTTCAGTGACGTCTTCATGGTTTTTAGTTGGCCCTCTGCCACTTGCACCTATGTAGTCAATTGATCCAATTGCTCATCCTGAACAATACTTTGCCAAAACTATGTGGTTGCCTCCATAATAGTTTTAGCCTCTTGTTCCATGGTGCCGAACTGAATGACAATTTATTCAATGGAGGTCTTGCACTCTACAACCTACTCTGGTGGCATTGTGGGTTGCACCTAGGCCTGGAGCAGCAAGTTATTATCCTAAAATTGAACCAGATTTTTCCCCAATTGCTTGGCCTTTTCGACTGGGGTGAGCCCTTTGGTGTTGTCAAAAATATTCTGGCAGGCATCAAAAATATCCTGCTCAACTTCACTGCACCTTACACATAGCTACACATGTTCAACAATCAGGCGGTCCTGTGCCTTCTTAAGGTCAGTAATCTCTTCAGCAGACTTCTACTGCAACTCGGCTTGTGCTGCCTTCAATTGGTCAATTTCTTGTAACTTCTCCTCTTCCAACTACACGCAGACCTGGTTCAACTCCTCTACTTCCTTCTGTAGCTTCGTAGTGGTATTTCGGGACTCAACATAGCCCTTCGCCAAATCTTTTTGTTGTGCTTCCAACTCCAGTGTGGCGCCATGCTGCAACCCAACCAATGCTATGGCTGATAGTTTGTTCAGGTCCAAAGACACACTCTAGATTAGGTGAATCTATAGGTGAACTTATTCATTTCTGGTGTCGATCGCAGTCAGTGGAACTTGCACGTTCCTGGGCCAGGGCTTAGTGCTGATGGACGGGCTATCCTGCAATAGAGGTATGGCCGATGGTTGCTTGGAAACAATATAAAAAATGGACTCTAGTTTATTTCTTACCACACCAAATTCTTCATGATTGGATTCGTGGATCGCCGTAGTCACAGTCGTAGATGAATCAGTGATGGATTTGATAAGCCACTGCAGCTGGTCTTCCATCCCCGATTTAATACCACTACTGGCCTCGTAATCCTGGAACCATTTGGTGCTATTCACCTCCCACATACGCTGTGGTACATCTTCAGGATCCATCAATGACTCATTTTCAGAGTCATGGGTGCTCAATTACTGTGGGGTAGGGTCTTCAGGGAACTCTAGGGGTAGCTCCTTCTCTAAATCCTCTTGACTCACTGGGATGCGCCAGTCCCCTGACCAATATTGCACAATGGCATCCAACTCTTCTGTGGTGACTTTATAAGGAAATGGTAGCCACATGCCAACAGTTTCTTAACACATGCATGTGCTTCATTCAAGTGGCCAAAGTGGGGCATATTGATGAGCCCCAATAACCCATACTTTTCTAACCCATTGGCCCATGGTTTCGGAATTCACTGAATAGGGACACCAGGAATCATATGGACAGATTCATGTGGATCATCCTAGACATATTTAAGAAAGAGTAGGTCATGCTCGTCAAACTTGATCCTGATCAATGTCAAAATGTTATTAACTAAGCACATCATCCCTTTCGGCAGGGCTAGAAACTTGGACGGGTACTTCTGATTCTTCAACATCTGTCGTACCTTGGCTCCTGGATGCATAGGAGCGATGTATTTCAAAATATCATTCACCGAGACACCCAAGGGTTCCATGGACTCAACTGCTCTTGAGCTTGATGGCCCAGTCTATGTAGTGCCTTCTCCCTGCATCTTCGTAGACATGCGATTTTGCCTCTTCTCTGGTGGCGTAGGACTAGGTCTCTGAGTCTACTACTTCTGCTTCGGAATGGACGATGAACCCACTGGAATACTCATGAATTCTTCTTCCACAGCCATGGGCTGAATAGGGGATTCATACTCACTCAAAATTTCAATAGCGTCAAGGCCGATCAGCATCCCTTACCCCTCAAAACCTAAAAATACGCTCAACGGTGCAAACTACACGTCACTCAACACTCTGCTCAATACTTTGCACAAAATTCACCTTCTATCTCTGCTCTCACAACTGAATAATTCCATCCGACGTATCCTGCGTGGTGTTTTATAGCCACTTCCAATTCCAACTCCATCATTACCAAATCTAACTTCATCATTATTACCAAATTGGGTATTAATGATGACAAAACCGTCGGTGATCTTATGCTTCTAACGATCGGATTACCCATTAATGCGGGTCACTTCAACAAGCGTCTCCAGCCAACTGGTTTAACTACCTGGATTTATACTTGATTTGACCACCCCACAGCCTGACAACTTTCACAAAGGGTCAACCGACTACCACTAAGAGTTTTAACCTTGCACATCCTCTCCTCCAGGGCTCGCCTTGCATTGCTGAACTAAAATCCTCATCTTTTTTTTTAATTCCTCAATACTTGTTGGGTGTTATCTTGACTAAATTAATACCAAAATGTTTGGATGTGTTCTACTATATTGAATACACCTAATATTTAATTATTGACCGGGGTTGGTAGGCTTCAAGTTGATAAAAAATATATGTGAAGGTAGAGGGGTTCCTAGGGCGTTGTAGAAATAGGTAAATAAACAAAATATTCAAAAATATTCAAAATGAAAAACCAAGTCAAAATCCTAAATTATTAGTATGGTTGAACTAAAAAAAAACATCAGACTAAGATAATATCAGACTATGTTATTTTAACTAACAGATGAGAATATAACAAAACTTATTAAATAACTTCAAGGGCGAACTATTCACAGAAAGTACATATTTGAAAATGCAAGATAATTTATGAGCAAATAATTTATGACTGGAAAATGTATTATCAACAACTACTTGAAAAGTTGGGGTTGAAGGAAGATCTAGCTAATAAGGGAATGGAAAACTGAATAAAGAAAAGCAAGTAGAAAACTTAATAAAGAAACCTAAATAAAAAACAAGTAGAAAACTTAATAAAGATAATTAAATAAAAATCAAGTAGAAAACTTAATAACAATAATTTTAAATTATTTTCTACAAGTCTTTTCAATAATCACAAAGTGAAAGGAATAGGTCTTATTACTATGATAAATTGATAAGATACTAGTATACTCGAAATTCACGCACCTAACACTACAAATCCATATACAAAGAAATAAATCAAACATAATTTCAAAACATTACAACAATATTACAAAGGAAAATCAGAAATTAAAAAGAATGAAATCACAATGCATAATTCAATGCATGAGTTGGAAAGAGAAAATTAAAAATAAAACTTAGTAAATACTTTAAAACAACCTAATCTATGGCTCAAATAAAAACATAATTATTACCTAATGACTACAATCAGAGCATAAAAAAAAACCAAAGAAACAGAATTAAAAACAAGTTTAAAAATAAACTAAGAACACTAAAGGTCAGATGGAAGACTGGAAAACAATCTGGAAGGAAGGTCTGAATGATAGTCCAAACACACAGTGTGAATGAGAAGTTGTATACAGAAAATAATAAAAACAGACCTAAATGATTTAATCATCAACTGATTTTGTGCATATGAAAACAAGATGCATAAAGTGTTAGATTTTTATCATATAAGCTACCATTATGATCTTTGGATATTTAACTGAGAGAATAACATGCACAACAATAAAATACAAGCACAACACAAGAGACACGAGGCATAAATAATTTTCCTCGGGGAAACCATAAAGGAGAAAACCCCACAACTTCCTCAGAGATAGAATCAACACCAAAGGTAAAACCCAACATAAAGATGATATCCCGACAGCAGCAGTCTCTCTCTCACACACTGAGAGAGCTTCTTCTCTCTCATTCATACACCCCAATGAGTGTGTGTGTGTGTATGAGTATGATAAATAGAGAGGCTCTCGCTCTCTATTTATATTCTTCCGTTCACTTGGAATCCACTCCAACATGTCGGCCTCACTTAACAATTACTTACTAGAGCCAACATCTCTAGGAGTGTCTAATAACCCTAGTGCCCCACCACTTGTGGGGACTTTGCCTCCTTCGACCAATAGGAGGGTAACACAATGGTGGGGACTATTTCCCTGACTTAAAATGACTCACATAGGGTCAAATTCACTAGGATAGTCTAATAACCCAAGGGCCCTACAACTGTGGGGACTTTAACCCTTGACCAATAGGAGGGTTACCCACAATGACTTGACATGAATTTCTCATTATAGAAACTTCCCGGAATAAACATCAGGGTATGACATGACTCAAATACATTACAATACATCCCAAAATAAACATCAGGTTACAATACCTAAGAAATACAGATGAATACATTTTGAAGTTACAATTACATCAACACTCCCTCTTAACTAGGAAGGTATTCTCTCGACATAATTTATCAGCACAAGTCTTCTTCTCTGTATCATCTGGATCATTATTGAGTTCTCGTCATATTCATCTTCAATTCATCTTCATCTTCAATTCATGTTCATCTGGATCTAGATCATCACTCGATTTGGATCATCATCACTAAATCTAGATCATCACTCAATCTGGATCATCATCATTGGATCTAGATCATCACTTGATCTGGATCATCACTAGACATCATCATTGGATCTGGATCATCATCACTAGATCTGGATCATCACTCGATCTAGATCATCATCACTACTGGATCATCATCACTCGATCTGGATCATCATTGGTGCTATCTCATGATTCTTCTTGTCACAGGAAGTTCTGCAGAGCCAGCCCTTTTTCATGCTGGTTGTAGGCCTAGCCCCCATGTAGGTATTTTTTAGCACTTATATCTGACCTACTTGTTAGAAAGGCACAATACTCACATCCATCCAGGATGGAACACATCCTTCTCATAATGATGGAAGAGTTCTGCACTTCCATCTAGGCCGGAACACATCCTTCTCACAATGATGGAATATTTCCTCACTTTCATCCGGGCCAAAATCACATCCTGCTCACAATGATGGAAGAACTCTGTTCTTCCACCCAGGCCAGAACAACATCTTGCTCACAATGATGAAATACTCCCATCCAAGCTGGAACACATCCTGCTCCAAATGATGAAAGATTTCTGCACTTAGATTCATCTAGGTGGGAACACATCCTGCTCACAATTATGAAAAGGCTCTGCACTTACATCCATCCAAGAGAGAACACATCCTACTCACAATGATGAAAAGGCTTTGCACTTACATCCATCTAGGTGGGAACACATCCTGCTCACAATGATGAAAAGGCTCTGCACTTACATCCATCCAGGTGGGAACACATCCTGCTCACAATGATGGAAGGGCTCTGCACTTACATCCATCCAGGCAGGAACACATCCTATTCACAATGATGGAAGGGCTCTGCACTCACATATGATCTTGTAGGAACCAATCCTATAGTCATATCAGAATGCCCCCCAATCCTCCTCGACTGAGCTACCTGGTAACTGACCAGGTGCCTCCATTCTCCTAGAGAATGGCAGTTTCCCTTACATCTGACCTTCTCGTCGGAATGGCCAACACTCACATCTGACATGTAAGGAACTTAATCCTTTAGCCATGTTAGAATGGTTCAGACCTTACATTTGATCAAGTGGGAACACATCCCTCTATCACATCAGAATGGCTTCTTAGTCATAGAATGAGTTTTCCTGGTACCTCACTAGGTAGCTCCATTCAAAGAATGGCAATTTCGCTTACATCTATCCTACTCGACAGAATGGCCAGCACTCATATCTGACATGGAAGGAATCAATCCTCTCACCATGACAGAATGGCTCAGCCCTTATATCTAATCTACTCGTCAGAATGACTATGGATCTCAGCACTCATATCTAACATGGAAGGAACCAATCCTCTCACCATGACAGAATGGCTCAGCCCTTACATCTGACCATGGAAGGAACCAATCCTCTCACCATGATAGAAATTCTATGGGACTCATCACTTTGACTTGGAGGAAATGTCGATCTAGAGAACACCAAGCTTCTCCCTGAAGTACTCGAACTTCACCCTAGCCAATGGCTTTGTCAAGACATCAGCTATCTGTTCCTTCGTCGCAACATACTGGAGCTTCACTGCTCCCCTCTGCACCATATGCCTGATATAGTGGTACTTGATCTTGATATGCTTCGACTTGTCATGGAACACTGGATTCTCTGACAACTTTACGCAAATCTGGTTGTCACAATGTATAGAAGTAGCATCCAATTGGAGATCAAATAAATCAGATAGTAGCTTTCGTAGCCATACTGCCTCACAACTAGCTGAACAAGCTGCGACATACTCTGCTTCAGCTATACTCAGTGCCACACAGGATTGCTTCCTACTAAACCAAGAGACCACACCTGATCCCATACTAAAGCAACATCCTGAAGTGCTCTTCCTATTGATGGCACTGCCTACCCAATATGAATCAACATAACCCTCCAGGTTAATCTTTTGATTTGCATCATACTTGAGCCCATAATCAACTATACCCCTTAGGTACCTTAGAATATGCTTTGCAGCAAACAAGTGAACATGTATCGGATCTATCAAGAACTAGCTCAAGGTGTTCACAGCAAAGCAAATATCTAGTCTCGTATTTGTCAGGTGCATTAAGGAACCAATCATCTGATCATACATCGTAGCATCGACCGTATTTGATGAAGAAACAATCAATAGCTTCAGGTTCGATGGCATAGGTGTGGTCATGCAGTCCATCATCCTGAACCTATTCAGGATCTCTACTGCATACTTTCCTTGTCCACACCTCCATGCCTAGAAAATAGTGCATCGACACATAACAAGGGCATCACTGGTCTTCTACCTTCAACCTTGAAGCAAAGGTTGGAATCTACTTTACTCTCAATAAAGCCTAGAGTCATCAGTAATCTATCCATCATGTCATACCATGTCGAACCTTAGATATTCTGCAATCACTCCCTCTAAAGCAGAGCATCATACTCCCTCTATCTTCCATACTCTTATGTACTGAACATTCTGTACTGGAGTGACAAGTAGCTTCCTATGCTACTAATCTTTTATGTATCCATATAGGATCATTGGATATCAAGATCCTCTATCTTGAACTTTTTCAAAAGTTCATCTTGCACCCATTTGTGAGCTTGTCATCCTCTATCAACCTTGTAGCAAAGGTTCAGATCTTCATCAAGCTCCTCACATATGTGTTATCCCATGGGTGTCTTCTGAGCTCATACAACATCTTCTTTCATTTGCACACATGATTCTTCCTGTCATGTGTCTCAACTCCCACTGGCTGCAAATGTCTCTTCGAATATTTCCTTGTATCCCACAATGTTTCCATCTACTACATGATGGAACTACGAACTTCCCTTCATGTATCAATAGTGCATCCTAGACATCATTCTTCTTGAACTGATCTTCCCTTTCTTCTTGGAATATTCTATACCAATGATGTCACTATATTCATCATATTATTTTTCATCTTTGAACTGTTGTCACTTGTTCTCCGGAACAAGTCTCATTCTTCTTTGCTTGTAGGCGATTATGTATGCAATATTTCCTACAAGTCAAATGCATTTGTATGGTTAGAAACATTTCATAAGGAATATTCATACTGGCAATTTCTTATGCATAAATATATGTTCATGCAACTACTTTAGGCAATACAACATTCATCCATATCTTACTGAACCTTTCTATATTCCTTCCATCTCTACCAGGACAACATTGAGATTGTGCACTAATCCAATATGTCAGCAAAGAGGTTTCATTCTAGATAAGTAGCAATGGAGAGTTGTATAGCACCATGAGCTACTTACCCACCACATGCAAATTAGAAGTATACTGTCATTAATGCAAATATCCTATCATGCATAATACATCAACTGAATATAAACAAATTCATAACAAAAACAATATCATGACAAGACAATTGAATACTTATCTTTTTTTTTTCATGGGTAGACTCCTTCTTGAGACTTCATCTTCATTGTCTTCTTCATTCATAATAGCATCATTTCTTATGCAAAATCTAAGATGGATAAGAGGTTCTTCAAGAGTTCAAATCTTCATATTCCTCATTACTTGAGGGATCTTCTTTGGATGGTAAGAGCTTGATCTTCAGTTGCTCCCACCTTCTCTTCTCGAGCTTCTTCTTCTTGTGTGTTTTCTTCCCAGAGACTACTCAAAGTAATCTCTTCCTTTTCTCACACATTCCTCGAATGAATGAATCCCGTGATCCAAGGAGGCCATTCAAGGTGGCCATCACCACTTCTACACTCTTCACTTCTTATTTTACCTCTTCAAGTTGTTCTTTGATTTGAGAGACCCTTATGACTACATGGTCTCTGCATTCTGGATCTTCACATTCTTCAACTGGTTTCTTAAGGCCATCTTCTTATGTATGTTCTTTCCTTCAAATATATTGGTCAAGGAATCAAACATCTTCGGTGTATTTAGGGAAGACAATTGTGGTACAAGTTGATCCGTGATTGAATCAACAATGATCTTCTTGGCCTTGACCAAGTTCTTTTTGTGTAAGGCTTCTAACCTCATCTCCCTCTGGAACTAGGACCTCTCTACTCATGTAGGTGTCCAATTCATTTTCTTCAGAGAGATCATATACTTCCATACTTGGAATTTTTCAACTTCACCAAGCTTATCATCAATCTGATGTGATAGATCACTTTGAAATGAGAACCTCAAATGAAAATAGCAAAGGATTAGATCTTACCGATTTGAGGTGTCCGTCTTGGTTCCAGAGCTAGCTGATCTAGGGTTTGTCATAGAAACCCTAATTTTCAAAACTTGGAATCTTTCAGATCTGATTGGATAGACAGACAGATCTCTTCAAATGGAGCTGTCCAATGTACTCCTTTTCTGAAAACAGTGTAGGGAAGCTCTCAGAACAGGAAGCCCTAGTTTTCCAATTTCTTCTGCAGAAATGCTCGTCACTGTTTCTGTGATATCTCTGAAATTAATGCTCCTATGTGTCCACAATTTCTCACTAAGGTAAACTAGAATTTCCATATTCCAACACCATAGTTTTCATCATAATTAGTTTCACCCATTGGGATTTATGATCCTTTTCCCAAGGTGACCTGTTACAGGACTGTTCAGAACAGTGCAGTTGTACGGACTTGCACGTGTCACTGGTTCATCTTCTAAGTCTGAAATTTGGACCACAGAAATTAAATTCCAGGAAATTTTTGGAACATCTGAAGGAATTCCATTTTTACCTATGTATCCCAATATATTGCAATTCTCCCCAGGTGTCCTGTTTAGGGATTAATTTTGGAAGAGGATGGAACCCTAACTTGGAGGGATCATATCTCCCAGAATGTAGCGAATCTGAGCCAGAAATTTGGACACAGTGTTGATAAGGATTTTATCTTCAGCCCTTGTAAGTTTTTTCTCCTGAGCCTTTTCCAATCTCAGGATATAGCGAATGTACCAAAACATAGCAGTTTTAGTATTTAGGGTTTTTCTAGCTTGGGGTCAAGCTAGGGTTTGACTTTCCTAGAGTTTTACTCAACCAAATTTATTGATCCAAGTCTCTAAACTTCGATTTTGATGAGCATAAAAATCCTATGCTAGGCTCACTCAAAAATTCTTCTTTTGTAGGAATCCCTAATTTCTGCATCGAAAGCTGAAAATGCTCGGAATCGAATTTCGCTTCGACAGAAAGATGCGCCCTTCAATGGAGAGTCAGCCTAGCATAATTTTGCTGATGAATTATGGAGAGAGACCCAAAATATAAGAATCCCTAGCTTCTGCAGCTGCACAATGTCGTCTTCTCAGGTTAGCTCTGATACCATGTTAGATTTTTATCATATAAGCTGCCATTATGATCTTAGGATCTTTAACTGAGAGAATAACATGCATAGCAATAAAATACAAGCACAACACAAGAGACAAGAGACACAAAGAATTTTCCTCAGGGAAACCATAAAGGAGAAAACCCTGCAACTTCCTCAGAGATAGAATCAACACTAAAGGTAAAACCTGAAAACATAAAGATGATCTCCCGACAGCAACAGTCTCTCTCTCTCTCACTGAGAGAGCTTCTTCTCTCTCACTCATGCACCCCAATGAGTGAGTGTGTGTGTATGAGTATGATAAATAGAGAGTCTCTCACTCTCTATTTATATTATTCCATTCACTTGGAACCCACTCCAACATGTCGGCCTCACTTAACAATTACTTACTAGAGATGACATCTCTAGGAGTGTCTAATAACCCTATTGCCCCACCACTTGTGGGGACTTTTCTTCCTCTGACCAATAGGAGGGTAACACAATGATGGGGACTATTGCCCCGACTTACAATGACTCACCTAGGGTTGAATTCACTAGGATAGTGTAGTAAACCAAGGGCCCCACAACTATGGAGAGGCTCTCACTCTCTATTTATATTCTTCTGTTCACTTGGAACCCACTCCAACATGTCGGCCTCACTTAACAATTACTTACTAGAGCCAACATCTCTAGGAGTGTCTAATAACCCTAGTGCCCCACCACTTGTGGGGACTTTGCCTCCTCCAACCAATAGCAGGGTAACACAATGGTGGGGACTATTTCCCTGACTTACAATGACTCACTTAGGGTCGAATTCACTAGGATAGTCTAATTTTCCTCGAGGAAACCATAAAGGAGAAAAACCTACAAATTCCTCAGAGATAGAATCAGCACCAAAGGTAAAACCCAAAAACATAAAGATGATCTCTCGAGAGCAGCAGTCTCTCTCTCACACACTGAGAGAGATTCTTCTCTCTCACTCATGTGCCCCAATGAGTGAGTGTGTGTGTATGAGTATGATAAATAGAGAGGCTCTCCCTCTTTATTTGTATTCTTTCATTCACTTGGAGCCCACTCCAACATGTCGACCTCAATTGACAATTACTTACTAGAGCCGACATCTCTAGGAGTGTCTAATAACCCTAGTGCCCCACCACTTGTGGGGACTTTACCTCCTCCGACCAATAGGAGGGTAACACAATGGTGGGGACTATTTCCCTGACTTACAATGACTCACCTAGGGTCGAATTCACTAGGATAGTCTAATAACCCAAAGGCCCCACAACTGTGGGGACTTTAACCCTTAACCAATAGGAGCTTTACCCACAATGACTTGACATGAATTTCTCATTATAGAAACTTCCCGGAATAAAAATCGGGGTATGACATGACTCAAATACATTACAATACATCCTGAAATAAACATTGGGTTACAATACATAAGAAATACGGATGAATACATTCCGAAGTTACAATTACATCAACATAAAGACAAAATTTAAACCTAATTAATCATCGTATTTTATAGTAAAATAAACAAAAAAAAACATGAAAATAAGAAAATCATTGCATACTAATAAACAAACTAAAATTTAAATGGCATAAACTTATAACAGGAAGAAACAGAACTTAATCTATCTAAATTGATGAAAACAACCTATTCTATATGCTTATTTAAATTCTATCTAGACTGATAAAGACCACCTATTCTACATGCTTGTAAATAAGATTGAACAATAAGCTAAAAATGAAAGGATTTTAAAAGAAAACCTGAAATAAAACTATACATGACCAGCCATTTTATAAACAAAAACTACATTAACAGGATAGTATGAATTTTATTAACTACAACATATACATGCTATAGAAAACAGAGAAATAAATTATTACAAAAACTTAACTACCCGAACAAATTGGAAATAAAACTACTTATATGTAAGGGTGAGATAACAAAAACTTGTATGAAAATAGAAGCCACAGATTGTCAAGGGGCCCTCTAAGCAATCATGGATAATGCCTAGCGAATGCTTGCACATGCAGTCATAAACAACAAAGCATAGAGTTCTTATTAAAGAGAAGGAACATAGTTACAATATCCTCCCCTCAAAACAAACTAACTATCTATCTAATGGATTGATCAATCCCCTATCTCTCTGTATAGAGGTGTTTATATACACTACTTTCAATAGGTTGAGCAAGTTGACCCTTTAGTGGCCGACTGCTCTTCTAAATTTAGTCAATCATAAAAGCAAATAACAGTTTATAGGCCAGCACATAAGAATATCCCTTCTTTGGTGTAAGTTTGGTTTTCTTCATTGTGAACGTGACATGCAAGCTTCTCTTTAGCGTGAACAGGGGATTGTGGTGGTGTAACTACTCCTCTTTCCATGTGGCTAGTGGAGTGGTGGTGAGTGAAGGAAATTGCAAGCTGTTGTGCCATCCATAACATGGATTTATTACCCAGGCACACTGAGAACAATTTATTTGCAGGCTGATTTATATTTTACAGTGCATAGGATGATAGGCAATTTGGACGGAAGGCTGAACAACTAGCTACAATGTGAGCTGGATACACTAAGCGTTAATCAAGGGAAACATGGAAAACCACCAGCGAATTTTTCACAATGGGCTAGATGACAATGTAATAAGAAAAAACATCATGACAATGACAATCCTCTAGAATGTTCCCTCCTTTGAATGCATGAGCAGTGAAAACAGAATGGATAAATTAATGCACCTACGATCCTTCTAGATTGTTGATTATTATATCACCTAAGCACGTGGTCAACGTAATGGTTTGCAGATTGCTTCAACATTTAATTCCTGAAATAGATTATGGACAGCGCGCAGCCTGATTAACGAGCTGGACGACAAGCTACGTGATGAGCTGGACAATGAGTTGGACGACGATTGTGTAGATCAGGCTGAACGGTGAGTTGAATGCATTTTGTTTATAGATTCTCCCCAAGCATACTACATAACCTGCAAACAAATATGTAAATCAATTAAGATATTAAATATGATTTAAATAATATAGATTTGAGTTAATAAAATCATAAAAATGATACTAATAACCAAAGTTGAATAAACATTAAATTTGTTCTTACCTTGTGTTGAATAACGACCTGCATGACATAAAATACATGAAATATAATAAAATGTGCATTTAAATGTGTTATTTTAATGCAAAAAATGATAACAAAATGAGGCTCAACATTCCCCCAAACCGGAGAAATGCCAAGTCCCACTGAGCAAAGAAAAAGATAAGAGATCATACTGTCAAAGTGAACTTTAAAATGTGAACCAACAATAGGCATATGCATGAATGAGTGAGTTCATAATGTTTATAGTTAGTTCAATTATGTCCAAAGTAAAACTTTGGACAAGTTGAACATATGACACAAAAGGTATAAAATTAATCATTTGATAGTTTATACGCATGATTGGGTAAAAGGATAGGGTTACTAATAGTGAAATGATAACTAAAAAAACTTTTAAGGTCAAAGCATTCTCATGGAGGTAAAAACTATTTTCAAAACCAAAATTTGGTTAGCAAATTTTAGTGCTATAATATCACCAAGTTGAGATCGTCATGTGATATTTCATTTGGATTATCCTTCGATCTTAATATTGTCCTCCATATTGATCTTCTCTAAAAATATACTTCATGCTATAACCAAGTTCCATGGCTAATTTATCCTGAAAAACACTTAACATTTTTGTCAGAGAAAATAGATATATCATAAATAAAAACAACAATCTAATTTTCCTAATCTTCCTTCCCCCAAAACAAAGGTATGGCGTGTCCTCAAGCCATGAGAAAAAAGATACGATTGTTCCTTGAAAAGAGTCCTATCATGATGTTTTATTATTTCATAAAAAGAAAAACTAACTAGTAAATGGAAACGATTCAGATATGTATATTCATGAAAAATAACAGTGCTAAGAAAGACCACTTAAATGTTGATAAAAGACCTGAAAGCATACAAATGAAAAACTAGTCATCCATGCCTTATTTAAAATATATCTTCTCGTCATAAGATATTTTGAGTTTACCTCGGAGTGTGTGAGATTTTAGCTATGGGTCCCAGTTCTAAGATAATGACATCCTAGGTATGTGTTGAATTATATGGCTAGGTTCAATTCCAACTTACAGTGATTCTCAAATGACAGTGAAAACAATCGACCTTAAAATAAAATTTGAAATTTTTTCTTCATATTTATCATCATTCTTTGAATCCTGTGCATAGTAGTGCATTAACCAAATCTCTTTTACCCGACATTTCCCCGCTACCAGCAGGCCTATTCAGTACCCCAACGGGTTTATCTTGGTACCATACAAACATAGTCCTACTGCCAGTGAGCCTGTTCAGTACCCCGATGGGTTTACTTGCATTTATCGAGCTTCCTTATTGTAAGTTTTTACTTAGCATTGACCCGCTGCCAGTGGGACTATTCAGTACCTCGGCAGGTTTTCCTTGTATAATGATATTAGGTTTATGGAAGTCGATTTGTACTAGAGCGTGCTAAGCCTTGCTAAACCACATAATTCAATTTTGTAAAAAATTATAAATAATTCTCATAACGGCCTTAATCATAAATCATGTCCAAAGATAATAACTTAAAGTTGTTTTTTGACCTTATAACCCTTCTTCTTCGTGAAAGATAAATAATGTTCCCCATAGGCAAAAATTCCACCTACTATCGAGTTATCACACAAAGATACTCAAGAGACAAGTTCTAATAATACTGATAGAATGAACTAGTAATCCAGAGGTATAAGATAAGATTTGAATAATGAGAGTAAATCTGATCACGCAAATGTTTAGAATAGAAAATCAGAAATATACATGTTTGAATCAAAATACCCAAAAACTATCCGAATCATAAAAGGAATGGTTAAGAATGATGTACACAGAATTGTTTTTAATTATCACTATAAGATGCAATTTTTAAGAAAGGTTTAATATAGCTTACGATTATAAATTGTCTTTCAGATAATACTCCATGAGCTACTTATAGATAAAATTATTATAATCAGGCTGCAAAACTATTTGTGAGATGATTCATATTTATTTATATATGAAAAGAAAAATATTCTCCTGCAAACAATTTATTAGAAATGACTTTTATTTATTTGATAAAACAAAAACATATTTACAGAATATCCTATTCTACTAAAAGAAAGGAAGAAAACAATTCAAGTATATGAATTCTTCCAATGTAACCATGTTCGAAGCAAAATGAGAAAAATACCTTTATCCACATATAAGAAAAATATTATCATAATTACCAGGATATGAAGAATCAACTGAGCTATTTGATTTAGCAGTAATAAACATTGAAGAAGAGGATGGTACCATGGCTTAGTTCCCTCTTGGAACCATATTTCAATGTGACTTATGTATTCTATGTTTTCTTCTTCATTTGTTATGTCACGAGATCTTTCATTAAAATTTAGAATGCGTACATAATCTAAGTTAATGACAGGGAATATTCAGGTTCTAATGTCCCTTCCTCATGGAATGAGAGGCATTCCAGGTTTATCTTATCTTCTTGTGAAAAAGGAAAAATAGAAAGTTTTCTTTCTTCCATAGTCTTTACAATCCCTTGATCTATAACCTCTCCAAATCTTGTATGAATTTCTTGCAATAATGTTGGTGAGGTAGGTAAGGTAGATAAATGTTGCAGTTCAACACTGTAAGCATATTGTACTGCTTTATTGCTGTTAGAAGGTGGACTAGACTGAACAGGAATATGCATAAGGCATAGAGGAGGTTTATGAGAAGGTAATTATGGTAGGGGTAATTTATAAGCTTGTGTGGTTGATACTTCCTTAAAATTTTGTTGAAAATTATGTAGAACAGGAAGTGTTGCATCATGAGAGAAAGTATCCCTATGATCATCAGATGGGATAGAAAATATTTGTGAACAAGGTTGACAAGGGTTAAGATAAGGCTGAAAAGAGGGTGTATTCTTACTAATCTTGAATTTTCCTCTTGAATACCTTCTACATAATTCAAAAACATTATCATATGATAACTGAGATACATCACCTATTCCCATCAGGTTTAACATTTCTAAGTATTCACTTTTTATGCCTTTGAATAATAAAAAAATTAAAGTATTTTTCCTTGACTGTCTTAATTTTAATCTCTGAAAGTTGTATTGAAAGCGTTTGACATATTTTTCCATAGTTTCTTCTTCTCCATGTGTTATTTCAAGAATGTCCTCATTAACCCTGTAATACTCTTGGTATCTTTTCAAGAACATATGTTTCATGTCTTCCCAAGTTTGAATGCAATTCCCACCTAAGCTCATGAACCATCGGAGGGACTCCCCTTTCAAAGTAAGAGGGAAAAAAATCCGATTTTGAACAGTATATGCTCTACAAAGAATTTCCATTTGAAATAAAAATTCATCGGGGTCTTCATTCTCTAGTCCATGAAAATTTAGAAAAATGGATTGGGGAACGTACTGTATTTGTGCCATTCCTCCTAGATATCTAATAGGGAATTCAAAGGTAGAAAATTCTTCATCCTTCTTTTCTACCATATATTCCCACGACATAAATAACTATTCATATATTATATTGGGGTTCCTCTTTCAAATTTTCCTGTCAGTTTGTTAGCAGGATGGGTGGTACTTACAATAGCACTAAGAGATTTAATTGTAAAATAAGTCCTACACTTGAAATTGAGTAAATTATATGAAAGTAAATTACCTAAAGGCATACATACATTAATTTGAACTTATGAAAAAGAAAACTATCTATGTTTGTGAAAAGAAAAGCACACTTAAGGGAAACAAATAAAAATTTGCATAAAGTAGACATACTTGCGCGAAAAAGGAACAACAAGGCTTTGGGGAGACCCACTAAAGTGGATGCATCAGGCTGTCACACTATCAAAATTCCATAGTGAGGTCATCTTTACATCTTACTATTTCCCCTTCCCCTTGCTGTCTAATCTAAAGGCAACCTATCTATCCTTACCTATCTAGACTTTGTACATGAAAAACTAAACTAAAAGAAAACCTAGACTACTGCTACTACTGGGTTTCAGGGCACCTGTTATAACAGATCCGCAGGTTCTTACCTCTCATCTTACCACTCCCCCACCACCAACCTATCACTAAACTTCATAAGAAAATTCTATTTTTCCACCTTACAGAACAACTCTTCGCCAACAACGCCAAAAATGTTGGGTGTTATCTTGTCTAAATTAATACCAAAATGTTTGGATGTGTTTTACTATCTTGAATACACCTAATATTTAATTATCGACAGAGATTGGTAGGATTTGAGTTGATACAAAATATATGCGAAGGTAGAGGGGTTCCTAGGGCGTTGTAGAAATACTTAAATAAACAAAAGATTGAAAAATATTCAAAATGAAAAACTAAGTCAAACTCCTAAATTAGTAATATGGTTGAAATAAAACAAAACATCAGACTAAGATAATATCAGACTATGTAATTTTAACTAACATATGAGAATATAACAAAACTTATTAAATAACTTCAAGGGCTAACTATTCACAGAAAGTACATATTTGAAAATACAATCACAACAACTGGATAATTTATGAACAAATAATTTCTAACTAGAAAATGTATTATCAACAACTACTTGAAAAGATGGGGTTCAAGGAAGATCTAGCTAATAAGGGAATGTAAAACTGAATAAAGAAAAAGCAAGTAGAAAACTTAATAAAGAAAACTAAATAAAAAACAAGTAGAAAACTTAATAAAGATAATTAAATAAAAAGCAAGTAGAAAACTTAATGAAGATAATTTTAAATTCTTTTCTACAAGTCTTTTCAATAATCACAAAGTGAAAGGAATAGGTCTTATTACTATGATAAATTGATAAGATACTAGTATACTAGAACTTCACACACCTAACCCTACAAATCCATATACAAAGAAATAAATCAAACATAATTTCAAAACATTACAACAGTATTACAAAAGAAAAATTAAAATTAAAAAGAACAAAATCACAGTGCATAATTCAACGCATGAGTTGGAAAGAGAAAACTAAAATTAAAACTTAGTAAATACTTTAAAACAACCTAATATACGACTCAAATAAAAACATAATTATTACCTAATGACTACAATCAGAGCATAAAAAAAACCAAATAAACAGAACTAAAAACAGGTTTAGAAATAAACTAACACTAAAGGTCGGATGGAAGACTAAACAACAATATGGAAGGAAGGTTCGAATGACAGTCTAGACACAGTCCGAATGAGAGGCTGTATACAAAAAATAATAAAAACAGACCTAAATGATTTAATCATTAGCTGATTTTGTGCATATGAAAACAAGATGCAAAAAGACAGAATTTAAACCTAATTAATCATCGTATTTAACAGTGAAATAAACAAAAACACATACATGAAAATAAGAAAATCATTGCATACTAATAAACAAACTGAAATTTAAATGGCGTAAACTTATAACAGGAATAAATAGAACTTAATCTATCTAAATTGATGAAAACAACCTATTCTATGTTCTTATTTAAATTCTATATAGATTGATAAATACCACCTATTCTACATGCTTGTAAATAAGATTGAACAGTAAGCTAAAAATGAAAGGATTTTAAAAGAAAACCTAAAAGAAAACTATACATGACCAGCCATTTTATAAACAAAAACTACATTAACATCATAGTATGAATTTTATTAACTACAACAGATACATGCTACAGGAAACAGAGAGATAAATTATTACAGAAACTTAACTACCTAAATAAATTGGAAATAAAACTATTTATATGTAAGGATGAGATACCAAAAACTCATACGAAAATAGAAACCATAGATTGTCAAGGGGCCCTCTCAGCAATCATGGATAATTCCTGGTGAATGCTTGCACACGCAGTCATAAACAACAAAGTGTAGAGTTATTATTAAACAGAAGGAACATAGTTACAATATCCTCCCCTCAAAGCCAACTAACTATCTATCTAATGGATTGATCAATCCCCTATCTCTCTATATGGAGGTGTTTATATACATTGTTTTCAAGAGATTGAGCAAGTCGATGCTTTAGTGGTCAACTGATCTTCTAAATTTAGTCAATCATAAAAGGAAATAATAGTTTACAGGCCAGCACATAAGCATATCCCTTATTTGGTGTAAGTCTGGTTTTCTTCATTGTGAACGTGGCATGCAAGCTTCTCTTCCACGTGAACAAGGAATTGTGGTGGTGGAACTACTCCTCTTTCTGTGTGACTGGTGGAGTGGTGGTGAGTGAAGGAAATTGCAAGTTGTTGTGCTATCCATAACCCAACTTTATTACCTAGGCACGTCAATAACAATTTATTTGTAGGATGTTTTATATTTTACAGTGCATAGGATGATAGGCGATCTAGATGGAAGGATGAAGAGCTAGCTGCACTATGAGCTGGATACACTAAGCGTTAATCTAGGGAAAAATGGAAAACCACCAGCGAATTTTGCACAATGGAATGGATGACAAGGTAATAAGAAACAACATCATGATAGCGATGATCCTCTAGAACGTTCTCTCCTTTGAATGTGTGAGCAATGAAAATAGAATGGAGAAATTAATGCACCCATGATCCTTCTAGATTGCTTATTATGCTATCACCTGAGCACATAGTGAACATAATGGTTTTCATATTGCTTCAACGTTTAATGCATGAAATCGGTTATGGATAGTGCACAGCCTGATTGACGAGCTGTGTGCTAAGCTGGACAATGAGCTAGACGACGATTGCATAGATAGGGATGAACGGTGAATTGAATGCGTTTTGTTTATATATTTGCCCCAAACATATCATATAACCTGCAAACAAATATGTAAATCAATTAAGATATTAAATATGCTTTAAATAATATAGATTTGAGTTAATAAAATCATTAAAATGATATTAATAACCAAAGTTGAATAAACATTAAATTTGTTCTTACCTTGTGTTGAATAACGACCTGCATGACATAAAATACATGAAATATAATAAAATATGCATTTAAATGTGTTATTTTAATGCCAAAAATGATAACAAAATGAGGCTCAAAAATACTTCAGGTGGTGCACATCGTCGGTCCTGTTCTATAGGGCTTCAAGTGACTCACATTGATGAGCTTCAGCAACATTGCGCCATGTAACTGTTGTAACTGAACTGCACCGCCATATGTAATGGACTGAACAAGATAGGGACCTAACTAGTTCATTTGTAACTTACATGGATTCTTGATGAACTTATTGTCGTACAAAATCACTCGATTTCCTATCGCAAACTGTTTGTGCTTAATATGGAGATCATGCCATGCCTTCTGTTGATCCTTCGCAACCTGTTGGTGGAAGCTTGCGATGAAACGATCTTCTTCAAGCTGAATCAACTACGGAGCATGTTATTCTAATGCCACTGCATCGTCCATACCCATCGATGCGGCAATGCGCAAACTAGGAACGATATACTCCATAGGCATGACTTCCTCTTGCCCATAAACCAACTTAAATGGTGTCTAACCTGTTAGCCATTTGCAAGTAGTGTGATAGGCCCATAGAACTACAGGAATTTTTAGATCCTATTCATCATGGTTATCGTTGCATACCTTGGTTAGCGCTGTCTCCAAAATTTTGTTGAAGGCCTCAACAGTACCATTTTCCAGCAAGTGGTATGGTATACTCCGCTTATGTTGTATCTAGAGCTCCTCAGTTAGCGTTTTGACCGTCCATTTGACAAAGTGACTTCCCTGGTCACTCATCAGGATTCTAGGACACCCAAATCATGTCACAATGTTCTAAAAAATAAACCATGATGTTGTTGTAGAGATACAATCAATGATTGGTGTAGCTTCTTCCCACCGAGTCAGGTATTCAGTTTCAGTAATAATGTAGTAGGTGCTAGTGCCCTTACCTGGTGGATTGATAGGGCCAAAAAAGTCTACACTCCATTTATCAAATGGTTGTAGAGTCACCTATGGCACCAGTGGCATCTCATCCCTTCACGATGGTTTACTGACCCTTTGGAAGACATCACAGCTCCTTGCATAGTCCGCGACATCATTATGCAACATGGGCCACCATAGACCAGCACACAACACCTTTCGCGTGTTACAGAGAGAAATTCCTATGGCTTGGGGTACCACAACAGACAGCTTGACTCTAGAAATAAATCCTTTCCAATATGCAATAGAAATTAAATGTCTAACACTAAAGGATCAGACCTCGTACCTTATTCTAGATGGTTGAAGTAGATCCCTATTGAGCTTTCCAACTTCAGCTTGAATTGATAGAATTCTGTTACGGAGAGAAATTCCTATGGCTTGGGGTACCACAACATACATCTTGACTCCATAAATCAATCCTTTCCAATATGCAATAGAAATTAAATGTCTAACACTAAAGGATCGGACCTCGTACCTTATTTCGGACGGTTGAAGTAGATCCTCGTTGAGCTTTCCAACTTCAGCTTGAATTGATATATTACTTACTCAACAACAAGTAAACAATACAAGCATTCTATATATCATGGTGTTAGATATATTCTAGCATATATAATCAATAATGTATAAGCATTTGACATAATCCCATGGATAAATTATACATTCAAACACACATTATTGGACAGGAAAAGATATTTCTATTAATATAAATCAGAGATTACAAGATACAACCTCTGACGGCATGTCTGCGAATCGGAGAAACTGAATCCCCCACTTGGGCCTCCACCACTTCAGTCCTCCATCTCTCCATAGAAATCTCATAAGAAAAAGGCAAGCTTGGGAAGAACACAAAAGTGCTCCAAGGGAAAAAGGGATGCAGACTCAAGCATAAGTTCCGTCAACAATGGACTATAGTTTCTTTGCTCTCAATTCTCTCCTATGCCTTCAATGTACCAAGGGGTTCCTTATATATATTTTCAAAGGGGTAGTGAAAGGTCGAATCCGAGCGATCTCAAGGCATAGGGAAGGCTAGGAATCAAATGAGTCGGATCCATGTCAAGGAAAACTCGAAAAGGATTTGGATTATGCACACATCCCGATGTACGGGGTTTTAGTGGTCAAACCCACGTATATACATGCTTATAGGTTTAAAAGTCATGTGTATAATTTTTCATATGTTTTTAGGGATGATCAAGGAAACATCAAAGGACAAAAAATGGTCCATGGGGTCTAAGGAGTCTGCAGTGGGATAGGGGAAGGCCATACAAAGTGTGATTCACCTGGAGTGGTGAAATCTGCTATAACAAATGCCCCCTAATGTGTGAGGTTAGAGGGGTCATACGATGGCTGAAATACATTATAATTCCATCCCAGAAGTGGAGTGATGAAGGATCCCAAATGAAAGACCAGCCACCCAATCAACATAGTACAATAATACAACTCTGCATACAACTGCAAATACATATAGCAGTCCCGGATACATAAGAGTACAATGGCCATGAATAGGCATGAAACATGATATCACATATGTGGTCATCGCCACGCACAATATACATAGCTCAAAATATCCATGATGAAGATATACACAGGACCATGATCTCCAAAATGGCTAAAGATATATAATATATCAATATCTCCATAGTGGCTGGAAATGTCTGACATATACTGGAATCAAGTAACGAGAGCTGAAATCTCATGAACAATGGCACGATCAAGGAGGTAGCATATAAGAGATGCCACCAATTTGGAAAGTCTTCTACACAAACCGCTATGAGTACATGTCCTACTATGTGAATAGAGGTGTCGAGGTCGAACATAGTAGTCCATCGTTTGATTACCGGTCATTAATGTATACCGTTTGTCAACACATATATTTAGCATAGGGATGGAAAAACCATGAGGAAGGAGAAATAATAGTGGCTTGTCAAACTTTGGTTAAATGGTTTAGTATAAGAGTGTGATGAGGAGTGAGAACGATGAAGTTGTCAAAAGATTTAATGGTGCGAAGTGAAGAAGTTGAAGATCAATGACCTATACTATCTTCGCTCTCTAAGAGGTGCGAGGAAGATAAAGTATGTCTGGGCATTTAATGGGATACACAGATCAACGGTTGTTGATTCGGCTCGAAGAGATCCACGATCTGTGTAAACTCCACCGTATGAAGTTGCATGTTTGTTAAAATAATAGAGCCCAGCAGAAACAAGTATATGCCACTCGATCTAACGGTGACAAGATAAAGGCATATCGCATCAACGATCGTGGATTACTCTGGAGCCTAGACTTGCACAGTAGTTAAGACCCAAGCGCTTGGCGGAATCGAGTATATACTTATTGATCTAACGGTGGAGGAGTAAAGTTAGGTCACATCCACGGTTGGGACTGATTCCGGAGCATAAAATTGCACGAAGGATAAGACCAAGACACCCGGCGGAATGAGTTACATGGCGCAAGATCCGAGGGTTGAGAATTGAAGGAAAATAGATCAATGGTCATGAAGCGATCCGGAGTGTGAAAATGCATGACAGTTAAAAGTTAAGAGCGGTGGCGGAATATAAACCGTTTCCCACGTGTCTGATTGTGATCGACTCCGGAGGCAAACGTAGTTTAAGGAAAACTGCCGAAAGGACGCTCCAGAGTGGGGTCCTATAAAAGGTAGTTGACTTGCTCCGTGGGTATTCTATTGGCGCTGGATGAATGAAATAGACCCATAGCTTCGTCAACTTTCAACTGTCAGTTTCCAAAGCACACGCCGCTACAGTTAACAGGTAATCCTTGATACCCATAATTCATCTGCCTGAATTGCCATTATCAATTGAATTATGGACAAGAAGGAGGAATTACAGAGTAGCCATGTTATAGATGACAGAGAGGAGTATTTGGTCGACAGAGATAGGGGCGTATGTGACCCCTTCCTATCTGTAAGAAGCGTGTCTGTTAGTAAAGAAATATTATGGTATTACCACTCACAGGGAAATGATATATTGAATGTATGTAAATCCTTTCTGTATTACTTTTCCCTCGAACAAACCCTCCATTTCCTGGAATTTGCAGAATGGTGTGCTGTTAACTACTCCCCTTCTCAGAGAATTATCATGAGTCAATCCACATCCTGAATACTTTGTAAATTCAATGCTACAGTCATCCATGAGAACCTCAATTTGCCGAAAAATTACCCTGATAATCGTGAGTCAGTGAATGAGTCAACCCTTGCTGAATTTTACAAGAAATGTGAAACTGAAACCCGTTTCCAATTCCTGTCTAGTATTCTGAAAGATGGTCAATTTTTAGATGGTTTTTTCTTACCTTACCCTATGCATATTTTCAAAAATGAAGTCCAATTGGTAGTATCTCTAGTCTATCAAATATTAGGTCTTGATGATGATTGTCGCGTGGGCGAAGTCGTCCTTGGTTTTTTGTTGAGAATAAGTTCCTTAGGCTCTAAATCTCAGTCAATTCCTATTTTTAGTCTAAATGAGTACCTGGATGAATCAATCCATCTTCAGTTAAGTGAGTTTACAAAGGTTCGGTTCTTTAGATTTCAGACCTACTTGTTCAACATGCTGTTATGTTCCAATGTCACTAAGCTGCAGTTTTTGAATACTGTCTGTTCTTCTGATTTGCCGAAGCAAATCAACATGTTCGAATATGCCAATTCAATTATGTCGAAGGTGTATAAAATGTTGTTTGATGAGGAATTGCCTCGTGTTTTGGATGATATGAAATGTTTGATGCAGCCTTCACCTGAAGACCGTATTGGAGATTGGTTCCTGCATAAAGACTCCACTGTGTTAAGAGTATATGCATTTACCGGACAACCTTATAAGTTACCTACATTCCTCACCCCAAGGATTTTTGCTTTAGAATTCATGAGACAAAGGTTGCAGTCTGAAGAAGAACATTTTGGAGCTTTTAAAAAGTCTTCAAATATTAAATTCCCCCTAAAAGTCGGTTCTTTCATTTGCAAAAGTAAAGGTGCTTTAGTGTTCATAGAGAAATTGCTGGAGAATATGGATTTCCAAAAGGAGCCAAAGATAAATTATGATCCCCACCATGTAATATCCTTGAGGAAGCAATCCAACAAGAACAAGTCGTTTGATCACCAGTTTATTGAAGGTCTGGCTGAAACAGCCAATTTGTTGCAGTTTACCGAAATTTCAAGGTCTAATGAAAATACACAAACTGTACCTGTCACAGCATCCCAAACAACAGAGGATACTAGTATTGTGATTAAGAGAAGTCTGTCTGAAATCGAAAGTATGGAAATTGACGAAGATGGATCGCATAAAAAGGCAAAGTTGTTTCAAGGTGGTGAAATTGTAAATGAAGAAATTTCTGATGGTTTCAAAAAGGTTGCTCTAGTTCCAATGAAGACTGTGCAAGTAAATCAGTTCTCTTTTAAAAGTGTGGATGGTTCAGAATTAAGCCAAGTCTTTAAGTCAAAGGAAGAACTCAAAGCCAGTTACATGGAGAAAAGAAAGCAGTCTCTGGAAGAGACGAGAAATTTGCTTCCACGGGTCAGAAATTTGTACCGTCCAAAAACTTCTCTGGTTTTTGCTAGAGATGTCAAAAGAAATACATTCAAGTTAGCCATGGTAAATGACAAAAAAATCTCAGAGATGGAGATCCGGTTGGATAAGATCAGTGTGCTGGATAAGATACAACTTCATAAACAAACTAGTGATATCATCTATTCAGATTTGTTACAAGCTATGGTAAAAATAAATAAATTACAAATTTTGACTGATAAGTTAGAGATTCAATTGAGACATGAAAGAGTCGAAAATAAGGTAAATGCCATCCAGATCAAGAAGCTTCAAACATATATTGTCAGTTCAGATAACACCCAGGAAGTCAAGAGAATGCTAGAAGAAAAAGATAATGCTCTCCAAGTGTTGAAGAAAAAATTGAAAATCCCAGGTTCTGAGCATGTTCAGTCCTCTGAATTATTGGCTCTGCATGAAGAAAAAGACAAAATTCATCAAGAAATGATGGAGTATAAAGGGAGAGCTGTTGAGTTACAGGAAGAAAAGGACAAGTGGGAGGCTGAGCGAAATGAACTGTTATCTCAAATTTCCTTGATGAAAAAGGATCAAATTGATGAGAAGGAGATTATGGAGGATTTAATGAGTCAGACCCCCACAGGTGAAGACTTGTCCATTGTGAATATCGATAAGCCATTGGATTATTTTCCTGCAGATGATCTGCTGGTGCCTATGTCCCAAGTTAGTCTAAAAGATGAAGAAATCAAGGACCTAAAGACAGAGAATGCAAAGATCAAGTCTGAACTGGCCAAAATGAATGAAAGTAAAAACAAAATACTACAAGATAGAAACCAGTTGCAAAAGAAGTTCAATGAATTGAAGGAGAAAAGCATAGGTAAAGGTCCCCTGCAAGGAGAAAAACACATTATGTGGGACACGTTATCTATAGAAATTACCAAATTTAGGCATTATCTGAATTTCATTGATGATCAGAATATTTTGATCAATTTTGCCCACCAAAGATTAAAGCTAGTGAATGAACACATGGGAAAAATACCTCTTACCATAGCTCAAAATGCGCTGAAATTTTTAAACTCATTGACATATAAAAAATTACATGATATGGGGATAAAAGATAGGATATCCATAGTGCTGTGGGCTAAGAAATTTATCCACAAACATCATTTAATGAAGACGGTCCAAGATAGAACTGATGAAATGGTTACACAAGTCGATAACTTCAAGCAGGATTTCAAGGAGCTGTTCAAAGACGGCTTGCCTTCTTTTTGGGATGAGGAGGGATGGATGTTTTCGTAGGAGCACTATCACAGCTTGCTAGTTCAAAATCGCATGGACCACTCTAAATTCGATGACTTGGAAAAGAGCCTAATAGGAAAAACTATTGTGGACAAATTGACAGAAGATTTTGAAATTTTGCAAAAGTTCGCAATTATCAAAAGCAGATTGCCCAAGGTGTCATATGAAGCTTATATCGAACTTGAAGTGTCGATTCGAGAAATTATGGAATGTGATACCCCGAGCACAGAACAGTGGAAAGCTATGGAGAGATTCAGAAAGACCAAATACGTCTTGCATGCATAAAGACAGGTGTTATACAACATGGAGCTGACTGGATGAAGACATGGAGCTGATTGGATGAAGACATGGAGCTGATTGGATGAAGACGTTTTACCAAGCTGATTTTTACTTTATGATCTATTAGGATTGGAGCAGTAATTTATTCCTAGAAGTTAGGGATTTAGTTACAAGACTCTAAATTAAGCCGATCATTCAGTTGTGAATCTTCTTGGAAGATATATTATTTTTTGTATATATTGGATCTTTTTTATGAGATGGGGGTTGGAACCCATCATGTTGTGGAATGATTTTGGAGAACATATCTATTTTTGAATAACAAAGTGAATGCATGAAGGTTTATTAGAGATTCCTGTGTCATTGATATTACAGTCTGTGCTTCTTTCTTTATGTGATCGTATTTCCCTAGTGTAACACTTCATTTTGTTTCTTCTTCATATCTGAAATACAGAGTTGGGTGATTAGAATTCATATGTTTATTCTCTAGTCATCATTTCAGATATTTTATACATTTTTCTGCTAAAGTTGATACAAAATTCATCTTGGATGCTCTGTATTAATGGACTGTTTCCTAGTCTCTTCTGTTTCACCTAGATTAAATTAAACGACTGTGATGATGTGATTATCTTGCCTTTGATGAATCTCATGTATATGTCTTTGTGATATTTTTATATGTATGTGACTCCATGCCCAATGGTTATGTGATTGTTTTAGCCATACATACAAATCTTTAAATGTTGTTTTATATCTGGTCCTGTTAAATTTGTATTGAGAGATCCCTCTCTGGAAGAAAATACCAGTTTCTTTCTAAAGTGGTTTTGCTGTTACCTTGGAGTTTACCTTTTACAACCTGGGTACATTCTGAGTGCTAACACCATTAACAGAAGCGAGATCACCCACCGATAATGAAAATGGGAATCAAGGTACTAGAGTGCAAACTAACAAGTGTGAATAAATGTGTTGAGGTCGAACACTTGAGAGGATCCATCGAACAGGGGACATTGATGTATTCCCAAGAAATGTTGATGGTGAGAGAACCTGTCATTGATGACTGCAATTCTGAAGGCACTCAAAATGACTCTAGATTCCAATCCCAGAATAAATGATCTGAAGTTGATGGGATGAAATCCACTAGAAGGAGGGCATTAAGGCATCCCCCATCATCCAACATGAGGTACTCAGCAAAGTTGTATAATGTGGAAGGACTCGATCATAAGGTGCACAAACTAGTAACTATACCGGGAATGGCCGACATGCAAAGTCAAGATAACTGAGGAATGGTCGACTCAGGTTTCAACTTTCTTCAAACAAGAGCATAACGGCGTATGGTGACTGAATGAAGGCAGCATAGACTCAATATAAAAACTTTGACATCTCTGCGACATAGGAGGTATCGACAGAGGCTCCATAGGGACTGGAATCTTAACCAGTCGGTGGAGATAAACTCAGATAAACAAGTACAGCTCCTAAATTCAAACTATAACCCAACCAATGGATGTGATATACAGTGCTTTGTTCGAAGGTGACACGACTCGACAGCTGCCAAAGATAACATCTTTCCTTGTCTAGATTTTTGGTTTTTTGATTTTTTTTGGACTTTTTCAGTTATTTAAAAAGCTTGAAAAAAGAATAAAATAGCTTTATAGTTACAGACTAGGAGGAGACGAGTGTCATAAGGGAAAACAAACTAGTTCCAAGTAGTGGAACATACCTATGCTCAATGTAAGGATACATGTGTAGGATATTGACACTCAGGGGGAGATCCCCTCCCGGTAAAAAGGAAATCAAGCTGTGAAAGATATGAAAAATGGCTCTACATGGCTAGACATGAGACAAGCTCAGGCTATATGGCTGAAACGCAATGTCAGGGGAGCCAGAATAAAGCTCAATAACGCAGGCAAAGCTCATGATAATGCATTCACAACTTGACATGAGGGAGTCCCAGGGAAAAGGGCCAGCATAAAGTTCAAGAGGTGTATGAAGCTCTTTCTCAAAGACATGGTGGGACTAAAAAGGACTCCTGGACCTAAGAGAGGACTTGTAGCATGGGCACCAAATGAAAAAGGGATCTAACTAGGGCACCCATGTATAGGAAAGCTCTACCATTCACATAATACCACTTCTAACAACAACATGAAGGTTCCATGATACCATGGAATGGGTTCGTACCTAAGGTTAAGATGGACTGGTCATAAGGCAATGCATAAGTGCAAGCGGATGTGATATCCTAACCTATATGCCAGTTCAGACATAATACCTGTGATAGGAATGAACGGGTCAAAACCTTGAAGAGAGTGTACAAAAACTGGATCCTACATGACAGCCATATTAGTCCAAAACAACCCAAAATAGTTAATAAAGAATCCAAACGATAGGATATAGAGAGGAATGATCATGACAACAACACCCAAAGGAAACAATGTGGTGAACGATGGGACATAAAAAAGGAATGTAAAGTGTAGAACCAACGCTCACGCATCCACCACCACCCCCGTGAGGGTGACCACTGGTGTAAAGACCGAGCAAAGGGAACAAAAATCCTCCATAAATGGAGTAGAGGATGGAATATGACCATTCCCAAATCTATGAGCACGGTAAGAGGCTGTGATGCCCCCAAGTCTAACACCAAGGTCCATACTAGGACCAAGGATGGGTGATAGGATACTAGGCATGCCAAAAATAAAAGGACCCCAACTCAAGAGAGCATAAATATGCTCAAGTAACCACGATCCCAAAGGCCAACTAGCGCACAAAGAGCACACTCCTAAGAAAATATACAACCAAAATATAAGCAAACCAAGGGGAGGATATGTGAGCTCCCGAATGTATCAGGTATGTCTCTCCTAGGAGAGGCTCGAAACTCCCATACACTAGAAGCGGAGGTACGTAACCAATTATTGTGGCCCTCCACTTCAATGCATAAAGCGACTGTGCTGTCCGAACCCAACCTGGCTGGGACACCCATAGAATAACCCCTACAAAGTACCCCCTCGATATCCTAGGTAAGGCCACTAAGGTCACCTCAATATAATCAATGCTTAGGCAGACAGTCGCAGGCGAGATTGACCGTATGAGTAGGGTAGCAAAGCCCAAAAACTCTCGAAAGAGCCCCCAGATATGAATACAATCTTGGAAATATCTCTGGTTCTACTCAGTTATGACTAGGGGTCATCCCAATCAATAACCACTCACACTGCCTCGTGCTTAACTCCCTTTTGAGAGGAGGATCCTGAGAAATACTGGTTATATCAAGGATTTCACACACTCACCTGGACAGACACATACATGTTGTTGTTTAGTGATCTTGGAGAATTTACTCACAATGAACTATTCCAAGACCCTAAAACTTAATCTTGTTGATGCACCCTATAAAAGAAAAGAGTGTAATTCATTTTATTATGCGTTGATTTTAATTGGCTGTAATTACTCAAAGGGAAATGGTCGTGCAACTAGTGAATTTATGACTCAGCAGTGAAGTAAATATGCACACCATAACAAACAATGCTGAGTGCAATCTTTGTCAAATGAAAAATAGGGTATGCCACTACATGAGATGCACAAATATATATTCCTTTATGAATTCCAATGCAATCCTTCCTATATGAAATCCTAAAAATAACTCTCATCCAACCAATCCAATGCCAGTACCTCCTCAAATCCATATCTAAGATGCAACTAAGAGTGCAACTACTTTGTATTTTTCAATATAAAAGAATGAAAAATGCAATAAAATTCAGCTAAAACTCTCAGTCTCTGCAGCAAGTATAAAAGACAAGCCCAGCAAGACACCGATACAACAAAGAGTAATGCACTAATGGAAAAACAAAAAGGATAAATGACTAAAACTACTTTCAAATAAAAATCAATGAAAAAAACGGTCTCTGGTCAAAAAAGAAGCATCCAACACATTAGACCCAAGGAAGACCCAACCACACTCACAACCCACCCAGCAGCTTCCCACAACATCAAACTCACCAAAAGGGAGGATGCACGTGACTATTTAAAGAACAGCTGCATATATACATGACTTTTGGCCAAAAACCTGCATGTATACGCAGATTTTGGCCAAAAACATGTGTGTATACGTGACTTTTGGCCAAAAAACTGCATATGTACGCGGATTTTGGCCAAAAACCTTCGTATACAAAGAAGGTAGTGGTAAAAATCAGGCCAAGGGTCAAACCAAAAAAGGGGAGTGTCAATGGATGAACATACTATAACATGCAACACAGAAACAAGGAGAAACAGAGAGCAAGTCAAGAATATCAAGCCCATTGTGCCCCCAACCCCAAAGAAAAACAAGGAACATTCCCAATGGAGTCGCCAATTCTGTTACGGAGAGAAATTCCTATGGCTTAGGGTACCACAACAGACAGCTTGACTCCAGAAATCAATCCTTTCCAATATGCAATAGAAATTAAATGTCTAACACTAAAGGATTAGACCTCGTACCTTATTCCTGATGGTTGAAGTAGATCCCTGTTGAGCTTTCCAACTTTAGCTTGAATTGATAGATTACTTCCTCAACAACAAGTAAACAATACAAGCATTCTATATATCATGGTGTTAGATCTATTCTAGCATATATAGTCAATAATGTATAAGCATTTGACATAATCCCATGGATAAAATATACATTCAAAGACACATTATTGGATAGGAAAAGATATTTCTATTAATATAAATCAGAGATTACAAGATACAACCTCTGACGGCACATCTGCGAATTGGAGAAATTGAATCCTGCACTTGGGCCTCCACCACTTGAATCCTCCATCTCTCGATAGCAAGCTCACAAGAAAAAGGCAAGCTTGGGAAGAACACAAAAGTGCTCCAAGGGACAAAGGGATGCAGACTCAAGCATAAGTTCCGGCAATAATGGACTATAGTTTCTTTGCTCTCAATTCTCTCTTATGCCTTCAATGTACCAAGGGGTTCCTTATATAGCTTTTCAAAGGGGTAATGAAAGGTCAAATCTGAGCGATCTCAAGGCATAGGGAAGGCCAGGAGTCAAATGAGTCGGATCCATGTCAATGAAAACTCCAAAAGGATTTGGATTATGTACACATCCTGATGTATGCGGTTTTAGTGGTCAAACCCATGTATATACGTGCTTATAGGTTTAAAAGTCGCGTGTATCATTTTTCATATGTTTTTAGGGATGATCAAGGAAACATCAAAGGACAAAAAATGGTCCATGGGGTCTAAGGAGTCTGCAGCGGGATAGGGGAAGGCCATACAAAGTCTGATTCACCTGGAGTGGTGAAATACGCTATAACAGCATGCAGTAGAATGACCTCCATATTGACCACCTGCAATTCCTACATGTGCTTCTTCTAGAATGGGACCCTGCTCATGCAGTAAGACACCCTGTCGCAATATTTCATCTGGTCAAAGTTTATATAATTGTCCAACAATTAGTTGAAAATCAGAGGCTAGTCGACATGTCTGCTGGTGTCACACCAGTAGACAAAAATTGAATTATTGGTGTATAGTGATCATCTACGACTTCAACCAGGAACAATTTTGCACCTGGAAAGCCATCATCAATATGGGTTGGTTCTTCACCATTCGAAACACGCAATAGATGATCTAGACCAACATTCAACCATCCTAGCTTTACCACTATTTCAAAATCAAACTCTTGGAACAAAAGCAACCACCTACAGATTCTCCCCCCCAACACAGGCTTATTGACTAGGTATTGTAAAGCAGAATGATCAGTGAACATCTTGAAATGTCCTCCCAACAAATAGTGACCAAAATTTTGTAGAGCATAAACCATCGCCAAGCCTTCCCTTTCGATCATGGTATAATTTCATTCAGCAAATGATAAATTTCGACTACCATATGTTATTGGATGATCCAAGTCACCTTCGCCTGGCTATATAAGAACAACCCCTAGTGCAGTAGAAGAAGCATCAACATGCACATGGAATTCTTTATTCCAATCAGGGAAAACCAGTATTGGCGTTGAGGCCATCTTGGCCTTCAGAGTGTCAAAGCTTCCTTAACATTCTAGAGTCCATTCAAATGCAACGTCTTTATTTAACAACTTTTCCATGGGAGCGGTAATCGCAGTGTATCCTCTGATAAATTTGCGATAGTATCCCATATATCCCATTGTTTCCCAGAGAATCTTTACATTTTTCAGCAGTGGTAAACTGAGGATCAACACAATCTTCAATGGATCGACCAGTAGACCTTATTTTCATACTTTTATACCAGAATCCTATCACCATCATGTGATAATACATTTGACATACCTACTTTCCCTAAATCCCAAATTCTGGAGTGGAAACTCATATCATTTGTCAATTTTTTCATACAAATTCCCAGCTCCACCCTTGACCCTTTATCCATAAGCAGTACCCTTGTTTGCACCACCCAGCCCTTGTTTCCCATAAGCGGTGCCACCGCTTATGGCCCTTGTTCCATAAGTGATTATTACCAGAACTACTCTGTTAATGAAGGAGAAATGCGGTACCCTGGGTTAAAAAGGAAAAAGAGAAGTTTCTCAAGGATTGTAGATGATAAGCCTCGTGTCCTCCCTTATCCCTATTGTTGTGGGTTAGTTGAAGCTCGAGATCCCTCATCCTAGGATCTTAGAAGCCACCTCACCCACTAATCTCTCAACCATCCCTATCCATCTAGCCTTATAAATACAATCTTATGGCCATGGTTGAGGGAGAGAACTCTTAAGGTATTGTTATGTTGTTGGATTGATCACTTGGTCCATACCATTGGAGAGCATAGAGAGAGCTAGAGTCAGAGCTTATGGGGATGAGAATGCTTGGTTTCATGGAGATGCATGTCAACACTAAGGCTTGGTTGTAAAATTCTTCATATTTCTTTAATGTAAGTTGATTTCTGTCCCACATATATTGTTGATGTTTGATTTCACATGTATGTTGTTGGATTCCATAGTCACTAACATAGATTAGTAGATTATATTCTGGTTGCTTCGATTTGTTTCGTGTTGAGCTGATTGTAGGTACATAGGGTGACTATCAAAGCATTGCATTCTAGGTATCTACAGCATCTAGGGAGAGTTTTCAACCTATGTCCTCTATTTGTTTTGGATCTGAACCATTCAGAATAGTGGAACACCTTTCTATCTTCAAGAGGTGAAATATTCCAGCTAACAAATCTGGTGACTCCACTGGGGAATAGTTATATCAGTTGTTCTAATTTTCCTCAGTCTACAACTCTTGTCCAAATTCAAGCTCCTTCTTCAACTCTCTTCAGTCAGATCTACTTTCTGACTTACTCCATTTGGGTTTGAAACATATAGATCTGTTTAGATCTAAGTCATTTCGGTCTTTTATGCTTTGTTTCCATACTCAATTCAACAGTATTTTCCCTGATCTAGTATTTTTCTAACTTGATCCATTGTTCTTCTTGTGTTTTGGTTATCTATAGGGAATCGCGCCTATACTGTGTACAAGAAGCAATGCCACCGCCTGAATAAAGTGGGCAGTATGCAGTGCCACCAGCTGTAACCTATTCGCAAGAAGTGGTGCTGTCTTGGAAATGCTCTGTCAACACTTGAGAAGCGTGGTGCTAGGTAGGCATCATTCCAAAGCCTTTTGTCCTTATTTTTCTTCACAAAAATTTGGATTTTGTTGCTTTTAGTTCTACTTATCAGACTTGTGTTACTAAATATGATGCTTGTGGTTTGATATTTTATGGTTTAAGATTGATTTGAGTGGAATTTCAAAAGTTTGATTAGGTATTTTAATTGTTCATCCACTTCTATGCTTGTTGGTTGTGTTTACGAAAGGATTTCTTGTTTTTTGAAAAGCTTAGGGTGTTATTAAAATCTCTTTTCATTTCTGCTACATAGACTAAAAGAAGAACACTATATTAGCTTCTAGGTTTCATTTCTTATTTGCATAGTAAACTTCTTTTTCCTTCCATTAAAAAAGAATTTTTTTTACTGAGACTAGGATATCATCATTGAGCATTGGAAATTGGTTTTCTGATTGGCTTTACAAGATTTCAGGACCTTTATGATCTTTCATCTCTCATGCATTTAGAACTATCTCGATCAAAATAATAAAAAAATGGTAGTTTTAAGTTAGATTTGCTTATGTTTTGAGAAATTTGAAAAAATAGAGTGCATTTGCATATAGGTGTGCTTCTTGTTTTTCTTTTAGGAAAATAGATTCTTCCCCTTCTTTTTGCTTTCAGAAAAGATAAATCGGTTTGGTAAAGTGATTGATTGTCTTTTATTTGATGATCATGACTGTTGCATGGAAGTATTTTTGGTTTTTGAAACAAAAGGAAAACACTCTCTTTCCCTCGAGTAAGTAGGCATACTGAACGATAAAGTGAACATTTTACACCAGCATACTGCATGGTTTTACTTTTCTGTCAAAACATCATGCATTCACTTAACCGTACAAGTTAAAATTAACGGTAGTTGTAGGTTAAAATTTACATAGTAACTTGAGTGATAGGTTAGAGACGTGTTCAGGCATCGTTAAGCATAGGAGCTGTCGTTATTTGTCAGCATTACATCCCGGGACTCACGTGGTTCTTCCACGTACCGTCGGTATATCGAACGACCTTTGACGTACCCTTGAGGTATATAGAAAGGTACTTCACATACTCGATTGTATATTGGAACGCCCCTTGTGTATGGTTATGCATTAGACAACACTACTACCGATTCGAGCTCCCATGTACCTTGAGTATATCGAGACACCCCACTAGGGTACCTTATCTATCTAAGAAAAGCCCTTTGGCCATCTTGTTTGGAGCCATACACCGAAAAAAAAATTCAGGGAGATTACTACGCATGTACCCTTGAGGTATATCACGAGTGGCACCTTCTTGACAATCCTAGTGAGAGACCTGACTTTTGAACTCCTCCTATCATTTTAAGTGTGATTGTTTTGACCTATAGCTTGTGTAGGAAAATAGTTTTTTAGTGTGTTTTCTAGATTTTCAGACCCTATGTTAGTTAGGAAGTGTACAAGCTAGCTGAATTAAGACAGTCCAGAAGAGTACAGGGCTTGCCACCTGATTTTATTCCTGGTTCAGGAGAAAATCCTATGGAAGCTATCGACCAAGGAGCTGCTACCACCTCCAAAGTGGGAGACAATGTGGTTGTGGAAAGTGGAGTGCCATATTCTTCACACTCGCCTCCCTTGGTCCAACATCCTTCTCGGGGAGATTCCTTGTTCCATTCTCCCATGGAAGGACGTGTTGATGATACTACTCGCCTGGATTTTGGTCCCAATGCTCCATTTTGGGACACCCCTGTAGGTTAGTCCATTGCCTCATTTGGCACCCATGTAAACTCTTCTAAAGATGAAGAATAATGCAGGAAATACCTTGTTGCCATTCTCTATGCACAAGAGATTGACAAGCAAATTGATGACCTATTAGTCTCGACACCAGCACGTTCCACATCTCTTCCTATGGGATATCATTCACTGGCCAATTCTATGAGACCCATTGAACCGATTATAGATCGTCCAATAACAACCCACAACCCAGGTCAAATTACCATCTCTATCACCTCTCATGTTATGTCTTATCCTAATCCTCCCAGGTACTCTACACCTGGGGCCCAACCTTCAATTCCCGTTTCTTCAGTACCTTCTAGTGCCGAGGGACAACCCCCAACACAACCTATGTTATCTGACACTAGAATTGTACCTAGTCAAGGGAAGACCTCTAACATAGAACCATCTACATTTTACGTCCCTCCCACCCATACTAATGTGGTTAATCCCCCATCCAGTTCAGGCCAACCCTCCGGGGCACAAACTGTAACCATTCAGTCTTCTAGAGGTTATGGTTATCAAATGCCTGTAGGTAATATTAATCATCCACCCAATCCTACAAGAATTCCATACCCTAATAACACTTTTACACAATGGGGGAAACCCAAATGGTCTTACATGTCAGCTATGGGGGGGGTACCTATACATACTATGGGAGGTGCTGTAGGACCACCCTATGGAGGTCCTCTCCCTGGGGGGCCTAACGGTCCCAGAATATTTGGAAACTTTCCTCCTTATGGTCTTGGTGGCCTTGGTGCTCCTGGGGGACCTAGTGGCTTTCCGCCTTTTGGCCCTGGAGGGTCTGGTGGCCCTCCTCCTAGTGGTTCTGGTGGATCTGGAGGTTTACCACCTCCTGGGGGATCCAGAGGGTCTGGTGGTTTGCCTCCTAGTGGTATTGGTGGTTCTGGGGGTCCCGGTGGTCCTCGTGGTCCCAGTGGCCCTAGTGGTCCTCCTCCTGGAGGCCCTAGTGGTTCTAACGGTCCTAATCCCAGAAATCAATCCACTGCGGGTGGATTTTCCAGTATTTCTTCATCATAGAAACCTATTTATCAGTCTATTTATGGTCCTACTGGTAATTATATTCCATATCAATATTACCAGTATGTTCATCCCAACCGACAGTTACCTTTCCTAGCAACTTTGGACTTACTTGATTTGTCCAAGTTGATCAATGATCCCATTCGACATAATCCCTCATGGCCTCCCATTCGAGTAAAGTTACCATTGGACATTCCAAAATTCAATGGGAAGTAGGGAGACAATCTGAAGAATCGTGTGATGGCATTCCATTTGTGGTGTTCTTCGAACTCCCTCATGGATGACTCCGTTCGGCTACAACTCTTTCAACGAACTTTAACCGGTATGACTGTGAAGTGGTACATTGAACTCCCACAACATTCATTTGTGGATTTTGGCTCGTTGGAAACCATGTTTCTTACACACTTTCAGCTCCCTATTCGTTATGAAACAGGCACTAATATTTTAACTTCTCTGTGGCAGAAAACCTCCACCCACATTTATGATCATATTCATGAGTGGAGAAGGCAGAGAAGGATTATTAAGGCCCCTATTCTGGATCAGCTACTAGCTGATTGGTTTACTAAATCCTTGTTGCCTCCTATTTCCTAAGATGTGGCTATGGGTGGTGCTGTTACTGAATATCAGGTGATTATTTGGGCTCAGTACCTACACTTGGTCTATTCCCAGTCTGGAAATCTTTATGACCTGATTCCTCAAGCTCCTCACCCCAGCACTGATCCTATGAAGCCACCAGCAGAAGTACCTGTTGATGGGATTGTTGGTTCAATCCAGTCTCCATCCATAGTGAAACCTGCCAAGCAAAACTATACTACCACCCCTACTCTTTCAACTCCTAAGGTTTCAGTCGAGGTCAATTCTATTCGAAGTACTCAAACCTCGAGTAATAAAAAGAAAGGTAAAAATAGAAATAAAAAACCTGGAAACCAATAGGAGACTCCATGACGAACCAATGGTGATAACGACAAAGGGAAAAGGAAAGTGAAATATCCCTATCTGTTATGCAATGGTGACCATTTTCCAAAGGAGTGTCCTCATCAGGATGAAATCTCCCAGTTTTTGAAGTCCAACTCCACACCTACAGTACTTATGGATCCTTTTCCCCAACAACAACAACTAACAGACCATATGTCTAATTAGGGTAACTCTAGTTCATCAAAATTATGATAAACCCATAGAAAAGAAAGAAGATCAATCTTCTTCAGGGAAAGTTCCCTCTACTAGTTCTCCGGAATCCTTGTATATTGTCCCCTTATCTATCGAGAATCTTACTCTTGACATGATTTTGTGCCCACCTAAGAGTACTCTTCAGAAGGATGTCTTTAATCCCAATGCCCAAGCTGCTCAATTTTATAATGTGGTTGAAGATCTCGCTCAGGAACCTTGTGCAATGTCTACCCTAGAAGTGCTCCAAATTTTCCCACACAGTGCAAGAACTTGTTGACTGCATTAGGAGCTTTAGATCCGGATAACACTAACTTGATTCATTTCAATGTTGAGAACTACAAACCTAGATCACCGCATAAACTGGCTTTTCAGATCATTACGAAAGTAGTGGGAAATAAATTCTTTTGAATGGTACTAGATGAAGGAACTTCGACCTCGGTGTTATCTCTGACTTGTTGGAAATATATTGGCTCTCCTGAGCTTGTCACATCAACTATGACCCTTAAAGCCTTTGACAGATGGGGTTTCCAACCCCATGGTCTCATATCAGCCCTAGCAATCGAGCTGGGGGGAAATGTTGATGTATATGTAACTTTGGAATGTATTATTATATGTATCTTATATATTGTAACCCGATGTTTATTCCAGGATGTCTCTATTATGTATTTGAGTCATGTGGTCATGCCTAGATGTTTTGATCGGGAGGATTAATAATGTAATCAAGTCATATCAAGTCATTAGGTAAGTCCCCACAGTTTCGGGGCACTTGAGTTATTATACACTAATTAAGGTGTAGGATTGAGTAGTAATCATTAGGTTGAGCCTACGTGTGAAAAGGAAATTCAAGTGAACGGATGAATATAAATAGAGAGTGAGAGTCTCTCTATTTATCACTTGTGAAATACATCACTTGCTCTCCCAAGTGTGGCGCACTACTGGAGAAGGAAATTTTGGGACTAGAGAAGACAGAAGACTACTGCTATTTTGGGATATCTCTTACTGTTTTGGTGTTGATTCTATCTTAGAGGAAGTTGCGGGGTTTTCTCCTTTATGGTTTCCCCGAGGAAAAATCTTTGTTTCTCTTGTCTCTTGTGATGTGCTTGTGTTTTATTGCTGTGCTTGTTATTCTCTCAGTGAAAAGATCCTAAGATCATAATGCTAGCTTAAATGTGATGAAAAACTAACATGGTATTAGAGCTAACCTGAGAAGAAGACATTGTGCAGCTATAGGAACTAGGGCTTCCTATTTTGTGGATCTTCCTCCACAAATTTTCAACAAAAGTATGCTAAGATGACTCCCCATTAAAGGGTGCATCTTTCTATCGATGTGGAATTCAATCTCAAGCATTTTCAGTTTCGATGTGGAAATTAGGGCTTTCTACAGAAGAGGAATTTTTGAGTGAGAATAGCATAGGGTTATTCTCCTCATCAAAACCGAATTTTAGAGACCTGGATCAAGAAATTTGGTTGGGTGAAACTCCAGGAAAGTCAAACCCTAGTTTGACCCTGAGCTAGGAGAAACCCTAAATACTAAAACTGCTACGTTTTTGTACAGTCACTATATTCTGATATTGGAGAAGTATCAGAAGCTGAAAATTTTAGGGGATGAAAATAAAATCTAGATGAATCCTGTGTCCAAAAATAAGACTCAGATTCACTGTACTCTAGAATATATGTTCTCTCCAAGTTAGGGTTCCAGCCTCTTCCAGAATTCATCCCTGAACAGGACATCTGGGGAGATCTGCAATATATTGAGCTACAGAGGTCCAAATGGAATTAATGAAGATATTCCAGAAAGGGAACGGACTATAATTTTTGTGGTCCAAATATCAGACTCATAAGATGAACCAGTGACACATGGAATGCCGTACAACTTTGCTGTTCTGAACAGTATTTTAACAGGTCACCTTGGGAAAAGGATCATAAATCCAAAATGGCGAAACCAATTCTAATTAAACCTATGGTGTTGGATCAGGGAAATGCGAGGTTACCTCAGTGAAACATTTCATACATATATAATCAGTAATTTTGGATATATCATAGAAACAGTAACAGGCATTTCTGCAGAAGAAATCAGTAAATTAGGGCTTCCTGTTTCGGGAGCTTCCCTCCACTGTTTTCAGAAAAGGAGTACATTGGACAGCTCCATTTGAAGATATATATCTGTTTGTCCAATTAGATCTGAAAGTTTCCAAGTTTTGAAAATTAGGGTTTCTGTGACAAACCCTAGATCGGCGAACTCCGGGACAAGGACGGACACCTCAAATCGGTAAGATCTAATATTTTGTATTTCCATTTGAGGTTCTCATTTCAATATGATCTATCACAATAGCTTGATGATAACCTTGGTGAAGTTGACAACTTCCAAGCATATAATTATTTGATCTCTCTGAAGAAACTGGATTGGACACCTACATGAGTATAGAGGTTCCAGTTTCAGAGGGAGACGAGGCCAAAGAAGACATCATGCTCATGCTGCAGAGGATGATGAACCATCCAGAAAGAGATCCATATATGAAAGTGAATATTCTTCAAGTGAGGATGAATATGTTCTAATATCAGCTCTCATAGGTAACATTACTCATGGAAATGATGATTGGCTTATAGACAGTGGGGCTTCCAAACATATGATGGAATTCAAGGAATCCTTTGTAAGACTATCAGACATGAATCGCCTCACAAGGTGAAACTAGGAGATGACTACCAATATCCAATAAAAGGTAGTGGGGAATCTTCATACAAGATAGACTCTGGTAAGTCTCTAACAATGAAAGAAGTATTGTTTGTTCCAGGACTTAAGAAGAATCTTCTATCCATTTCATCCTTGGATGCAAAAGGAATGTGGGTTGCATTCATCGATGGTCAAGTCATCATGTGGCCAAAAGGAAAGAAAATTGATGATGCGGTAGTGATTGCAAAACAAGAAGGAGGCTTGTACAAATTGAAGGGTCATCCAGAACAAGCCTTGATCCATGATATGGTAGAGCCAAATGAGCTTTGGCATAGAAGGCTTGCACATGTGCACTACAGAGCACTACCTATTGCATTCCAAACAAAGCATGATGTGCGAAAGGGAAGAATACAAAGAAGACATTTCCTAGCAGCAAAAGCAAAGCCAAAGGAATTCTATAAATCATCCACTCCGATGTATGTGGTCCAATGTCATCAAAATCACTTAGCGGGTATGCATACTATGTTTCTTTTATTGATGATTTTTCTAGAAAGACATGGATTTACTTTATGAAAAACAAAGATGAAGTGTTCAGCAAGTTCATGGAATTCAAAGCCTTGATCAAGAGCCATACTGAAAAGAAGATCAAGACCATTCGATCATATAATGGTGGAGAATTCACTTTGAATGAATTCAAAGAGCTATGCAAAGAAGCAGGGATTAAGAGGGAGTTGTCAACTCCTTATAATCCACAACAGAATGGGGTTGCAGAATGGAAGAACAAAATTTCAAGCTATTTGAAGGGAAGAAAAAAAATCAGAATATGACCTAAAGAATCCAGTTGAAGAATGTGAAGATCTAGAATGTAGAGACCATGCAGTCATAAGAGTCTCTCAAATCAAGAACAACTTGAAGCGGTAAAATAAAAAGTGAAGAATGCAGAAGTGATGATGGCCACCTTGAATGGCCTCCCGGGATCGTGGAATTCATTCAAGGAATGTGTTCCAGAAGGAAGTGATTACTTTCAGCAAACTTTGGGAAGAAGAAGAAGCTTGAATCATAAGAAGAGAAGAGAAAATGGGTGCAATTGAAGATCAAGATATCGCTATCCAAAGAAGATCCCTCAATCAATGAGGAATATGAAGAACTCGACTCTTGAAGAACTTCTTATCCACCTTAGCTTTGGG
>LPNX010511423.1:475978-700028 GCA_001517045.1 Pseudotsuga menziesii | reverse complement strand
TATGCATAAGTGTTTGCCAGTATAAATATTCCTTATGAAATGTTTCTAACCATACAATTGCATTTTACTTGTAGGAAAGATCGCATACATAATCGCCTATAAGCAAAGAAGAATGAAGACTTGTTCCGAAGAACAAGTGATGACAGTTCAAAGACAAAGAATAATATGATGAGTGTAGTGACATCATTGATGCAGAACCTTCCAGCCACCAAGAAGAAAGAGAAGATCAAATCAAGAAGAATGATGTCTGGGAGTAGTATCGAGACCTGAAGAGAAGTTCATAGTTCCATCATGCAGTAGATGGAAACATCGTGGGATACAAAGCAAGATTCGTAGCATGAGGCTTCTCATGAAGAGAAGGCATAGTCTACAAAGAAACATTTACAGCTAATAGAAGTGAAGTCACATGACATGCATAATCATGTGTGCAAATGAAAGAAGGCCTTGTACGAGTTTAGAAGACACCCATGGGATAACACATACATGATGAGCTTGATGAATATCTTAACCTTTGCTACAAGGTTAATAGAGGATATTAGTATCCAGTAATCCTAGATGGATACTACTTGTCACTCCAGTACAAAATGTTTCAGTGCATAGAGTATGGAAGATAGAGGGAGTATGATGCTCCGCTTCAGAGGGAGTGATTGCAGAAGATCTTGAGGTTTGACATGGTATGATAGGATGGGCATATTACTGATGATTCTAGGCTTTACTGAGAGTAAAGAGGATTCCAACCTTTGATCCAAGGTTGAAGGTGGAAGACCAGTGATGCTCCTGTTATGTGACAATGCACTACTGTTCTAGGTATGGAGGTGTGGCAGAGTACAGATGGGATCTTCCTTGGACAAGGGAAGTATGCAGTAGAGATCCTAAAGAGGTTGAAGATGGTGGAATGCAAGGTGATGGCCACACCTATGGCATCGAACCTGAAGCTATTGATTGATGCTTCATCAGAGTCAGTTGATGCTACGATGTGTTGTCAGATGATTGGGTCATTGATGTACCTGATGAACATGAGACCAGACATTTGCTTTGCTGTGAACACCCTGAGTCAGTACTTGACAGATCTGAGAAGTGTTCACTTGATTGCTGCAAAGCATATTCTGAGGTACCTAAAGGGTACAATTGATTATGGGCTCAAGTATGATGCGAATCAAAAGATTAACCTCGAAGGTTATGTTGATTCTAATTGGGAAGGTAGTGCCATCGACAGGAAGAGTACTTCGGGATGTTGCTTCAGTATGGGATCAGGTGTGATCTCTTGGTTTAGTAGGAAGCAATCCTGTGTGGCACTGAGTACAGCTGAAGCAGAGTATGTCGCAGCTTGTTCATCTAGTTGTGAGGCAGTATGGCTACAGAAGCTACTGTCTGATATATTTGATCTCCAATTAGATGCTACTTGTATACATTGTGACAACCAGAATTGCGTGAAGTTGTCAAAGAATCCAGTGTTTCATGATAGGTCAAAGCATATCGAGATCAAGTATCACTATATCAGGGATATGGTGCAGAGAGGAGCAGTGAAGCTCCTATATGTTGCGACGGAGGAACAGATAGCTGATGTATTGATGAAGCCATTGGCTAGGCTGAAGTTTGAGTACTTTAGAGAGAGACTTGGTGTTCTCCAGATCGAGGCTTCCTCCTAAAGAAAGTGATGAGACCCATAGCCATTCTGACATGGTGAGAGGATTGGTTCCTTCCATGGTTAGATGTAAGGGATGAGCCATTCTGTCATGGTGAGAGGATTGGTTCCTTCCATGGTTAGATGTAAGGGATGAGCCATTCTGTCATGGTGAGAGGATTGGTTCCTTCCATGTCAGATATGAGTGCTGAGATCCATAGACATTCTAACGAGTAGGTCAGATATAAGGGCTGAGCCATTCTGTCATGGTGGTAGGGTTGCTCCCTTCGATGTCAGATATGAGTGCTAGCCATTCTGTCGAGTAGGACAGATGTAAGAGCAATTTCCATTCTAGGAATGGAGGCACCTGGTCAGTTACCAGGAACACTCAGTGTAAGAACTAAGTATCCATTCTGATGTGATAGAGGGATGTGTTTCCACTTGATCAGATGTAAGGGATGAACCATTCTATTCATGGCTAAAGGATTACGTTCCTTCCATGTCATATGTGAGTGTTGGCCATTCCGACGAGCAGGTCAGATGTAAGGGTAACTACCATTCTCTAGGAGAATGGAGGTGCCTGGTCAGTTACCAGGTAGCTTAGTCGAGGAGGACTGGGGGCCATTCTGATATTATTGTTGGGATGTGTTCCCCTCATGATCAGATATGAGTGCATGCCTTTCCATCATTGTGAGCAGGATGTGTTCCCGCCTGGATGGATGTAAGTGTTGATCCTTGTCACAGATGATAGTAGGTGTGTCCTATCATGGTAGTGACTGTAAGTGCTGTGCCATTTCATAGATGATAGTAGGTGTGTCCTATCATGATGGTGACTATAAGTGCAGTGCCTTTTCACAGATGGTAGTAGGTGTGTCCTACCATTCTGGTGATTGTAAGTGCAGAGCCTTTTCACAAATGGTAGTAGGTGTTTCCTACCATGCTGGTGATTATAAGTGCTGAGCCTTTCCACATATGGTAGTAGGTGTGTCCTACCATGCTGGTGGATGTGAGCGCAATGCCTTTCCACAAATGATAGTAGGTGTGTCCTATCATGCTAGTGGTTGTAAGTGCTGAGCCATTTCACAAATGATAGTAGGTGTGTCCTATCATGCTGGTGAATGTGAGTGCTGGACCTTTCTAATGGGATTGTAGTTTACTACATGATCAGATGTGAGTGTTGGGTGTGCCTTTCTGATGAGCAGGTCAAATGTAAGTGCTGGGAGAAGGCCTACATGAGGGTAGGCCTACAACCAGCATGAAAAAGGGCTGGCTCTGTAGAACTTCCTATGACGAGAAGAATCATGAGATAGCACCAATGTTGATCCAGATCGAGTGATGATCCAGATCCAGTAATGATGATCCAGTAGTGATGATGATCCAGATCCGGTCAAGTGATGATGATCTAGATTGAGAGATGATCCAGATCAAGAGATGATCCAGATCTAGAGATGATGTTGATGATGATCCAGATTGAGATATGATCCAGATCCGATGATGACTTGAAGATGAAGATGAATTGAAGACGAAGACGACTTGAATATGAGATGATCCAGTTGATACAGAGAAGAAGACCAGTGCTGAAAATTGTGTCGAAAGAATACCTTCCTAGTTAAGAGGGAGTGTTGATGTATATGTAACTTCGGAATGTATTCTTCTATGTATCTTATATATTGTAACCCGATGTTTATTCCAGGATGTCTCTATTATGTATTTGAGTCATGTGGTCATGACCTGATGTTCTGATTGGGAGGATTAATAATGTAATCAAGTCATATCAAGTCATTAGTTAAGTCCCCACAGTTTCGGGGCACTTGAGTTATTATACACTAATTAAGGTGTAGGTTCGAGTAGTAATCATTAGGTTGAGCCTACGTGTGAAAAGTAAATTCAAGTGAACGGATGAATATAAATAGAGAGTGAGAATATCTCTATTTATCACTTGTGAAATACATCACTTGCTCTCCCAAGTGTGGCGCACTATTGGAGAAGGAAATTTTGGGACTAGACAGAAGACAGAAGACTACTGCTATTTTGGGAGATCTCTTACTGTTTTGGTGTTGATTCTATCTTAGAGGAAGTTGCGGGGTTTTCTCCTTTATGGTTTCCCCAAGGAAAAATCTTTGTGTCTCTTGTCTCTTGTGATGTGCTTGTGTTTTATTGCTATGCTTGTTATTCTCTCAGTGAAAAGATCCTAAGATCATAATGCTAGCTTAAATGTGATGAAAAACTAACAGGAAAAACCATTTCCATATGAGTAGAAGTGGTAGATTCCCCTTTAGATTACAACCTCCTTCTAGGAAGGAATTGGGTCTATGCCATGACTGCTGTTGCCTCAACAGTGTTTCGAATAGTCCATTTCCCGCATCTAGGGAGAATTGTTACTATTGATCAGCTTGATTTTTGTACGTCAGATGTTACTTCCTCCACGGCTAATAACATCCCCATGTTAGGCCGGTCCCCTCCTCCTTACTAGTTGATTGGGGTAGGCATGTTGAAGGATTCATCCCTTATGGGGATATTTCCATCCACTCCTCCTAGCACGGATACCGCGACAGTCCATATGATCACCTCATTTGATTATGAGCCTAAGGGAAAAAATGTTGTTGAGTCCACCTTGTTGAGTCCACATGAAGCTATGTATGACACCATTCAAACCTTTTCCAATGATCACACTGATGACCTTCATCTAGTGGCTTCGAACCCTTACCATTTACCGTATTGGTTAGAACCTTCTCTTTCATTTCTAGACTATCTCTCTGAGAATTTTCCTTTCGATGAGTCCATTATAGAGATCATGAATATGGATGAGCCCATTTGGGAGAATCACCATCATAGATCCATGTTCCTCCCCAACACCAGTTCGGTTAGGCATGATTTTGCATCCTTGTTTCCTACTGATATTGTCAACGTTCCACAAAGTCCTATATTGTTGCAAGATACAGATTCTGAAAGAAACCTTTGCGACATTATTTAGATGAACACGATTGACATATCAGTTAAGCATGATGTTATCGAGCATGTTCATGTTGGGAAGAACTGCTCGGCAGATGCATTTGAAGCATATAAGGCACTTTTTAAGTAATTCTGTGATATTTTTGGCTGGTATTATGAAGAGATGCCGGGGATTGACCCTTCCATTATGGTCCACAAGATTAAAACTTATCCCACGGCTAAACCTGTCAAGAAGAAACTTAGGAAAGTCCATCCTCAGAAGGCCGCAGCTATTAAAGCTGAAATTGAAAAGCTTCTAAAAGTTGGGTTTATTTATCTTGTACCTCTAATGGAATGGGTATCGAACGTTGTCCCTGTCAATAAAAATCGGGGCACCATTAGAGTCTGCATCAACTTTAGGGATTTAAATAAAGCTTGTCCCAAGGACAACTTTCCTACCTCGTACATCGATCAGATTATCGACAACTACGCTGGAAGTGTCATATTCTCATTCATGGATGGTTTCTCCAGCTATAATCAGATTGAGATATTACCCTCCGTTCAGCATAAGACGACATTCATTTTCCTATGGGGAACCTTTGCATATAAGAAGTTACGTTTTGGCTTAAAAAATGTTGGAGACACATTCCAGCGTGCTATGTCCTATGCGTTTCATGATATTAAACATATTGTTGAACCATACCTTGACGACCCCCCTGCTCATTCACAGTGATGGGAGGACAACCCTGGTCATCTTAGAGACATATTCCTGAGATGTCGTCATTATAATATATAGCTCAATCCACATAAATGTGTTTTTTGCGTTGAGACAGGACGTTTGGTAGGTTTTTTGGTATCCAAAGATGGCATCCAGATAGATCCTTTAAAAATTGTCACCATTCTTGATCCACCAGCCCCAACTAATCTCCTTGAGCTCCAAATTTTGCAGGGGAAAGAAAACTTTCTCCATCGTTTCGTGTGCAATTTCACAAAGAAAACGCACGGTTATATGTGTCTCCTTAAGAAGAACACTCCATTCTTCTGGGATGACCAGGCCCAACGCGCCTTTGATAATCTTAAGTATGCTCTAACTCATTCAGCTGTGATACACCCCCTATATTATTCAAAGGACTTTATCTTGTATATTGTTGCCTTTGCTACTACCATCGCTATTGTTTTAGCCCAGGACAATCTCCACAGTCAAGAGCATGTGATTTATTACGCCAATAAGAATCTCCTAGATTGTGAAGCCCATTATTCACATGTGGAAAAGTTAGCATTGGCCACGGTAATTTCTGTACAAAAGTTTCATCATTACATTCTGCTCCGTACTACCACCATATTGGTATACCAGAACCAGATGTACTACATACTGACTCATCAAGTACTCGGAGGCAAGCACTCCCATTGGATCGTCATCCTTCAGGAGTTTGATCTGGCATTTGCCAAGGCCACATCAAATAAATCCTTGGTTTTTATAGAGCTTATGTGCAATCTTTCCTATGCTACAATGGAATCTGAGCCTAGTGATTCATTTTTGGATGAATTCATGTTCTTGATTAGCACTACTAATCCTTGGTATGGAGATTTGTTGATTTATCTCTAGACACAGTGTTTTCAGCTGCATTTATCTCGCAATGATCATCATCATATCCATCACCATGTGAAATACTACCTCATCCTGAATGATACTTTGTATAGACGTGGGATTGACTCTATTCTCTGGCGATGCCTCACTCTGGAGCATGTGGCGGTCATTTATCTGGGATGGCTACATCCTAGAAAATCCTTCGTGCTGGCTATTTCTGGCCTTCTATCTTCAAATACTGTCATGAGGCTGTTAAGAAATGCCCACCTTGTCAACATTTTTATCCTAAAAAGTGCACCCATCCTGCTTCGCTACACCTCGTCATTATCGTTGGCCCATTCTCCAAATGGGGGATTGACTTCATGCATTGTATTCCTACCTTAGCCAGGGGGCATGGTTACATCATCGTAGCCATTGATTATTTCACTAAATGGGCTGAGGCCATGCCTACATATGCGAAATATGGTAAGACTGCTGTTCTCTTCTTGTTCAGTCATATCATAGCTAGATTTGGAGTTCCACAGTCCATCGTTACTTAGCACAGATCCCATTTCTGTAATCAGATCATGGAGGAAATGAGTGCCAAGCTAGGGTTTCACCATGAAAACTCTATTCCTTATTATCCGCAAGCTAATGGTCAGGTAGAGGCCATTAACAAATTTTTGAAAACTATGCTTCGTCGGATGGTTAGAGATCATAAATCCAACTAGCACCACATTCTTTTCTTCGCTCTTTGGGCTTATCAAACTTCTGTGAAAATAGCTACTAGTTTCACACCATTTCAGCTTGTCTATGGACTTGAAGCTGTCTTACCCATCCAATGTCAAATTCCATATTTACAACTTGCCGTCGAACTTCTCCCAGACACTTCCACAGAGGAAGAAAGATTTTTGTACTTAAGTAACCTTGACGAGACTTGCAAAGACGCTTCCTTGGCCAATGAGGCACATAAGAAACACGTCAAGGTGCAGTATGATAAATCCATCCTGCCTCGTGTCTTTAACGAGGGTGACCTAGTCTTGACTTATGACCAGAGATATGACAAACGAGGGAAGGGTATGTTTGAGTCCATGTGGTATAGACCTTTCATTATTTCTAAGGTGTTAGAGAAAGGAGCTTACAAGCTCGTTGATCATGATGGAATCCCTTTGGGGCGAACTCGCAATGGGTTGTACATGAAAAGGTACTATGCCTAGGTTTTCTTGGGTAGTATCTTGTATATATGTATATTGATTGGCTTTTAATGTGATTTTAGTATTTTCAAGCTGGTTTTGAGCTTCGTTTCCACATCTTTTTATACCATGTTTTGTTCATGCAGATGGCTTTCTATGGTTTCACTGATAGTGCTTGCCACCACACCTTGAATCTCACCTCGATTGCTTGGGTTCTCTATTCCCCAGTTTAAGATTTGGTCATTTCAGGAGAAGTTTGTATAGGTCTCGCTACTAATAAAATCACCGAGTATGAAGCAGTCATCGGTCTTCTAACTGAAGCTACCTCCCAGGATGTTCGTGATCTAGTAGTCTTGATGGACTCATAGTTTGTGGTTCACCATTTGAACCATGTCTACACCATTAGGAACCCGGTACTCCTTCATCTTATCCGGAGAGTGTGTTTGTTAGAAAGATCATTCGAACATAATGTAGTCGCTGACTCATTGGTTAAATACATCCTAGACTGGCATATTTCCCATTCATGACAGTAAATAAAACATGGTCCATTGTAAATAAACATTGAGAGACACGTAAAACTCATAGAAAACACATTTGCCATTTGAAACATATAAACACCGTGTAAAAGTTTGTATATATATATATACAAAAAAGTTTACAAAAATAGGTCCTGAGACCTCCTCTGGAGCATGTAGGATTTTAGGAAAAATCATCATACAAAATCCTGAAGCTATAAACTTTCAGTACATATCTCATACACTAGTGGTGCTCGTGATAGCACATCACTACTTGAGCTACCCTACGTAGCAGCCTACTGAATCGACCTGGTACTCCTGCTGTGGATCTCTAATATCTCATCGGGGGGTCATCTATGTTAGCATTTGGGATATCTAGAGTCAACCTCTCCAGGTTTTCCTCCAGCTCCCCAGTGATATCATCACCCTGTGGTACAAAGCGGTCTTCAGCTTGCCTATCCAATGGAGATGCTCCTCCACGTCTCACTGCTCCAACATCTACATGAGAATATATAGGTCTCTTCAATTAACATAAAAATATATAAAAACATAAAAAACAAAAACACTTCATCCATTTTAGGGTTTCTTGCTTCTCATCGATGTCACCCCACTGTCCGCCAGGTGGGAATGGTAGGTCAGGATCTCCTATGAAGTCTGTACCTGTGTAAGCATAGTCCTCGACCATGAGGATCTGATCTCATAGCCATTTGAAGAATGGATCATCGAAATTGACCCTTCCCCTACTCGCTCCTGTGCGAGCCATGACCTGGACCCACCTCAGCATACAGGGGACCTGTGCTCTTAGACTCCAGAAGGTCACCTGTGGCCTCATCTGTGGAACCCGCTCGAAGAAGAAGCAGGCTAAGATGGAACCAAAGCCGAACTACTTCATCTCTCCTTGCCAACACTTAGTCAGCTGATCCTTGAATATTGCAAGCATGGCTTCTGTTAGGTCTGAATTTTGTTTCTTCAATATTGGTTTGATTTACATTTTCTTTCAAGTTTTTCATTTACTTTATTTTGATTTTCCCTCTCCCTTAGGAATTTTTTAGTGTTTATATGAAATTTTTGAAACTTGTTTTTTTAAAAAAATTTCAATTTTAAACCTTAGATTTGTTTTTTTTGGTTAAAGGGTTGAAAGTCATTATATCAAGTAGTGGATTCATAAGGCATATTTTGAGCATAATTATCACTCAGCAATTTTTTAAAACCTAATGCAAAATGTCAAAAAGTTGAAAAACAGTGGAAAAATAGCACTGAAGATATTCTTGTAGCGCTGGAGCGAAAAATTACAAAGGGCGCGCTACAAGAATATCGCGGCCTTCTTTTTTCCCGATTTTCAAGCAAAATTTTGTCATAATTTCAATAGGTGAATGACTAATTCCATATGGTGAGTTGTTTGATACGTGTAAGCTTCAGATTTAACATGATTCCAGGTGGTTTTAAGTCATGAAGGAAATCATGGACATCATTACTCCAAAGGCGGTTTGGTTTGACAGTTAGCAGCGAAATTCAGTTTAATATGGCATGATTTGTCATTACATACACTGTCAAAGGTGAAGGAGGAGATCGTGGGTAATCATAACCGCTAGAAAGATGGATTATGTTGCTGCAAAACAAAGACAGGGTTATGAAGGCTAACGTAAATTAGGGCTTTTCAATTCAGTTACCTGCAGTCAAAGTGATCATAGAAGGACATCTGTACACTCTAGGAGAAGATGTCCTATTGCAGCCATCAGTGACAATGAGGTAGATTTACAGTCTACATTCACTACAATAAGGACAGTTATGTATCAGTTATATGAGGGCCTCCATAATGTTCTGTATCATCTCTTAAAGAATTCGAATACATGTGAAAAAGTTCTCGAATACTTGAGGGAAGTCATCGATAAAAACACGGGAAGGGCACGAATCAATATAAATCCTCTTAAAAGTGCCAGTTCTGGCATGTTTTTGAATCTTAGCGCTGTTATGCTTAAGCTTTGTGCACCATTTATAGAAGATTTTTATAAAAAAATGACGTTAATTGATCCTAGTTATATCCTGCACAGCAACCATCTTGATTTTCAGAAGTTGACAGCAATTCATGCATCATCTGAAGAGATTGCAATTTGAGTGAATATAGGGAACTATGCACGTACTGAAAGATTCAGGCAGCTTCAATGATAGAGGGAACAGGAGGAGTGTTGTATTTTGCAATCTCAAGGAGCCACGAGTTCTGGCAGTAACCATGCTTCTGATTCCATTATCCCTAATTCCATATGTAAAGCCTCAAGGGATGAAAGCCAGACTACATATTCATTTGTTACTGAATGTTTTTTTTCATGATAGCAAGGATACTGAACTTAGGCCTTTTGAGAGCATTGACAGACTACAAGGGTCTAATGCACGATCTCTCAAAGAGTAAAGGTGCAGATGCAGTACTTGAATCCCAACGTGGTCCAGGAGCTCCTCCACAATTGGAGCAAGATATTGCTAATGCAAAGAAAGAGATTGATCGGTTTTCTCAACAAAGGTTTTGCTATGAGGCTCAAATACTCAGGGACGTGCCACTTCTTCAACAAGCTTTGAGCTTCTATAGGCTAATGCTGATAGTGCTAGTTAATATTGTTGGTGGATATAAAATACCTCTGCCTGCTGAATGCCCGATGGAAATGGCAAATTATGCTCTTAATTGAATTTTTCAACCAAAAAAGCAACTGCTTGAGCCATTCTGACAGGTTCTATTGAACAGAGGAATTAAAAATAACTCTAGTTTTGAAATATTCAGTTATTAAAGTTCGAGGCAGTTTGGTTGAAAATTGTATATGTTTTGGCATTGAAATTGCACAAAAAAACTCTGATATTTGTACACATTGGATTTAATGAGTTGACTGATCAAGATTGTTGGCATACCTAGTTCCATTTTTGAGACTAATGCTACAGGAAGCATCATGTAGACATATTGCAGAATGTTTTGGTTTTACTCACCCCTCACACAGGTGGTCTTCAGTAGACTAAGAAGCCAGTGAATTGTTGTCACATTTGAAAAGTCAATGGTTTTGAAGAATGATGTTGGCATTGATACACAGGGTTCGAGGAGAATCCCTTGGCTGGTTGAATAATGTGCAGGATACCTAATTTCTTTAACAATACAGAGGAAACCGAATACCAATTTGCAGAAAGACCTAGATTGATATGTGTGGAAGTTTTTGTTTTGGAAGCTGATGAAGGCAACAAGGATTTGAATAGTACAGGAAAGCCTAGTATCAGTTTGATGAGCTGAGAAAATTTGAGATGAACAGTCTGCAATAAATCTTAAAGTGACAATAGAGTTCATTCATGAAATACTTTTATTGTGCAGAGATGTTCATGAAACATGTTGACAGGATGTAGATACTGATATACAGTCTGCTTTACAGGTTGAAGATGGTCTTCTGTTAAAAAACAGTTTGATTGAAATGTGCAGGAAATTGTGAAGAAGTTTGAAGAAGCAGGAAACCATTTTATAAAGCATCTTCTGAACCCTAAAGCTAGACAGCTTCTAGTTTCTGAAGGAAAAAATATGGGCAAGAGTGGCAACAGGAAGGTCAGTTGGCAGAGATCAAGAGAGCCTGCAGAAAATTATTCAGCAGAATGAACAACATATGAAATACTTGCAAGATGTCAACAATCATTTCCAAGAACTGTCAGAAGTAGCTGAAGAAGTTCTCAAGAGGAAAAGAACTTCTGACAGGAAGTGTTCAAAGCTGGAGAAGACAGTTGAAAGTTTACAGCAGGAAAATGAAGACCTTCAGAAAAAGATAGCTGATATGGAGAAGAAACACAAAAGATCAAAGAGGAAGTCTCAAATGCTAGATGGAATTGCTCTCTTGGATGAGGCAGCAAAGGAGCTTTGAATAAGTTATTCTTTAGTTAGTGTATCTGTTAGATAAACACTTTTTGTTAATGATTTGCTATTATTAGTAATTTTGTAACTTTGTAAAAAAATGCACTTTTTACTTTACCTACCTAGGTGAGTCGATGGAGACAGTTAGAAAGGGAAACCTAACTGATTTTGTGGAGGATGGCTATTTAGAGGAGTTAGAAAGACATTGTTAGGGTTTTGATTTTTGGGAGCATCAGGAGGTTTACAAGACTGTTTTGTCTACAAACTTGTTCAGAGATAAGTACTGAGACTCTTATAAGCATTTGTTGATGAAACTATGAGATATATGACTTTTTCCCCTTTAGTTTGTCTATGTTGGCTTTGTTATTGAGCTTGTTTGGCTTCTTAAATGATAAATTCATTGCTAGTTAATGTGTATTTTCTGGTAATGCTTATCCTTTATGTATGAACCTTAGCATAGTCTTTCTGCTGGATCTTATGTTATATGTTATGCATCTTTATCAGTTTATGTTTATGATTTAGTTGTTACTTTTCTTCTGAATGTATTCCCCAATCGTTCTTGAAGTTTACAACCATTTAAATCATACCAAAAATCCTAAACTTTGTTTTATTTATTTAGTTTTACTCTTGAGATTGTGTTGGCTTGTTCCCCTAGCCTTAGGAACAATTTCTGGCACAAACATCTTTGGCGTTGTTGCTGGGGACGAAGCTGAAGCATATATTCCCTAGGATACTTATCAGTTTTCCTGGTTTGAGAGGTGGACTTGAACCAGTATCTTTGAAGGCTATTTTTCACCAAAATTTGACACAGTGGCTGCTGGAAGAGTTAGAAAGTTTCAGTTATCCCCAACTTTATGTAGCCCTATTAATTCAAACTACTGTCACCCCTTTCTCTTTCTGAGAAGAAGAAACTAAATCTATCTTGAAAAATTAATTGGCGACTCCACTATTTCAACATGCAGAGACCGATGTCCATGGAAGCTATTGTGGCTCGAAGGTTTTCCCCATTCAATTTTTCTGATATTCCAGGTTTTCCAAATCTAGTACCTACTATGGATGTTTGGGGAGATTGTCTTCCACGATTTAGAGAAATCAAAGAGGACAATCCTTCAGATCACCTTATCAAATTTCATCAATGTATGGTCCAGTTAAATATCCAGCATGAAGATGTGCTCATGAAAATGTTCATTTATTCACTTGAGAAAGATGCACGAGATTGGTATTTTTCTCTTCCCGCTGCTAACATCTCTTCACTAAAAGAATTCCACACATGTTTCCGGAAACGTTGTAAGTATCTGTACCCAGCTGAACTCTTTTTAAAAGATTGTTGTGAGCAGGCTGATGTTTATCATACAATTTCCGATTTAAAGAACCATGATGATGAGTACAGTCAAGAGTTCAAAACATGTCATAAAGAAGTTGAAGATTCAGAATTTGTTGAAGATGAGAATGTAACATTTTTATATACTGCTGTCAAGGAAGAGGTTATTGATGATCTACAGGATGATGGCCATAGTATAGATGCTTCAAACAGTTATACATCCACTACCTTAGATTCTTATCAAGATCATATTGCCTCCTTTGAAAAATTGAAATATGATGAACAGATTGAAAGTTCAACAGGTGAAAGTATTAGAGCAACAATAGATGTTGAGAGCAGCCCACATCTTCCAGATTTGCAGACCAGGGAAAATTGCGATATCCATGCAGAACAAAATTTGCAGGGACTGCCTAATCTTCAGTTTGAAAACCAGAAATATATTCTTTCTCCTTATGAATATTCTATTTCAAATTATGATGAGCAACGAGGTGGGGATTTTCCAAATTTGTTTCATGATGTTATTGTTGATCCTGTTATTCAAGAAGCTTCATCTCTGTCATCAGGATCTTATCTTGATTCTCCTATATTTGACCAAGATGGTGATGAGAAAGGAAATGATAAGGTTTATGAAGACTCATTTTTTATTCAAATTTCATCTAGCTTTTCTTTTCAGCTGAGAGATGATCAAAAGAGTATTGATGCTTGTCATAAATCTGTTGAAAATATTTCTAGTCTTGATATATCCCGCAAAGATATGATTATTGGAAAGGAAATTGCTTGCTGTGTCAAGCCAGCATATCATCTTGATGAAACCAGATTACAGGAATATCAGCAGGAAGCAGTTGATTCTTTTGTTTGCAGAAATGAAAGTTATGTTGTTAAGGAAGATCTTCATGATACAAATGATTATAATGAGAATTATATATCTGTAGATGCATAAGATCTTATCTCTGTTGCACATACTGCCTTTGATGTATATGAACAATTAGTTACAAAAGAGGATTGTTCCCAAATTTTTGAAGAGGTTTCTTATGACATTTTTTCACCTGTGATTCGTGAGAAGGATTTGAAGATTGCCTGTCTTTCTTTACCAGATACAGAAGTTTTTTGTTCACCTATCTTTGATGAGTATGCTACTGAAGAGAATATTCTACATTATGATCAAGAAATTGCTGATTCACATCATGATAGCCATGAGGATGCTATTAACATTGTATCAAATTCATTTATTAAAGATGACTGTCATGATGATGAGATTGTTTCTTTCGAAATCTTTAAAGATGATGATCAGATTACTCCTTCTGAAAACTTTGAACACGTTGAGCATTCTGGCATATTAGTAGAATATAGTTTCAGATCTGCAGAAGATGAGGAGGACAGCCTATCATTTTCAGATTTGTAGGGACTTTTTGATTTTCAGCTAGAGAACAAGGTTCATGATCAAGAATGTGTTGATGCAGTATATGTTATGGGTAGTCCACATTTTCCAGACTTGTAGATTGATAGATCAGCAAGTAACAGTTTCACATCTATAGAAGATGATGAGGGCAGCGTTCAGTTTTCAGATGTGCAGACACAGGGAAATAGCATCAAATCTGAAGAGGAGCAGAAAGTTTCAGATCAGAAATTCAATTTGTATTTTCCTTTAGCAGAGATCAAGCAATCTACATTCGGTATTGAAGATTGTGAAGGAAAAGAAGAGCAGCTGCAACACAATCAATTGGAACAACAGATCAAGGAAGTATTCTTTTATGATTTTGAAGACCCTGTTGCTGACTTTTTAGATTCTCTCAGCGGCATAGATGTTAAGATATTTCTGTCAGAAGGAAATTGTCTTTATCATTTACTCAATTTTTTTTTCTGTATGAGATGGCCTTCATTACTTTTCGAGTCAAGATTCAGCAGGGTGCCTGTAAATCAGTTTCTGACATGGCTTCATTGGAAGCATGATTTTACTTGATCATTCTGCTCCTAATGGTTAGATGTAGGAGTAGACAAAGGAATAAGCTCTTCCTATGAGCAGTTAGATCTTTTTCAGTTTTGTTCAGTTCATGAATAAGCAAAGCAGGCTGCATGTAAGCTACAGATGGGATACAGGTTTGCAGTGAGATCAGTACTGAAGGCTTGATGACTCCATATCCCAATGGAAGTTTACAGACAGGTAGTTAGAGGATAGAAAGCACTGGTCTACAGGTTCTTGAAGCCTCGCGGGGAGGTCTTCATCCCGCAGCTGGAGCCAGATGTTAGGTCTGAATTTTGTTTCTTCAATATTGGTTTGATTTACATTTTCTTTCAAGTTTTTCATTTACTTTATTTTGATTTTCCCTCTCCCTTAGGAATTTTTTAGTGTTTATATGAAATTTTTGAAGCTTGTTTTTTTTTTTAAATTTCAATTTTAAACCTTAGATTTGTTTTTTTTGGTTAAAGGGTTGAAAGTCATTATATCAAGTAGTGGATTCATAAGGCATATTTTGAGCATAATTATCACTCAGCGATTTTTTAAAACCTAATGCAAAATGTCAAAAAGTTGAAAAACAGCGGAAAAATAGCACTGAAGATATTCTTGTAGCGCTGGAGCGAAAAATTACAAAGGGCGCGCTACAAGAATATCGCGGCCTTCTTTTTTCCCGATTTTCAAGCAAAATTTTGTTATAATTTCAATCGGTGAATGACTAATTCCATATGGTGAGTTGTTTGATACGTGTAAGCTTCAGATTTAACATGATTCCAGGTGGTTTTAAGTCGTGAAGGAAATCATGGCCATCATTACTCCAAAGGCAGTTTGGTTTGATAGTTAGCAGTGAAATTCAGTTTAATATGGCATGATTTGTCATTACATACACTGTAAAAGGCGAAGGAGGAGATCGTGGGTAATCATAACTGCTAGAAAGATGGATTATGTTGCTGCAGAACAGAGAAAGGGTTATGAAGCCTAACATAAATTAGGGCTTTTCAATTCGGTTACCTGCAGTCAAAGTGATCATAGAAGGACATCTGTACACTCTAGGAGAAGACGTCCTGTTGCAGCCATCAGTGACACTGAGGCAGATTTACAGTCTACATTCACTACAATAAGGACAGTTATGTATCAGTTATATGAGGGCCTCCATAATGTTCTGTATCATCTCTTAAAGAATTCGAATACATGTGAAAAAGTTCTCGAATACTTGAGGGAAGTCATCGATAAAAACACGGGAAGGGCACGAATCAATATAAATCCTCTTAAAAGTGCCAGTTATGGCATGTTTGTTAATCTTAGCGTTGTTATGCTTAAGCTTTGTGCACCATTTATAGAATATTTTTATAAAAAAATGACCTTAATTGATCCGAGTTATATCATGCACATCAGCCATTTTGATTTTCAAAAGTTGACAGCAATTCATGCATCATCTGAAGAGATTGCAACTTGAGTGAATAGAGGGAACTATGCACGTACTGAAAGATTCAGGTAGCTTCAATGACAGAGGGAACAAGAGGAGTGTCGTATTTTGAAATCTCAAGGAGCCACGAGTTCTGGCAGTAACCATGCTTCTGATTCCATTATCCCTAATTCCATACATAAAGCCTCAAGGGATGAAAGCCAGACTACATATTCATTTGTTACTGAATGTTTTTTTTCATGATAGCAAGGATACTAAACTTAGGCCTTTTGAGAGCATTGACAGACTACAAGGGTCTAATGCATGATCTCTCAAAGAGTAAAGATGTAGATGAGTACTTGAATCCCAACGTGGTCCAGGAGCTCCTCCACAATTGGAGCAAGATATTGCTAATGCAAAGAAAGAGATTGATCGGTTTTCTCAACAAAGGTTTTGCTATGAGGCTCAAATACTCAGGGACGTGCCACTTCTTCAACAAGCTTTGAGCTTCTACAGGCTAATGCTGATAGTGCTAGTTAATATTGTTGGTGGATATAGAATACCTCTGCCTGCTGAATGCCCGATGGAAATGGCAAATTATGCTCTTAATTGAATTTTTCAACCAAAAGAGCAACTGCTTGAGCCATTCTGATAGGTTCTATTGAACAGAAGACTTAAAAATAACTCTAGTTCTGAAATATTCAGTTATTAAAGTTCGAGGCAGTTTGGTTGAAAATTGTATATGTTTTGGCATTGAAATTGCACAAAAAAACTCTGATATTTGTACACATTGGGTTTAATGAGTTGACTGATCAAGATTGTTGGCAGACCTAGTTCCATTTTTGAGACTAATGCTACAGGAAGCATCATGTAGACATATTGCAGAATGTTTTGGTTTTACTCACCCCTCACACAGGTGGTCTTCAGTAGACTAAGAAGCCAGTGAATTGTTGTCACATTTGCAAAGTCAATGGTTTTGAAGAATGATGTTGGCATTGATACACAGGGTTCGAGGAGAATCCCTTGGCTGGTTGAATAATGTGCAGGATACCTAATTTCTTTAAAAATACAGAGGAAACCGAATACCAATTTGCAGGAAGACCTAGATTGATATGTGTGGAAGTTTTTGTTTTGGAAGTTGATGAAGGCAACAAGGATTTGAATAGTACAGGAAATCCTAGTATCAGTTTGATGAGCTGAGAGAGATAAATTTGAGATGAACAGTCTGCAATAAATCTTAAAGTGACAACAGAGTTCATTCATGAAATACTTTTATTGTGCAGAGATGTTCATGAAACATGCTGACAGGATGTAGATACTGATATACAGTCTGCTTTACAGGTTGAAGATGGTCTTCTGTTAAAAAACAGTCTGATTGAAATGTGCAGGAAATTGTGAAGAATTTTGAAGAAGCAGGAAACCAGTTTATAAAGCATATTCTGCACCCTAAAGCCAGACAGCTTCTAGTTTCTGAAGGAAAAAATATGGGCAAGAGTGGCAACAGGAAGGTCAGTTGGCAGAGATCAAGAGAGCCTGCAGAAAATTATTCAGCAGAATGAATAGCATATGAAATACTTGCAGGATGTCAACAATCATTTCCAAGTACTGTCAGAAGTCGCTGAAGAAGTTCTCAAGAGGAAAAGAACTTCTGACAGGCACTGTTCAAAGCTGGAGAAGACAGTTGAAAGTTTACAACAGGAAAATGAAGACCTTAAAAAAAAGATAGCTGATATGGAGAAGAAACACAAAAGAGCAAAGAGGAAGTCTCAAATGCTAGATGGAATTTCTCTCTTGGATGAGGCAGCGAAGGAACTTTGAATCAGTTATGCTTTAGTTAGTGTATCTGTTAGATAAACACTTTTTGTTAATGATTTGCTATTATTAGCAATTTTGTAACTTTGTAAAAAAATGCACTTTTTACTTTACCTACCTAGGTGAGTCGATGGAGACAGTTAGAAAGGGAAACCTAACTGATTTTGTAGAGGATGGCTATTTAGAGGAGTTAGAAAGACATTGTTAGGGTTCTGATTTTTGGGAGCATTAGGAGGTTTACAAGAATGTTTTGTCTGCAAACTTGTTCAGAGATAAGTACTAAGACTCTTATAAGCATTTGCTGATGAAACTATGAGATATATGACTTTTTCCCCTTCAGTTTGTCTGTGTTGGCTTTTTTATTAAGCTTGTTTAGCTTCTTAAATGATAAATTCATTGCTAGTTAATGTGTATTTTCTGGTAATGCTTATCCTTTATGTATGAACCTCAGCATAGTCTTTCTACTGGATCTTATGTTATATGGTATGCATCTTTATCAATTTATGTTTATGATTTAGTTGTTACTTTTCTTCTGAATGTATTCCCTGACTGTTCTTGAAGTTTACAACCATTTAAATCATACCAAAAACCCTAAACTTTGTTTTATTTATTGAGTTTTACTCTTGAGATTGTGTTGGCTTGTTCCCCTAGCCTTAGGAACAATTTCTGGCACAAACAGCTTCCACCCAGTTGAACACCATGGGTGCCATAGGCTCTATGGCATACATCATGTGTGCCCTGGAATCCTGGTGCACACCCTGACTCCCAGCCACCCTCTGTATGGTAAACAGGACAGTACATAGAGCCCTATCCATCACTACCTTGATGGGGATCTTCTTCCCTGATGTACCTGTCCCTGGTGCACAGTGTCGATCTATAAGCTCTCTAGTAGTAATATCCCTGCCATGGGAACCTGTCAATGAGATGGGGGCACCCCGTCTTGATAGACCAGTTAGGAAGTAGATATCCTCTACCTCCACTGTAAGTATGTGAGCCCCCACCTTGAAATATTGTTGCTCTAGATTCCACATTTGCAGTATGTGTTCTAGTAGTCATTTGTATGACACCATGATTGGGGTCGAGAAGAAATTCAAGAGCCCACAATCCCATAATGCGGAAATACAACCCGCATTTCTCTAGGCAACAATGTTCTTTCTTTCCATATCACCATATTTTGAGCAACCTAGACCTGCCAAAAACAATAATGGTATGCATTAGAATCATCCTTAAATCATTGGAAATCAAAAAAATGAAGTTATATTTCCCATACTATTAGTTTAAATTATCCACGGTCGGCACCTCCTGTGCACTGTTGGAGATAGGCGGTGGCACCGCCTGTCCACTGTGTCGTTGGCGCAGTTCTTGGGTGGTACCGCGTATCCCGCAAGGGGTATCCGTGGTGCCCACATTTTGAGTTTTAGGGCTTGCCATATGGGCCCAAAACCCCACCAAATCTAAAAATAAATTCTATGAAATGGAAGACAAGGGTCTTAGCTGTTACCTACAACTAACGATGCTAAAAATGAACAATGGAAACTCGCGTTATCAGCTGTGGAATATCTGGCTAAGAAAATGCTCCAAGTGCTCTCTACTAGAGGTAAATAGTGAAATGGTTTGATTTTTTACTATTTACTTGACTTATATAGGCATTTTTGGGTCTGACTTGCTATAGTTTTGATGTAAAATCATGTTTTAGTCAAAATTTATCTGTCGTAATCCCTTATTCTTTTTTTGAAGCACATTTAACACTTGTTTTTGAGACTATTGCAGGATAGGAGAACTCTAGCAAAAAAGCTTTGAAATTTTGTTTATGGATTTTTTGCACTTTCACAAAATGGAAAAGGTCGTTGAGCATTTATTACAACACTTTTTCACGCTCATTAAAATCTAGTATCAAAGGTCCAAGTCCATTTCAATTTTCTTCCAGGATCATAAAAATCAACATTGTGTAAAGAAGCGTCATGGAGTCCTCTTTTTACCTCTTTTTCAAGCTCCTTAAATACGAAAAGGTCGTCGAGTCCGTTTCTGATTCTTTCCGGGCTCGTAAAATATAACATTGTGCAAAGAAACCTCATGGAGTCCTCTTTAAACTCTTTTTAGGATCCCTAAATATGAAAATATTGTAGAAATTTAGGCCAGCAGTAGATTAATTTTACCCACAACAATTATCAATTGATCATGCAAAATTGCTAACAATGGAGACTGAATATGGAGCTGTAACACAAAATTATATTAACTGAGTGTACAATAGCCAACCCTGTAATAACATAGGTTTCTGAATATATAGAATACATCAAGAGGTCGAATGCATAAGGAGGCATCCAAAACTAGCATAAAGCAGGCTTACTCAAAATAGGCAAATCCCCCATAGATGTAAGAAGCTAATCCCAAATCTGTCATGGAGCTCACGAATTGGCAAGGGAACATGGGAAATATAAAGAGTAGTGGAATGGCAGCTCATACATGCTTTTGCATGGAGAAAAGAGTGGAGGATGAAGAGGACAAAAAACTAGTTCACCTCACCTAGTCTTGCTTTCCTATGTGCCTTAAAACACTGAAAAAGCAGACAATAAAGCAAAAAAAGTAGATAGGTGCCTAGGAGGCCAGGAATAAAGTAGATTTGATTCCTAAGGATTTCCCAAGCACTACATGAGTCAGATATGGCAAGTTTGACCTCTATGGATAGGCAATTAGCAACTTGCACAAGGTGGGACACATGAACTAGGCAAATAAGACAAAAATAAATGAATTAATGTCTAAGTGGGTAAACTATGGGTTGATTATTCTAACACCCCCCCTTAAGCCTGAATTTATGAGTAATAAATAAAAAATATAGGGCCTAGCAACAAGGCTTAGTCACCCTTTACATACTGCATGTCCAAATAAACAAGGAAAGAGGCAAAACCAACTTGGGAAAATCCTCCCTTAAACATGGACTGTAAAACAAAATTGTACAATCTTGTCTCCAATCATGCCTTTATAGCATGATCAGCAATCCCCAGTAGTGATTTGAGATTGCTGAAGGTCTTCTCACAAAATTCTTTGGTGAAGATATCAGCTACTTGTTCTGAATATGAACAGAAGAGTAGGTGAATGGTGCCATCATGCACAAGCTCTCTGATGTAGTGCATGTGAATCTCAATGTGTCTGGTTCTCTACTTCTGAACTGGATCTTTGTAGATTCGAATGGTACTCTGGTTATCACAGTAGATGGTAGTTGAGTACTCAGGTTCAAAACCACACTCTCCAAGTAAACCCTGCAACCATAAACACTGAGTTGTTGCATTAACAACTCCTCTGTACTCAGCTTCTGTAGATGAGAGTGCAATGGAACTCTGTTTCTTGCTTGACCAACTGATTGGCCCTTCTGCAAGCATGAACACATAACCTGAAGTGGACTTTCTATCTATTCTATCACCTTCCCAATCACTATCAGTAAATCCAATCAAATCAAGATCAGATTTTGCCTTATAGAAGATCCCATGTGTCCTTGTTCCCTGAACAAAGTTAAGGATCCTTTTGGCTGCTTTCCAATGGATCTCATGAGGCTGATCCATGAATATAGAAGCCACACTTATTGCATAACAAATATCAGGTCGAGTATGTGTCAAATACAATAAACATCCAATCAATTGTCTATACAGTGTATTGTTTACCATCGGTGGAGAATCATCTTCCTCCAGCTTCACTCCTGAAAGGAAAGGAGTTTTGCTTGCTTTGCAGTCTTGCATTCTGAATTTGATCAGCAAATACAAGGCATACTTGGACTGGTGCACCTTTATTCCAGTTTTGGTTTGAGCAATCTCAAGCCCCAGAAATTGACTTAAGAGCCCCAAATCTGTCATGGAGAAGGCTTGGTTCATAGCTCCTTTTAAGGATGCAATCTCAGCCTGTGAGCTTCCTGTAATGAGGAGGTCATCAACATATAACACAATGATCATTAATGAACCATTAACAGACTTCAAATATACATTTGGATCTGATTTGCACCGAACAAAATTCAGAGATAGCAAGAAGCTATCTATATTGGCATACCAAGCCCTGGGGGCTTGCTTTAGCCCATATAATGACTTTCTCAACCTACACACAAGAGAAGGGTTAGTAGAAAAACCTTGAGGCTGATGCATATATATCTCCTCAGTGAGATCTCCATTTAGGAAGGAACATTTTACATCCATGTGTTGTACCTCCCATTGCCTTGAGGCTGCAATGGCTAGAGCTAGCCTGATGGAATCAATCTTTGCCACTGGGGAAAAGGTCTCATTGTAATCGATGCCATGAACCTGTGAGTATCCTTTAGCTACCAATCTATCATTTTAATTCAGTGGTGAACTATCAGCATCAAACTTGGTCTTATAGACCCACTTACACTGGACTAACTTTCTTCCAGGAGGAAGATCCACTAGCTCCCATGTGTTGCTCTTCTGGAGTGAGATGAACTCCTCCTTCATGGAAGCTTGCCATATTGGATCTACTACTGCTTCTTCATATGTTTTAGGATTAGAATCCACCATCAAATAGAATTTTTCAGAAAACATAGAATCCTTCATGCACAGACCACTCTCAAATTGAGATCTAGTCCTCCTTGGGTCATTGGGATCCCCTGCTAGCTCACCTGCTGCATGTAGTGTCTTGGCTGCCCATTTTGGCATTTGTGGGGATATTAGGGTCTGCAATAAACTTATATCCATCAGAAAAATAAGAATCAGCATGTTCAACAAACTCTTTACTTACTTCTTGAGGTTCAGGTGGTGAAGAGGCTTCACCAACTTCCACTTCTGCAAGGGGTTCTTCTTCAAACTGAACACACCTTTAAATGAAGGATTTATTTGTGCTCAAATTTATCAAATTTTACCCTTTTGAATCTTCAAAGTATCTAACAAAAATACACTCTTGGCTTTGGGGCTGCAAAGCCTTCCTCTTCTCTGTCGGGATTCTAGCCCAAGCCTTTGAGCCAAAAATCCTGAAATGGGTCACATCTAGCTTGTGCCCACTCCATGCTTCAAAGGGATTCATTCCATAAAGATGTTTGTGAGGCACCATATTCTGAATATAGGCTGCACAGTTGATATCTTCGGCCCAGTACTTTGGTGGAAAAGTTTTGGCCTCCATCATGCATGTTGCCATCTCCTTCAGTGATCTGTTCTTCCTCTCAACAACACCATTTTGCTGTGGTGTGTAGGGGATAGAATGTTGCATCTGAATACCTGCATTTGCACAATAGTTAATAAACTTAGACTTGACATACTCACCACCATTGTCAGATCTGAGGACCTTGAGTTTCCTTCCACGCTGGTTTTCAACCAAAGCCTTAAAGACTTTGAATAGGCCAAAAACTTCAGACTTGGGTTTCATGAAGTGAACCCAACAATACCTGGAAAAATCATCAATAAAGGTCAATGCATATTTGGCCTGAATCATGGACATATGAGGGAATGGTCCAGCAACATCACTGTGAATCAACTCGAGGGGTGCAGAGGTTCTCTCATGACTAGCTTTCTCAAACTTATGCTCTGGGTGTTTTCTTAGGATACAGCCTTGGCAGACTCCTTTGGAAAATTTTATCTTGGGCAGCCCTATGACCATTTCTTGCTCACTAAGATCAGACAGATACTTGTAATTTAGATGGCCAAATATTTCATGCCACAGCTTGCTGGCTTCATTAGCATGAATGAGAAGAGCAGAGGGGTTTGAGTAAGGTAGGACGTGTGAAAACATGTATACCTTTTGAGCATGATTCGCAACTCCTTTTGCAATGACTCTACCAGTTGAAATCTCTGTGATCTCAACTTCATCGGGGGAGAATATGATCTTCTTAGGAAACCCAGTGTGGGTCATCTGGTACACTGACAGGAGGTTGGAGGCGAGACCAGGGACATATAGCACATTGCTGAACTTACCATGATCAAGATCTATCCTTCCTATGCCTTTACTTTCAGTGAGAGAGTCATCTCCCAGTACAATAGATGGTACTTTCGACATATCCAGTGAGGAGAAGGCCTCCTTAGTTGAAACTATGTGTCTTGAAGCTCCAGAATCTATGATAAAAGTGGGTGAGCTTGATGTGCCAGCAACTAGAGCATGAACTCTCTCTCTGTCATCGGAACTTGATCCTCCTTCTCTCTTCTTTGAGCTTTCTGGAAGGGAGATGCCATTCTTCTCCAGGATATTGGTCAGCATGTCTATCTACTTTTTCATACAAGATATTTCAGTGTGATTTCCCTTCGAACAATATGAGCACTTGTTCATTTCATCTTTGTTTTTCTTCTTCTGGGTATTTTTCTTCGGACCTTGTTGATCCTCTGGAGACTGCTTCTTGTCTCTTCTTTGCTCAGGTGGATTTTTAGCTTTATTTTTTCTTTTTGAATCCACCCTCAAATCTTCAACAATCAAATCTTGATCTTTGGATGGTTTGATGGTGCCCATCATCACCAGCTTGTCTTGTTCTTGTGTAAGAGATTCCATGAAATCTGCAAGGCTAGGCATCTTCTAGGTTCGAGCTATGAGTTTTGTGGCATAGAAGGTCGAAACAAAGACTAAGTAGTTAGGTCCTAGCTTCAAGAGGATGGCCAATATGAGCTGATCATCTTTCTTTTCGATACCACACTGCTTCAGCTGCAAAACTAGTGCTTTGAACTTGGAGAAATATCGCTGCAGGGATTCAAAGCTACTGGGACTCAGAGAAATCAGCTCATTTTCGATCTGATGTCTCCTCATCTCATATATATTTCCAAAAATATTAGAAAGATTCTCCCATACTTGATCTGGTGAAGTTAATCCATCGAGATGGAAAAGGAGGTCTCGGGAAATACTAAGACATAGGAGGCCATAGGCCTCATCTCTCCGATTGTGCCATTTGATCTTCTCTGCAGCAGCATTGGGCTCTGATTATGTATCCAAAGTCACACTATAGAGGCATTTCACTCTGAACAAGATCTCCATCTCTGCTTTCCATTCAAAATAGTTGAAGGGAGTCAAGATAGTTTTCTGTGAATCCATAGCTTTAGAAAATCTGTCCCGGCTGTCAGTAGAAGGCTCCCAGTCTTGATGTTGAACCTGCAAAACAATTTTTGAAGGAGAGTAACAACCTACAATGGCTCTGATACCATGTATAAATTCATGCTATCAGAAGATTAATTTTACCCACAACAATTATCAATTGATCATGCAAAATTGCTAACAATGGAGACTGAATATGGAGCTGTACCACAAAATTATATTAACTAAGTGTACAATATACAACCCTATAATAACATAGGTTTTTGAATATATAGAATACATCAAGAGTTCGAATGCATAAGGAGGCATCCAAAACTAGCATAAAGCAGGCTTACTCAAAATAGGCAAATCCCCCATAGGTGTAAAAAGCTGATCCCAAATCTATCATGGAGCTCACGAATTGGCAAGGGTGCATGGGAAAGATAAAGAGTAGTGGAATGGAAGCTCATACATGCTTTTTCATGGATAAAAGAGTGGAGGATGAAGAGGACAAAAAACTAGTTCACCTCACCTAGTCTCGCTTTCCTATGTGCCTTAAAACACTGAAAAAGCAGGCAATAAAGAAAAAAAAGAAGATAGGCACCTAGGAGGCCAGGAATAAAGAATATTTGATTCCTAAGGATTTCCCAAGCACTACATGAGTCAGATATGGCAAGTTTGACCTCTATGGATAGGAAATTAGCAACTTGCACAAGGTGGGACACATGAACTAGGAAAATAAGACAAAAATAAATGAATTAATGTCTAAGTGGGTAAACTATGGGTTGATTATTCTAACAAATATTGTTGAGCGATCTTGTCTTCTTCACGCTCGTTAAAGTATTTGAAGATTCATCCTTCCAACGGTACATTATCTCTTTTACGGTTTGGATAGGACTATTTACAAAAAAGGAACAGTCCATCCAATCATGAATGGAAGAGTTCTCTAAGGTATGATTTTATACTTTTTCGGGCCTTAGAGACTAAATCATATGAAAAAGGACCCTTTGGAGTCTTCTTCCGTATTTGTTCAGACTCTCTAAACATGAACGAGATTGAGTTTTATTTCAGTGGACTCATTAAATCAAACATTGAGAGACTTGTTTTGGGAACGAACTCCTCTCTAAGGTTCGTAAAACATATGATTTTGGACTTGTCTTCCGACAAGCTATATCGAGTGTTTGTTCCCCTCTTTGAACTCATAAAACCGAAAAGAGGCTCTCATCAATCATGACGGGGGAAATGGGAAGGGAATCATTTTGCAAATAATGGCAGTTGTTTGTCATTACCTTTGAACATGGCACTTTTTTACACAATCATGCCAGTCAATTGGGTATTCAGCTGATCTCTGTGATGATCCACTTTCATGAGTCATGTCAATCCTTTGATTCTTTCAAAAGAATGCATTGTCCATTGTCTAATTGTGTCTATGTCCCATTCTAGTCATGCTGCCAAGTCTTTTTTCATGCCGCATGATGTTCAAAGGGTATTTGAAAAAGTTTTAACTCTACAGTCTAAACAGTATTTGTGTTAGTATCTTTTATTCATTCCTATGGTTACTACATTCACATAATTCCATAACTATCTTCCAAGTTTCTTGTCATCGATGTGGGACTCATCATGGCCCTCCTTCGACGAGACTATTCCTGTCGACATCAACTCATCATCCGGGAAATGGTATTAGAAACAATATTTAGTACCTTGATATATGTATGCCTTAATGATAGATTCTCTTGCTCTCGACACAGGTTCACATCATTGACCTTTGATCAATAGAATCTACTAGGTGTTCAACATCAAGACATCTATTCACACTCAGTAGATTGTACTATAGTACTTTGGGAATCATTGACATTAATGGTGATCTCCCTCACACTTGTTAATGGTTCACATCATTGACCAGTAATCAAGTGTTTTCTGCAATGTTCAACTTTAGATCATTTTAATCACATGGATAGAATCATACTTTGTGGAATACGAGATGAAGACCCTGGGTATATGTTTAAAGCGCTCATTTCTTTCCCCAGGTTGTGATGGAGTTTGGTATATCTAGCATGGATATACATTTTTATGGTCATGACTATGCTCAAACTTGCATCTGTATGACATAGATCTACATTGTATGTCTGGTAGCTATGTCCAAGTTTGAGTCCTCTATCACATGGATCTATGCTATATTCTAGTAGCCATGCTTGTTTATTCCTCTCATAGATCTTCCTTGTATTGGTCTGCAGCCATGAGTTTGGTTACTTGTGTCTATGAGTCCACATACTGATGTACTACAGATGCCTACTTGACAGCATGCTTCGATCGAGCCAACATTTTCATCTCATGGTGAAGACTTGTTCTCTCAAATATCTCATTTATCGTATCCCTCTGAGACTCATGCTTTGGGGCGCATCCTGTTATACCAAAATCCTATCACCATCATGTGATAATACATTTGACATACCTACTTGCCCTGAATCCCAGCTTCTAGAGTGGAAACTCATATCATTTGTCAATCTTTTCATACAAATTCCCAGCACTGCGCTTGACCCTTTATCCATAAGCGGTACCCTTGTTTGCACCGTCCATCCCCTGTTTCCCATAAGCGGTGCCACCGCTTATGGCCCTTGGTCCATAAGCTGTTATTACTAGAACCGCTCTGTCAATGAAGGAGAAACGTGGTACCCTGGGTAAAAAAGGAAAAAGAGAAGTTTCTTGAGGCTTCTAGATGATAAGCCTCGTGTCCTCCCTTATCCCTACTGTTGTGGGTTAGTTGAAGCTTGAGATCCCTCATCCTAGGATCTTAGAGGCCACCTCACCCACTAATCTCTCAACCATCCCTATCCATCTAGCATTATAAATATAAGCTTATGGCCATGGTTGAGGGAGAGAAGTCTTAAGGTATTGTTATGCTGCTGGATTGATCACTTGGTCCATACCATTGGAGAGCATAGAGAGAGATAGATTCGGAGCTTATGGGGATGAGAACGATTGGTTTCATGGAGATGCATGTCAACACTAAGGCTTGGTTGTAAAATTATTCATATTTCTTTAATGCAAGTTTATTTTTGTCCCGCATATATTGTTGATGTTTTATTTCACATGTATGTTGTTGGATTCCCTAGTCACTAACATAGATTAGTAGATTATATTCTGGTTGCTTTGATCTATTGCAGGTACATAGGGTGACTACCAAAGCATTGCATTCCAGGTATCTACGGTGTCTAGGGAGAGTCTTCAACCTCTGTCCTCTATTTTTTATGGATCTGAACCATTCAGGCCAGTGGAACACCTTGCTGTCCGGAGGAGGTGAATATTTCAGCTAACACATATAATGTTCCTAAGTAGCATGCCAAAGGGTGCACAAAAAATACATTTTTTTGAATTCAATGCAATTTGATGTTGTCTATACTATTCCAGAATCAATCGAATATTGTCCAAATGGTCTCTAATCAGGCCATAGATGGTCCAACCTTCCATATATACTTGCAGTAATTTTTGAATAAAGTATTTAAATACATCGACAACTACGTGAGACAATACACTGGGTGCATTCTTCATCCCAAATGGCATGATGGTATATTGGAAGTAGCCCCACTCAGTGACAAACATAGTATTATGGAAATCCTCTTTTGCAATTCAGATTTGGTGGTATCCTAAAAAGCCATCTATGAAGGAATATACCTCCTGGTTGCCTACACCTTCCAGGACTTCATCTGTAAAAGGGATTGGGTAGGATCGTGTATACATGCATCATTTAACTTTCTTAGATTGACACAAATGTGGATTTGACCATTATTCTTTTCTTATACCACCATCGGGATTATCCATTCTGACTCTTCTACAGGTTCAATCATCCCAGCATCAAGCATCCTATCAATCTTAGCTTTCATGCTATCCTTGTATCGTGGGTTCAGTCTATACGGCCTCTGGCATACTAGTATGGCATCGGGCTTGAGTGGAATCTTCATTTCCCCCAAGTCACTGAGTATCCCCTTCATCTCTGAAAATCATGTTGGGAAAACGTCTTGGAATTCATGCAGTAGATCTATGATCTTGGCCATCATCTCTTCGCCCCAATAGTCTCCGATATTAGCAAATTTTGGATTTTCTGCTGACCCAATGTTAACTTTTTAGATTCTTAGTGGGTGATTCATTGAGTCCATCGGTATGTTGGGAGCTACTACAGCACAACTTCCTTTGGACTCTGGAATATTAATGTTTCGCAACTCACCATCATCTTCAAGTTCCCCGGACAAGTTGTAGCATGCTATCATGGATTAGATGGAGCAATTTGCATGAGGATCAATATGGTATACAATAGGGATGAATTTTAATACTACTTCAAGGAGAATGTGTAAAGCATTACATACCTTGGGGTTTGTGTCCTAGAAGCTAAACGTTTGCACAAAGAAAACTGATAGTTCCTCCCAAGTGGTAATGATTCTGTGCAATTCTGATGCCATGTACCAGGATCTTGGCATCTCTTCTAGAGTATGAACAAAAGCGTGAACCCACTTATCTCTTGGCCATGATGTCCATAATGTATGACACTCAATCAAATGACTAGTGGGGTCATTTCATTTGTCATATCTCCCAGTATGATAGACCTCTACATCGCCAAAGCGAACCATCATCAGCCTGCGGCGCTACTCCCAATCATAGACCGTCTGTTTGTGCATCGCCCACCATCGAATCGGAGTAGCCTTCAGTGCTACATCAAGAGCCGATATCCTCTATGGTTTAAATACATTCTCTTCGTATACCTGAAAGAATTCTGATAGCCTCGATAGTCCTTCATAAATAGGCAACTCGACTATCTCAGTCGCAACATGTCAAAGAGACTATGTAATCAACCGACATTTTCTGAATGATATTTCATGCAATGGATTTTTCCAATTTTATAGAGCATCTTCAGAATCAGATGATGTGGAACTTGCGCTTTGCCATCCAAGTTCACTATCAACTATAGGATGGATATAGTCCTCAGATATGTTATAAGCATGATCCCAACTTCTCTCGACTTCATCCTTTACATGTTCGATATATCACCCACACTCCTGAGGGTCCATAGGAGCAATGACCCTAACATCCTGGTTTTCAAAAGTCATAACACATTTTTTGAAGTTGTTAATGGCCATGATATCATTATCCCATCCAATTCCTAGTAGCGTGGGATAGGAACCACCATCTCCTACAAATTCTATCACATCAAATTCGGCACGCGTTTTCATACCTTCAATGTCGACAACCAAGTTTGAAACACAACCAATGGGATGAACCTTCGCCTGGTTTTCTAAATACAGCTGTACTGGTGACCATCCTAACGTTGGATTTCCCATCACTTGCCAAGTTTTCTTTGTCTAGATGTTTACATATGATCCCAAGTCCAAAATGATCGATTCAACCTCATAATCTCCAATCTAGACATTCATCCTCATTTCCTTGCAGGTCTTCCCTTTTTGCAAGGAATTCACAGCATAATCCTTCACTGTCTTATCCGGGAGGTGCAATAATGTCTCAAGATCAATAAGGGCATTCGAGTCCCTAGCCAAAGATAGACAAATCTCAAAGAACTTGCATAGGGTACCATGCTGGCATGATGGTCCTGCTTCTATAGAGGGGTCAAAAGAAAAAGACATATCAATAATTGGTAACTTACCTGGATTTATCCTGATTACATCCTTTGTTTCAAATAAGGTATCTTTCTCTTTTGCAATACCAAATGTGACCTTCTTCTTACCAGCGAACCGAACTTGTAGTCGTGGTCCATCATCTCCAGTTGTCACACCAACACAAGTGACAATCCCCATGTCAACATCCTTCATCCGTGGCTCGGCCTGAAGAGTTGTAAATATCAATCCCTGATTTAAGTTCAAAGGTGGGTTCTAATGCAATGGTTTATTCATTGGTTGGTTCTATTCCTACGGATGGTTCTGATTCTAAGTCTGCGGTGGGACCTGGTTCTACATTATGAGTTGGTTCTATACTTGGAATGCAGGTGGATTTTGATTCTGCGTATTTTGTAACTGAGGAATTTATCCTGCCTACCATTTTGTAATCAATTGAGGGAAAATTTCAACATTATGATCGTTGGCTACATAGTATGTGCACTAGGAATGAGGGCACTCCCTCTGGTAATGGCCAAATACCCCACAGGTGTAGCACTAGAGTGATTCATGACCTCGTCCTCCTTCGCTGCCAAATACTCCTCCTCGACCTCTAAACCCTCTGTGGAATCCTCCTCGGACTCCTCCTTACTGATACTATGGTTGGGCCATTTGTTGTTGCAGTGTGTTAGGTTACTGCTAAACATATTGCATGGCTTAAAAATATTGTGGCTGATTATACTGTGGTTGCGGTGCCTGGTTATACTGTGGTTGTACCACCATTTGTGGCTGTGGTGCGAACTATTGCTGCACTATAAACTGTTTCCATGGTTGTGCAAGTGCAAACTATAATGGAGGTGGTGGAGTATATGGTACCTGTGATGTTGGATGTACTACTTGTGGCTATGGTTGCACTGTTAGAGGGTCCTCCCCTTCCACAAAGTACGATTCATACATCCTTTCCTGGAGCAAATCATAAGCGTAGCAGTTTTTTTCATCATGTCCAACTAACCGAAAAAATGTACAGTACAAACTTTCTTCTTTGGTAACCATATTCTGCATATAATCATAGTTTTTGTGTCAATGCCCATATACCTGAAAGATGCGACACCATGGTGCACCAGCACCACTCAACGGATTGGGGGCTCCTAACAGCAAATAGTTCCAAAATGTTGGGCAGGTATCCTTGGTATGTCTGCTTGCATGGCAACGGGTACAACAAAGATCATCACGATCTTCCTTGGAATTTTTTATGTCTTCCAATTGCAGCGTCAAATTGGCCAACTGTGCCTAAATCTGATTCATTCCAATGGTGGTTTCCCCTACTTGCGATGCCTCCAATTTCATCGCGGTCTCCATATCCTCACTCTGTGTCGCAATCTTTTGCTGCATTAATGGTTGTCGGATATGAGGGACAAGAACCATGACAAACCATTCTTTATCTTGAACGTCACTCATCTGAAAAATGACATGAGCCATCAATTCCTTAAATCAGAGATCAAAATCCCAAATCATTTCATTGATAAATTGTTTGATCTCTTTTAATTCAGTAATGTACTGAGCTTCAGAATTCAGCTTCTTAAATTCCTCAAATATCCCTATTTTGATCTCATCCAATTTTTTTGTAGTACCTCCCTAAGGCACCCGTGTGAATCTCATAAACCATTCCAATGCATGGCCCATCAGAGTAGTGGCCAACTGACTTTTCTTGACATCATCATCAATAGTTTGTCAAGCAGTCCAGATTGCTTCACATAAGAACTAGTACTGCTCTGGATTGTCGGTGCCATTTCCATTGAATATTGGAAACTTCATTTCATCTCCCGCCATTCTATACCTTCTTCCTCCTACTCGTGCTCTATTACTAGACTATTGCTGACACGTCGGGAAAGTCGACATAGAATGTACATTCCTTCCTTGTGGTGGAGTAGTGCACAGAGGAGTAGGCATGTTACTATTGGGATTCGATCCTGTCATTCTTCCAGGTGTATCTTGGGCCTGTATTTCCTTGGCATCACAAAAGTTCACTTCATCCCATGTGGTTGTTCTTCACAGTATCGAACTTCGACTTCAACCGGACCTTCTCCCGTCTCTTGCCTCTTTTCTCAAAACCTTGCTCCTCCCCTCGTACAACCACTTGTTTCTTCAACGACCTTTACATTCTCACTAGAACTAATTCCGATATACCCCTTATTTCCTTATGCATTTTCCCCCTTTCTGTCGCAGTTCCTACATCCCCCACACATCAGTGATGTATCCTTCTAAGATACTATCCAACCATACCTCGACTACCCGCGATGCCTTGTTGCTAGTTTCTTGTAGTTTCTGGATCAATTCTGGGGTCTAGGATGTTAGCTCTCCTCCTTGAAAGTTTTTCTTCCACTTAGACAAATTTTCCAAACATCCATGCAAGAGCACGGGGAATTCACAAAAGAACCACTCATGAGGATCGTTGTGGATATATCTATCCAACCAGTGGCCCGTCAACAGCTTAGGATTCTAGTTTTTGGCTTCAGAAAACTCCCACAACTTCAAATTAAGCCATCCCTTGATCTCTAATAAATTCAGATACCAGAACATATCCCCCTCCTATTTTCAACTCGGTCCCAGAAACATAACCATTTGTTGGCGAAGCCCACCAACAAAGCTTCGTCGACATGGGTTCCCACTTTGTCGACACCCTGCAGTGCAATATCCCTAAGCACCGACCCAGACAGGTTTTACCCCGCCCAACAATGTTTGTTAAGTAGACAAGGTCTCACCTGAGGTGTTCAAGGGAGAGATGTCGGAACTAAGTTTTCGACAGTGGGAGACAAGGATATGGGGATCCGACAAAGGGAGATCGTAACTTATGTGATCATCATACAGTATCAAAATATTATAGAATTATTCATGGAACATCATAGTGCATCAAATAGTTATAGAAACATAGATTGCATCGACTTAAAACCAACATATCACATTGATATAGCAGGAAGAAACTGAATCGCATCTATAGCATGTCATTTTAACAAAACATAGTTGCAGCATCATAACATATCTATAACAACAGACAAGAATCAATCCATACTCATCGCATCATATATTAATCTTGCATAAACATGCCACATTACACAATCCTTCTCCAAAATCGGTGACTACATACATCAGGAAGAAGCCCAGATAAAATCACAGTCAAGACAGAAAAGTCTCCATAAAACAGATCACACCAGATCTTGTCCCTTACAATCACAGATGCAATCACATACAATTGTTCACAACTGCTCACATATGACTCTGATATCTCTCTTCCTGACTCTTCAAAATGGATCTATAAATAGGCATAAGCCATTACATCAAGGGTCCACTACTAACTGAATTCTAACCACTACTGACCTATTGCAACAAAACTTGGTCAAAATATACATAAAATATTCAAAAAGTGGTTATTTTCCCTCTTATCGCGCTGATCTTCCCTTGAATAGTACCGCGTGAGCTTGCATAGCTACCATGATGCTGCACAACTCACTTGCCCCAAACCCCTTTCCAACAATATCATAATCTCCTATCTACACATTCATTCTTAACTCGTGACCAGTTCTTAACCTTTTTTTGACATGGCTAATTATTATGTCTGGTCGCAACTCTTCTTGAGGTTCTTCTATTATAGTTGTCAATTTTTTGACAACACATTTATCTTGTATTATCTATAAGCAATGTTTAAAAAAATATTTAAGCTCACTAATCATTCCCATCGGTTGCTTCTGAAATAGTTGATCAAACCTTTCAGGTATCTCCACTATTGGTATTCTTGGTAATGTAGGAGAAGACGTCGACGCTTGATTCTTGTCGACAGATTCTGGTTGTGCATCCAAGAATACTTCCTTTTATCTTTCGACATCGAACGATACTTTATTTTGTGTCGTTATTCGCACCTGTGATTGTGCATGCTGGGTTTCTTGGTCTGCTCCAGTTGCAACACCTCCCCTTGTCAAGACAACAATAATTGGTTCCCTTGGTTCAATAAAAATTATCTGGATACTCTGGTTTGGATTCAAATTGGGATTCTACATAGGGGTTATATTTCCCATATTTATATCCTACCACTTCGCAATCAACTATGGATAGTATTAGAAAGTGTGATCAAAGGCTATGCAATATGAACATCTATTTGTAGGGCTCACACATTCCCTAGAAAAATTCTCTGGTTTCCCTCAATTATAACATATGATTTTTCCTCTTCCTTGTCCTCGATATTGAAAATTTCCACCCCCTTTGTTGAGGGTATTGTTGCTGTGAGTGTTGATTCTATGGATACTGGGACTGAGGATATTCAGCTTGTGGATATTGATCTTGATCCCACTCAGTTTGCATATGCTCTTTATTTTTCATTAAATAGGTGTCGACTATTTTCTCCTGTAACAGTTGGAATGCTCTATATTCCTTCTCATCATGGCCTACTGATTTACAAAATTTACAATATAAACTAGTCGTTGCACTTACAATATTCTGTAAGTACAAACACTCTTACGACCAATGTCCTCTAGACTGGCATATTCTACACTAAGGCATCCTTGGTATATTGATCTAGTTTGGTGCTCTCGCTGCAACATAGTTCATGAATGCTATGAAATTGACCTCGTGGTGTCCTTAAGTTATTCATTTGGTACGTTGTATTTATTCTTGGAATTCCTTCCCTTTTTTAACTTCCTAGAGTTGCAGTGTAAGGTTATCTATTTTCCATTAAATCTACATCATTAATGCACCCGTCTCTCCTACATGTGAGGATTCAAGCTTCATGGTCAATTCTAGCGCTTTAGTCTATGACGTAATATTTTTTGCATCAAGGGTATACGAATGTGTGGTAAAAACACTACAATGAACCACTCTTTGTGTTGTACGTACGACATCTAGAAACTTACTTTATCCATCGACGTCTTAAATCTCTAGTCTAAGTACCACACAAACTATGTAGACAATTGTTTAATCTCTTCAATATCTGTAATACATTGAGATTTAGATTTTTACATTTGGAGTTCATATATCAGTCTCACTCAAATTTGGTTGATTGTTTTCTATGCGACTCCTATTGGAACCAAAGAGAACTTCATATACCGGTCCATTCCATGACCCCTCAAGGTTGTGATCATTTGTGCCTTCTTTAGTGCTTCATCTTAGACTTGTCGCATGGTCCATACAAATTCACATAGAAACAAATGTTAGTTTTTCTATATATTATTAGCTTGATTAAGATATTTTTATGAATGAATAACAAGTATAGCTATATGCATAAGATATAAGAGATACACAAGACACAAATTTTTTCACCGAGGAAACCATAAAGAAGAAAACGCTGCAAAATTCCTCGTAATAGTAAGATGATCAAAAGCAGTAATAAGAAGTATTTGGAATATATATACTCTCATCCCTTTGTCTCTATTTCTCTCTCATGCAAACTTGAGAATGTGAGGTGTGTATAAATGAGGGATATCATCTCACTATTTATACCTTTCAAGTGACTAACCAAACATAAGACTGGGGCCCACTTTTCTTCCCTAACAAGGCCGACTTCTCCTAGAGAGACTCCAAATACACATTACATGATGTTACACTGGGGACTATTTCCTCAGATTACAATGGAGGTTGTACCTCAAGGTATAGAAACAATTAAGACATCCCACAAGGAGGTAAACACATCTCCAACAAGGATACAACAACATACAATGATAATATACATCACAATATCTTCTGAAGTTACAAATACATTGACACTCCCTCTTAACTAGGAAGTTATTCTCTCTCTTCCATAGTCATTAACACATATGGTCAAGTCTTCACTATGGAGTCATCATCATGGAGTCATATATTCATCATCATGCCTACTTCCATCACCATATTATAATTGATCATCGAACAATACTATCTGTCATCAAAATTTTCTACCAATCTAGCCCTTTTTCATGCGGGATGTAGTCCTAGTCCTCAACCAGTTCTTCATCACATCTCGATCAATCCATCACGTAGGAACTATCCAGGACCTTATTTACATTTCCATGAAAATAACCTATGTCTTCTACCTTCAGCTCATTATATCCACATCATCTCCTTTGTCCTGCACAGAAAAAAAAAAACACACATACCATCCATGGTTAACCCGCGTTCTATTAGAGAATCACCTAGGTTCACCTCATGTGCTCCATGACATTATCATCTCAACATGGGAACAAACATATATAGGTATACATCTAAGGACTAATTACGACCAAACAACCTGCTAAATCAATACTTTTATGTTATAGGTCAACCTCAAGGACTTATTACATCTGAAAAACCTGCATCCAGGATCTTTTCCATTCATACAACCTTCGAGGTGTATTACATCTGAGTAACTTTCATACCATGCCAGAGCTCCTTTTTACACTCGAAAAACCCACATGACTTATTAAATCCAAATAGCCTGTGCACAATTCCAAGGCTTATATTTACATTCAAATAACCCGTCACAGTGTTGATTACGTCCAAGGATAACCTGTGAGATTCACCAGGACTGATTACATTTGAGGACAACCTACAGGATTGGTTACGTTCGAGCATCTTGCTTCACCAAGATTTTTCCCGCTCGGACAACCTGTCTCATTTCACATGTGAGATATTATGCTTTAGTAACATATCGGGACTGATTACATCCAAGGATAACCTGCAAGCTTTGCAGGGACATCTTACATCCAAGGATAGCCTACAGGACTGATTAGGTCTAAGAAACCTACAAAATTCTCGATGATTTTATTCTCAGACAACCTATATCTCTAGCTATGCTAGAACACATCACTCCCTCTTTCAAGAGGTCTCATTTTGGATCACATCATGTCTTTCTATGAAGTAATCAAACTTAACTCTCTTTAGAGGCTTGTTCAACACATCAGCTATCTACTCATTCATTGCCATGAACTGGAGCTTCACTCCTCCTCTCTACACCATATCCCTGATATAGTGGAACTTGATATAGATGTGCTTTGACTTTTCATGGAACACAGGGTTTTTCGATAGCTTCAAACAACTCTAATTGTTGCACAAGATACAAGACACATCCAACTGGATATCAAACAAGTTAGACATTAGCTTCAGAATCCATACTGGCTCGCAACTAGTCAAGAAAGAAGCAACATACTCTTCATCAGTTGTACTCAATGCTATGCATGATTTACTTCGGCTGAACCAAGAGATCATGCTAGATCCCAAACTAAAGTAGTAACATGATGTGCTCTTCATGTTAATGGCACTACCTTCCCAATCCAAATAAACATAACCATGTAGGTTAATCTTATGATTTGCACCATATTTGATCCCATAATTCATTGTACCTTTCAACTAACTTAGTATATACTTTGTAGCTATTAGGTGAACATGTCTCGGATCCATCAGAAACTAACGTAGGATGTTCATTGCAAATAATTTGTCTAGTATCATATTCATTAGATACATTAGTGAGCCAATCATCTGACGATACATCATGGCATCGACCATCCCAGATGAATCATCACTCATAAGCTTCAAGTTAGATTCCATAGGTGTGGTCATTTCCTTGTAGTCCAACATTCTGAATCTCTTTAGAATATCCACTACATATTTTCCTTAAACAACGAAGATCCCATCTGCACTTTGCCACACCTCCATGCCTAAGAAGTAGTGGATCATACCTAGGTCTTTCATCTCGAACTATGTAGAAAGTCTCCTCTTTGCATCTATAATGAGTTCCTCTTCCCTTGTTAGAAACAAGTGATCGACATATAGCAGGAGTATCACTGGTCTTCTATCTTTCACCTTGAATTAGAGGTTGGAATATGCTTTACTCTTGGTAAATCCCAAGCTCATCAGGAATTTATCCATCATATCATACCATGTCCTCATTGCTTGTTTCAATCCATACAAGGCCTTCTTCAATTTGCACACATGGGTCTTCCTATCATGTGTCTTGAATCCCAGTGGTTGTTCCACGTACACTTTCTGCTCAACTACACCATTCAAGAATTTTTTCTTGACATCCATCAGGTGTATTTTCCATTTCATAACTGCTTCCAATGAAACTATGGTCCTAATCAAAATGTACCTTGCCACAAGTGAAAATGTATCTTCATAGTTTATGCCTTATTTTTGTGAGAAGCCTCGTGCTATGAATCTCTCCTTATATTTCTCAATTCTTCCATCTACAACATGCTTGATCTTGTAGATCCATTTTGAATTCATGATAAACTTCTTTTCTAGCCTCGAAACTATCTTCCAGACATCAAACTTCATGATTGATTGATATTACTTGATCATCACATCATTCTATTCTTTCTTTTATGTGTGGCCTCTTCATGGCTGGAGGGTTCTATGTAAATGATGTCACATAGTAGATCCACATAGCTATTGTAGGGATTTCCCCTTTTTTCTCTCTCTCTCTATGTATTCCTTTCGGAGCACCATACCTTTCATCTTCTCATATAAGCCCCCATGCCCATGTTGGTTTCCTCTTATGAGATTCCTTTTCAAGGAATGTCTCTACCATCTATTGTAGTTATTTCATGTAATGATCTTGAGGGTCCTCTAGAATTGCTTCTCCAGTTTCCATATCTTGAACTCTGGTCTCTTCAGATTCCTCGACCTCCTGAATGGGTGTCATCCTAGATTTGAAGTATGTCGAGTCTTCATCAAAGGTTACATCGCTACTTATGTTGATATTCTTCAATCCTGGGAAGTATGTACAGTAGGCCTTTGATTTATCATTGTACCCTATGAATATACCCTTCTTCCCAGAAGGATCGATCTTGGTCCTTTTCTCGTTTGGGATATGTGTACACACCAAAAAACCAAATATTCTTAGATGGATGACTTATGGTTTCTCTCTTGATAAATCCTCTTCAAGGGTCTTGTTGTTAAGTACTAAATGAGGATTATGGTGTTGTACATACACAATTGTTATTTCTTCCTCCTCCCAAAGGTGCATACGGAGATCCTAGTCATGCAACATATATTTTGATTCATCCATGATGGTTTGGTTCTTTCATTCCACAACCCCACTCTATTGAGGATTGTATGGATTTCTCAACTCCCTCTTAATCCTGGACTCTCTACAGAGTTACTTTAATTCTTCCAAAGTGAATTCTCCACCATTTTCTAACCACAGGGTCTTGATATTCCTATCGGTTTGGTTCTCAACAAAGACTTTTTATTCCTTGAACTTACTGAAAAAATCACTTTTCCCTTTCAAGAAATATATCCAAGTATTACATGAGAAATCGTCTATAAAGGAAACATAGTACACATACCCACTTAATGAGCTAGAGGACATGGGTGCACATACGTTCGAGTGTACTATATCTAGTATTCCTTTAGCCTTTCTCTCATTGTTGGGAAATTTCTTCATCACATTATTTCCTTGTGCACATCCTTTGCAAATGCATGCATGATTTTCCTAGATATCTGGAAGTCCTTAGACTTATTTTATTTCCATCAGTATTTCTCTATAGTGCACATGTGCAAGCGTTCTATGACATATTTCACTTGGTTTAATCAACTCATGAACCAATGCTTGTTCAAGCTGTCCCTTTAGCTTGTACAAGCCTCAATATTCTTCTCCAATCACTATTTCATTCTCTATTGTCTTTCCTATGGGCCACATTGGAACTTGGCCGTCGACAAAAGAAACCCTAATCCCTTTTGCATCTAGTGTATAAATGGAGAGAATATTCTTCTCCAATCCTAGAACATATATCACATCCTTCATCTTTAAATATTTCCCGAATTCAAGCTTGTACGAAGCTTCTCTACTCCCTTTTATGGGGTATTGATAATCATCTCCAAGTTTCACCTTGTGAGGTAACTCATGTTCAGACATATTAACCAACGATTCCTTGTATCCCATCATATGTTTAGAATCTCCACTATCCACAAGCCAAACATTGATTCCGTGTGAGATAGTGTTAGTCAATGTTGATATTAGCACATACTCTTCATCTGAATCATCATTATTCTATCTGAATATTTTTTTTGTTGGTTCATTATCTTCAGAAATATGAGCATGGTTTCTCCTTTTCCTGATGGGACAATATCTTGCAAAGTGTCCCTTTTCATCTCAAGTATAACATTGAACATTTGAAATGTCTCTTTCTCTCTTCTTATGTTTCTTTTCCTTCTTCTTGTTCTGATTAAATTTCTCCTTCTTCTTGAAGTTCTTCCTGGTGTGAACTATGAGAGATTGATCATCAATTTCTCCCATATTCTATTCTCTTGTCATGAGTCTAGATTCTTCTTGTGCACATTCTGCATGGAGTATGCTGAAAGAGATCATCTTCCTTATTGTACAAATTCCTTGAATGAATGAGTCCCATGATCTAGGAAGACCATTCAAGGTATTCGTTATAATTTCTCCTTCTTCGAAATTTTCTTCAACCAATTCAAGTTGTTCTTTGATTTGAGCAACCCTTGTGAAGTAAGACTGTATACTCTCATAGTTTTGTATCTGTTGTGCTAAATTTTGCTTGATGAACATTTGAATTTCTCATTTCAATTTATGGAAGCAGGAGCTACTGAAACGGTGAAATGTCATTATTTTATAACCTTGGGGAATATTGTTATTTGGAAAAATCACTATATTAAAACCATTATTTTTGAATGGATTTGTGTCTCAAATTAGGGAATAAGCATTCTTCAGTTTATATGCCTTTCACCATAACCTGACTTCGACCTTATTTAAGCATTTATCATTTGGTATGTTTTTATTCTGTTTTAATTGCCAATTTAAATAAGGTTATAGCACATGGAAGGCTAATTATTTCGCGCTTGGATTCCTTACCCAAATCATGAAAATCTTTATCCACAAGGTTCATCCTCCAATCTTCGAACTATGCTCAATCCACCACTGGCAGGTAATCTTGATTGTCATAATATTTTTCTTACGTGGCTTATATTTCCACATTTGATTGTCGAGGTTGATATAATGGGTTATGTGATATGTGTTTACATGCAGCATACTCACCATTCTCGAAGGTTGGAATTATTACATAGCAAGGTTTTTGGTTTAACGCCCAAGGTTCTTTGCTTATGGTCAGTTTAATTCGCATCTCCATCCCCAAATCTGATCTGCCTGATTAAGGGCTGTTATGTCAATCATTCAACATGTATAGAACCATTTCAATGACATTCAATTTTAGTACGAGTGTAGCATGGTGTCTTCCTACTCATTGAACACCTGTACTTAATTCGATTCGTGGTTATGTTTTGATCACACTGACTGAAGCATGGCTAGGAAAGGTTGTTCTGGAGTCTTCACCATCTTTTGCCACTATTCGATCACCTCTCTGTGTAATCATTCCGGTTCGCTCATGCCGATTTTACAAGGTTTTTGTGTGATTTTATCTGTGTCTCCTTGCCTTTATGAAGAATTTGGATTTCATTATCTATGGTTTTTGCTTGGCTTGTGTCCCGAATGGTCTCTCTCCAGTGCTCTAGGTTACTACAGTCCGTTGTATCTTCTCTTTGCACAACTATGTGCATTCGCACTCATAGTCATGGCCCCGGTTGTTAGGGTTGAACCTGATAATACGAAGCTTCTAGATGAGGATCCAGAACTCCTAGCCAAAGTAGAAGTAGTTGGGTGGCTTTCCTTTATCAGCAAATTCGCAGACTTGAATCCAAAAGTTACTAGGTTGTTTTCCCTCTCGCTGGCTAATGGCAGAGTCAAGGTGGCCGACCTTCAATTCATAGTAGATGAGCGTACAGTCGCCCCGGCCACGGACTTACCTTTAGCAGGTGAATGCTGGTTTAAGTTGAAACAGATGAAATCCACCGAATGGAGGCAAATGATAAAAAACCCCTACCAGGAAGTGCCTTTCAAGGCTGGTGTTTCACGTAAGTATTTTAAAAGGGAATGGAGACCTGTGTTGGAGGCCAGTCATAGGTATGTTACCTGCGAGGGTCGTATTTCTTCTACGTATGTTTATCATCTTAGGTTAATGACAGTATTTCTTGGTCGGCCTATCAATCTACCTCATTACTTAGTCCAAAGTATGACTAAAATTTTTGCAGCCATCAAGAAAGGGCCTAAAAATATTGGTCGAAGTCTTTTCCACCATGGTCTCATTAGGATGCTAGTGGAAATGGAGCTATCTAAAATGAACCAGACCTGGGATCATTTTCTTGAGAAAAATAGTTTCATGGCGTTTTGCCACTGCCAATTTGATTGCGCTGAGGAGTTCTCTCGACATCAACAACCTTGTGAAACCCCAACTCAACCTGCACATAACCCTCTACCAAACCCTAATGCTCATGTAAACCCTAGCGTCCAAAATAATTGTTCTCCCGCTCCTATGCAAGGTCTCGGCTCTCCCGTGCATCCTAAACAAAAGAGGGAATCCGTAAACCCTTCCCTGGTAACCCTAAACCATGATGATGAGCCCTACGGACAGATGCATGAGACACCAAGTGTTAGGGTTACAGGAAGAGTAACTAGGAGTATGGTGGCTAAAGATAATATTGTTAAGCCCTCTGTGAAGGATAGTAAAGACATAGAAATGATTGTATTGGACGATGAGGAATATGGACCCGTCCCTCATGATTTCCCTGATGTGGATCCCGAGCCTGTGACTCACCCGGTAGAACATAACTCTCATATTCCTGATATGGATCCTAAAATGGATTCTGTGCTGGATCCTCAAATTAAGGGTAAGCATGTTGAAGGGAGTCCAGCTGGTTCATACCGATTTAATGAAGCAGTCCACCCACTATTCGTCAATCGCTTGTTTGATAAGATACGTCGCATGGAAATAGAAATAAAGGAGGTAGTGGCACTTAATGATTCTGTGAAGGCTGAGAATATGAGATTGTAGGAGAACTCTGATTCAGCCGACAAATGCATCCTACGTTTGAAATGACATAAGAACCTGTTAATCTGGAAAGTTTAGAAATTCCACTGTAACAATCATAAAAATAGAGAAAGAATTTGCGAGCTGAACGCTCAGGTCGCCTTAATGTAGCTGAAAGTTCCCTCGTAGGCTCCATTTTCTCAAATACCGGCTAATGGTGTGAATATACAGGTTTACAATACCCCTACTAGACCATAGCATTTTGAGATACTCACGTTTTGTACAGATGCCTAGAAAATAATTTCAGGTTTGGAAGTATGTAAATAGAAGCAGCAAATGATATGAGGTTATTTTTATTTTTCAGGTATCATTTTCAGTTAAATACTTAGTTATGTGTTTAAGATGATTACCCTCGCGTTTCGTGCTAATTCTTATTGTTTTGATATTGTAGATGATTTGGTCGGTTTTTTGGATATCACCTCTCTGGATTTTGATGATCACATGTTTCCAGGATTATCTCTGAAGAATTGTGAAGGAACCAGTTAAAATCAGTTTCAATTGTGGATATATCATCTTCTAGGTGTCACCAATCTATTAGTTTCTTCATCATTTTTGGTTTAGCACTATAGTCCGAATCTTTTCGATTTCAGGATATCGTAATGTGTAAAGAAAATGACAATTTCATTTGTCATTTTTCTTTTTTTAGCTGAAGTCGGTTAAGATTGCAATAGTGTAGATCCCTTTTCCCTGGTAAATTAGAAATATCTCTATATGAGATCTAATGTATATAAAGGAGGTACAGTTCACAGTATAAAGGGGGGTCGATGTTTGGTGAAAGGGACTAGGCAGGATCATGTCACTTTGACATTTCTCTGCAACTTGACAATTTCTTGTTCGTAGTTATAGCATCCTTTGAATGAAGATATCATAAGTATATTTGCAGTATTTTCATTATTGAGGTGTACTTGTAATATTGTTTGCTCCTACTATTTTATTTTCGCATATTTCCATGTTGCTTCATTTTTCTTTTGAGAAAATGTGCAAACGTATTATGTTTAATTGTCAATCTATTCTGGGTTAAGTTGTAGATTCGTATCATATATTAAATTTCGATGTTATCGTTTGACTATACATGATATTTTATTTCTGTGTTTTATTCTTTGCTTCCTCTGATTTTTTTCTGAAGAATTCGAGATTGTCTACACAGTATTATTAACTACAAGTTAATTTCTGGATTAATATTATTATGCTCCTGATCAGGATAGGGTATATAGAGTATATGTGTGTTAGTGTTTCTTTTATTAACTATGAAAAACTATATTGAATCCGATCTTCATATTTGCACTCTGTTAAATTTTCATTCAATCTTATTATAGATGTATATGTGTCTATATTGTAAAATTATATGAGTGGTTTAGTTTGTTAACAGTTTCTTTTCCTGTAGATACATGTTGATCGATTTAGTTAGATGATTTTTTTTTACTTACCAGTTGTGTATCATATGAACTAATTCAGTAATTAATCATTTTTAACAGTTTCTTTTGTATATTCATAATTGTAGTATATATTTAGCTACCAATTATTTACGTTATTTCTTTCCTCTGAATCTGCTCCTGTAATTGGGAGTGATTTAAGAGAAGGAAACAGGGCCTTAATCCCATCAGAGACAGCTATCTAACGACTGCGAGCATCCTTTGAAAGCTCTTGGATTGGGTTGCCTCTTAGTTGACTATCGCACTTTTAAGGCCTATCAATAATGGTGCTGGAAGGAGGGCAAACTTAAGCGAATGACTGATGAAAACAATCATGTTCACAACATTAATCAACCCTCTAGTCCTCAATTTACACCACTACCTCAATCGTGTGAATTACGCTCATCATCCCAACCACAAACATTCCAGTTATCACAATTAGATGAGACCCCATTGAAAAATACTGTTTGAAGCCTTATTCATCAATTCAACTCTAGCGGTGCCCATCCACCTAAAGAACTTGACCAGTTCAAACAGGCCATCAACGAATCCCGCAGGATTTTAAATAGAGCTTATTCAAATCTCACTGGGATCCAACCCACCAAATTTCCTCTTCCACAGATCAGACATCCACGTACTCTCCATATTGAGTCTACTTCTGAAGAACAGTATCAACCTTTAGGTGTCTTCCCTAACCATCAATTACGATAGTTTCTAACAGGCACCGATCAGCCTTCATCCTCTTCAGGACCACCTACCACGAGAGGGTCTGGTCGACCCCCATCACCACCACACTCACCTCCTCACATTTTTTAAAGACCACCTTCACCACCTCCATCACCAAGGAACATGGAAAACCCAAACCCGAACCCCAATGCCAATATGCCATGGTTAGCACAAGATGCGGTCATTGTTCCAGGTGATCATCATCCTTTACCAAAGCATCCCAAGAAATTGTTGCCCAAATTCAATCCCGAGCTAAAAGAGCCTGCAGAAGACCATGTTAAGAAATTCATGATAGCAGTTCGACTTTTGAATGTCGAGCACAAAGATGTAGTCTGCCAGATTTTCCCTTACACATTTGAGGGAAAAGCCTCGACTTGGTACTTTTCACTTACTGTTGGTTCTATTACTAGTTGGAATGAATTCGAGTTGGCCTTCATGAATAATTTTAGAGACGATAAGACTCCAACCGTGTTGGTTTTGGAATTATCCAGGATCTATATGGAAACCAAGGAGAAAGTCAAAGACTTTAACCAGAGGTTCTTGACTCTTAGAAACAAAATCCCTACCACCTAAAGGCCTGCTGAAGATGTCACTATTGAATTCTATACTTCAGCTTTACCTGTGTCTATGGCCATGTTTGTCAGGAGAGCTGCCAAACCCACTCTCACTGAAACCTTTGACGAAGCCATTAAGGTCAAGAAGGGCATTTCTGCTATTAATACAAACCCTGGGGTAGACACGGATTCTGCCTCCTCTTCTCATAAAAAGAATGAGAATCCTTCCAAAACTGCAAATCCTGATAAGGAGGATCAAGACGCACTAGACTTAGACAGCCTGTAGAGAGTCATAAAGAAGCTATCCAACGAAATCACTAATCTAAAGAAAAGTACTTCTGAAAGTATTCCAAATAAAGAACCACCCAGGAAGCCTTTTAGAAGACCATTCCAAAATACTGCTGCTAAACAGACCCCACCTTCTGAGACTAGTAACGTAGATGAAATTAATAACTTCCTAAAATTATTGGTCTTAGGCTTAGAAACGTCAGCTGAAAGTGATACCCAATCTTCAGGATAGAATTCTAAGGATGCCCAAGGTACAGATAATGACACTGAGAAACAACCTCCTCAAACTATCAATCACTTCTGCGATACCACAAAAGTGACTGACGATGAAGAGGTTGCTGCTATAAACATCAATCAGCATCAACATAATACTAGGAGTAAGAAAAATGAGTTCTTAGGGGAACCCTCCACAGCACCTACAGATGACAGTTTAACTGTCAAAACAACAAACCAACCTTCAAACACTAAGTCTACACCTTCTCTCGATTTAGAGTATGATCCAGTTGAGGATTTGAAGAAACTCAAAGACAATATTTCTATCTTTGAACTCCTCAAATTGCCTGCTATTTGAGACAAGATTATTCAAGGGGTTTCTCTAAATAAAAACGGCAAAACTTCCTCCACTCAAAACAGTTCTGCTAGTACTAAAGACAATCCAACAAAAGCTTCAGTTAACACCTCGTCTATAGGTAAGAAATCAAATTCCTCAACTCCTCCTTTTTTGCTCACATTTGAAATCTACAATTGTAAGGTACACAATTGTATGATAGATTCAGGGGCTTCAAAAAACATCATGCCATATTCGGTATGTAAAAAAATTAATGCAGTCCCCATCCCATGTGATACGAATATTGTGCAACTTGACCGATCTAATGTAAAGGTAATAGGAAAGATGAATGAAGTACTGATAAGATTAGCCTCAAACCATCAGGTCCATTTCATCATTGACATATTTGTTGCAGATATCCCTGAGGCATATGGCTTATTCCTCAGTCGATATTGGTCTGAAAAATTGAAGGTATATTTTTCAACGGACTGGTCACACTTATGGCTACCTCATAACGGTCGCCCAAACAAAATTAGAATTGATCAAGAGCGTTATATGAAGCATACGGTCACCGAACTGGATGACTCAAACGAACCAGTGTTATTTGCTGATACTATAATGGGCAATTATATGGTTGATTCCTTTTTTGGAAACTTTAAGGCTGAAACTTCGTCTGTCCAAAATCCAAAATCCAGAACAGCAGTCTGAAGTTTTTCATTTGATGCAGGTTACAGATGAAATTCCAGCTGTAAATACTATACATTTAGACTTGAATAATGGCCTCTGGTCCCTATACTTTGACGGATGTAACTCGAAGGAAGGGTCTGGGGCCGGTTGCTTGTTAATAGATCCCCACGGAAAAAGGTATTTTGTTGCTTGCAGGTTGGAATTTGAGTGTACTAATAATATTGCTGAATATGAAGCCCTTATTCAAGGGATGAAAAAGGCAATTGATCTAGGAGCTAAAGCTCTGGTAGTATTAGGAGATTCTGAAATTATCATTAGACAGGTACACAACACTATACATTGCATTGCTGGTCATCTAAAAAATTACCAGATAGAGGTGTGGAATTTATTATTATTGTTTGAAGCTTTTAATATAAATTCTATTCCTCGTTATTTCAATCAGGAAGCAGATCTATTAGTGAATGTTGCTTCAAGGTTAATTCCATCTGAAGGGATATTTGTTGATTCGTTCTCTGTTGAACTGCTTTTCAGGCCTTCCATACCTGATAATATTGTCAATTGGAGAGTCTTTGACCATGATGAGCAATTAATCAAGTTTTTGACCATGAAGGACACCTTCAAAGATGCAATCATCGATGAGATAAATCATGATGAAGATCTGTACAACTTTTTGGTAATTCACAAACCCTGTTCGATTGAAGAATCTCTTAATCAAGTTAGTACTATTCCTAAATCTGTAATTAAACTTAAGAAGTTCTATGATTTGAAGGACAAATTTAAAGGTGCAAGGAACTGTAAAACCAACAGCTCTACTATGCAATCTGAAGTCATAAATTTAGGCATTGAACATAATCCTCGATGTGTCAATCTAGGCAATACATGTACCCCCCAAGAAAAAATAGCCTTCATACAACTCTTTAATGAGTTTAAAGACATTTTTGCTTGGACATATGACGATATCAAGACATTTGATCCAAACATAATGAAACATGTCATCCTAATGAAACAATAGGCTAAACCATTCCAGCAGAAATTAAGAAAAATGCACCCTAGCCTGGAACCGACTATTAAGAAAGAGCTTAACAAACTCCTGGCTGCCAGAATAATTTTTCCGGTGCAGTATAAGCAGTGGGTGGCAAATATCATCCCGGTTAGGAAGAAAAATGGTGATATTAGGTTATGTGTTGATTTTCGAAATCTAAACAAGGTTTCAAAAAAAAGATAATTATCCCATTCCCCCTTTGGAAAAGATCTTGCAACAGGTTTCTGGATCTGAAATGTTCTCACTTTTAGATGGCTTCTTAGGATACAATCAAGTATTAGTATCCAAAACAGATCAGTTGAAAACAACCTTTAGAACCCCTTGGGGAACTTATGCTTACAGGAAAATTCCATTTGGTTTAATTAATGCCGAAGCAACGTTTCAAAGGGCGATGGATATTGCATTCAGAGGCCTAATCAGCCAGTCTGTTGTCATTTACCTAGATGATGTAACTGTATTTTTAAAAAATAGGGCTGATCACCTAACACATCTTAGGAGGGTTTTTGAATGTTGTAGGAAATATGGGATCTCCCTAAATCCCAAGAAATCTATCTTCGCAGTTACAGAAGGTAAATTATTGGGTTTTGTAGTTTCAAAACAAGGTATCAATATTTACCCTGAATGAACCCAAGCTATATCACAGATTTCTATGCCTAACTCAAAGAAAACTATGCAATCATTTCTAGGGAAAATAAATTTTGTCTCCAGATTTATTCTTGGGTTCACTGAGATTGTCAGGCCCCTTCAAAAAATGATTAAGAAAGATGCTGATTTCAAATGGTCTGCTGAAGAAAAGAAATCCTTCCACGATATATTAAAAGCTATTTCTGAAGCACCCACCTTAACGAGCCCTGATTTCTCCAAACCATTTATTTTGTACACTTTTGCATCTGACTCTTTGTATGCCGCTATTTTAACGCAGAAAAATCAGGAAAACAATGAAGCTCCCATTGCTTTTACAAGTTCCAGTTTCAACGGTGCAAAGCTCAATTATCTAGAAGTAGACAAATAGGCCTTTTCTATTTTTAAGTCAGTAAAAAAATTTCGGCCATATTTGCTGAAGTCTCATACCAAGGTTATTGTGCCATATTCCGCAGTCAGAAATATTTTGGTGCAAAAGGACTTGGGTGAAAAGTGAGCCCATTGGGTTACAGCACTTCAGGAGTATGACCTAGAAATCAAGCCCTTGAAGATCGTCATAGGATAGGGACTTTGTAAGTTAGCAACCAGATCTTCAGACATGTCAAAATCTGATCTACACCTTATCGATGAACATTCTCTGGTTGAAAGGGAAGTTGTTCCAATCTCAGCCCCCTCTAATTCCTGCTACCATGACATTAAGTTTTTTCTACTGCATGGAAATGCTCCTCAACATTTAGATTCATGTAGCAAAAGGTCTTTGAGATTAAGATCTGCCCCTTATCAGCTGATCGATAACATTCTATTCAGAAAAATTTTCGAAGGGGTTCTCCTTCGTTGTTTAGAAAGAAATGAATTTGATAGTGTGTTGTCTCAACTACATGCAGGGCCAGCTGGGGGACACTTTGGCGGAGAAACCACTGCACATAAAGTACTCAAAGCTGTATATTACTGGCCTACTTTGTTCAAAGATGCATATTCCTTTTCTAGGAAATATCAGGAGTGTCAGAGAGCAGACGGAAGACTTAAGAAAGCAGCATTACCTCTCCAGCCTGTTATTGTTGAGGTTCCATTTCAACAATAGGGTTTGGACATTCTTGGTCCGATTACACCAGCCTCCTCACAGTAGCACAAGTACATCCTGACAGCCACCTATTATTTCACCAGATGGGTCGAAGCCATCCCTTTGCGAGTGGTTAACTCAACATAGGTGATATCATTCCTTGACTCTTCTATTGTCACCAGGTTTGGCGTTCTAGAATCTTTGATATTTGACAATGCAACCTATTTTTCTTCTTTAAAATTAACAGAATACGCATTGGAAAAGGGTATAAAATTGAAGTATTCAGCTAATTACTATCCTCAAGGTAACGGATTAGCTAAATCCTCCAATAAAAATTTAATCAAGATTCTAAAATGCACAGTGGTTAATCATCATAAAAATTGGCACAAAGCCTTATCAAATGCAGTGTGGGCTAACAGAGTGACTCCCAAAGTTTCCATAGGTAATTCTCCTTTTTTCCTGGTATACGGCAAAGAAGCTATTCTACCTCCCCATCTATTTTTACCCTCTCTACAGCTCTCCCAGTCAGTGCAGGAAACAGGATGTTCTACCATGGAACATCGAATTATTACTCTGCTTAAACTGGAGGAAGAAAGAGAGTTAGCCAGAAAAAAATTTGAGCAACACCAGAAGACAGTGAAATGTTGGTTCGATCAGAGAAAATCATCTAGTAGAGATTTTGAAGTAGGTGACCTAGTTCTGAAATGGGACAAAGCGCACGAAGAAAGAGGAAAGCATACTAAGCTCCAATGCCTATGGCTGGGACCATTTATCATTATAGAAAAGCTTGGTCCCAGCACATTCAAGTTGTATATGCTGGAGGGAGATATCGAGAACCTTCCGGTAAATGGCCATCTAATCAAAAAATATTTCTGTTGATACCCCTTAGGGGATTATCCTATATATACCTTGCGTTATTTTCTCGGTTTGTGGAACTTTTTTGTGTGTTCATTTTATTTGTTTTCTTTCAATATCCTCTAGCATCTATTTGTTGTTTTATCTGCATAATTTTTTGAGAGTGATCAATTCATTTAATCTCTGGCCAATGAATTTTCACTAAATGTTGTGGTTGACTTATACATCATGTATCATGATCTTTATTATCCTGAGTATTTCCATGCTTCCCTTAAAAGTTCACTAATAACTGTTTTACATCTTGAACAGTGAATGGGTTTTTCGCCTTTCTAAATTTTACCAGAAACTCGTAAGTCATATAAATATAAATTAATAAGACAAGCCTCCGTAAAGATTTCTCCAAAAGGATTGGGGCAGTATTTATCAAAGGTTATCTATTCAAGTCTTTTACGCCACCCCTCTCGTTAAGAGAGTTAGACTTGCCTCCCCATCTACTAAGATAATCTCATTTGAGATTAAATATAACTACAATCTAGTCATGGTTGGATTTGAATACGAAAGAAATTAATTTTTTTTATAATAATCATAAGGACAGAGGGTCTCATTATGAGCTAGTCTGTTCGGGATCATAAATCTGCATTTAGTGACATTGTCGCTTCCGGTCACCAAGCCGGGACAATGGACCTTGGATAAAACACTAAGGGATAAAAGGTCTCATCGCGAGCCGGTTTATTCACTGTAGTGTATATTGGTGACTGGCATGGTTACTACCTGGTTACCAAGCCAGATCCGTGGCCTTCAGATATTTTTCAATATTTTCATTAAAAAAAAAAAAACATATATATTTCAACCTAACCAGAATTGTCTATCTATAGCTGGCATATGGGATACTAGCACTCTTTGGGCTTTGAAGCAACCCTATCGAGACTATGGACGCCTGCTGGCAACAAGGCCATGCTTGTGGTATCGATACTTTATTCTTCAAAACCAAGCCACCTATTGCCTTACTTCATTTGGACTGACTTTTGCGAGAGACTTGATCTTTATTAAATAAATAATTAAAAGTGTAAATTTCTGGTAAGCTTTAGAAATATGAGATCCCTGAATTTGTTTAGGATGCAAAATATTGACTTCTGTATAATGGCACACATGAGGGATCTAAGTTTTTTCTTTTTGATTGCATGATTTCAGGCCAAGAAATAGAGATAACTGTTCTTCCCAGTCAGTCGCCATCTGTTGTGCTCTTACCCAACAACCTCGAAAAAATTTCATCAAGCAAAATTTTATTTTATAACCTTGGGGACTATTGTTATTTGGAAAAATCACTATATTAAAACCATTATTTTTGAATGGATTTGTGTCTCAAATTAGGGAATAAGCGTTCTTTGGTTTATATGCCTTTCACCATAACCTGACTTCAACCTTATTTAAGCATTTATCATTTGGTATGTTTTTATTTTGTTTTAATTGCCAATTTAAACAAGGTTATGGGACATGGAAGGATAATTATTTCATGGTTGGATTCCTTACCCAAATCATGCAAACCTTTATCCACAAGGTTCATCCTCCAATCTTCGAACTATGTTCAATCCACCACCTACAGGTAATCTCGATTGTCATAATATTTTCCTTACGTGGCTTATATTTCCGCATTTGATTGTCGGGGTTGATATAATGGGTTATGTGATATGTGTTTACATGCAGCATACTCACCATTCTCGAAGGTTGGAATTATTACATAGCAAGGTTTGTGGTTTAATGCCCAAGGTTCTTTGCTTATGTTCAGTTTAATTCGCATCTCCATCCCAAAATCGGATCCCCCTGATTGAGGGTTGTTATGTCAATCATTTAACACGTACAGAACCCTTTCAATGACATTCAATTTCAGTACAAGTGTAGCGTCATGTCTTCCTGCTCATTGAACACCTATACTTCATTCGATTCGTGGTTATATTTCGATCACGCCGACTGAAGCGTGGCTAGGAGAGGTTGTTCTAGAGTCTTCACCATCTTTTTCCATTATTCGATCACCTCTCTATGTAATCATTCTGGTTCGCTCATGCCAATTTTACAGGGTTTCTGTATGAGTTTATCCGTGTCTCCTTGCCTTTATGAAGAAGTAGGATTTCATTGTCTATGGATTTTGCTTGGCTTGTGTCCTGAATGGTCTCTCTCCAGTGCTCTAGGTTACTGCAGTCGATTATATCTTCTCTTTGCACAATTGTGTGCATTCACACTCATAGTCATGGCCCCGGTTGTCAGGGTTGAACCTGATAATACAAAGCTTCTAGATGAGGATCCAGAACTCCTAGCCAAAGTAGAAGCAGTTGGGTGGCTTTCCTTTATCAGCAAATTCGTAGACTCGAATTCGGAAGTTACCAGGTTGTTTTCCCTCTCGCTGGCTAATGGCAGAGCCAAGGTGGCCGACCTTCAATTCATAGTAGATGAGCATACAGTCATCTTGGCCACATAATTACCTTTAGCAGGTGAACACTGGTTTAAGTCGAAACAGATGAAATCCACCGAATGGAGGAAAATGCTAAAAAACCCTTGCCAAAATGTGTCTTTCAGGGATCATGTTTCGCGTAAGTATTTTAAAAGGGAATGGAGACCTGTGTTGGAGGTCATTCACAGGTATGTTACTTGTGAGGGTTGTCTTTCTTCTGCGTATGTTTATCATCTTAGGTTAATGACTGTATGTCACATCCCCATGCCTTCGACCGAGGGAGAGGACGCGACTACAAGCTTCAAACACCCGGGCTAAGAGCCCCATGAACATGTGCATTCACAAAATTGCTGAAAACAGAATGCTAAGGAAAATGCATTGAAATAAAACATCCACTTATGCAATCATCTATCAGACATAGTGAAAACATCATACATTCAAACCAGCATTCATTCAACATGTTCATTACAATCATTAACAGTAATTAAGATAGCAGAAGCAAAATACAAAAGATCACCTATCTTATGAAGAAGTCGATCCACAACCAGCCACGTCGCTGCAATGTTCCACCCAACCATAGGCGAGTGTGCTCGTTAATCTCTCAGCAGCATGGCCACCCCCAAGCTGGGCATGATTCTCCAAGGAATAAGGGAACTAGCAGACTAACACATAGCCAAGCATACACAATCATATCCAAGCCAACACAGTTGGATTTATGAGGCCATCCAGGAGTTGGGATAAGCTTAATGCTAAGCTGGTGAGCTCATTACAGAGCCAAGAACACCTACACCAAAACTAGTCTGACCTCTAGGACACCCACCCACACCCAACACAAGGAATCGGTCCCTTCTCTGCTACACAGTACCTCAGGCCCTGCATTCCCTTCCAGTGCTATTCAGGGGTGATGGAGAAGAAGGCCAGCTCTCTAGCTCTGTTTGTGTGGTTTCTAGCCACCAGGTTTATCAAGCAATACTAAGCCCCCATCCCTGCTCCCTACATAGTCCAAAGACCAACCATTGCACTCAAGCAATCAATTTAGCTGTCATAGCTTAAATAGGGAAAGCCAAATCCTGAATCATTCTTGGCCCTATTGTGGCCAAAACGATTCCTAAATGAATGATAATAGTCCCCAAATTTATCAACAAACACAATCACAGCAGGGGGGGAAATTACAGTCCGACCTGGACCACTGAGCAAGCAGATGAGAGTTACACAGATCGCCACACAACTCTTGAACGTGAAATGACTTCCTACAGGAAATTGTGGGTGACAAAGACCAAATAGCTCCCAGCTTCCCACGTGAATAACAACCACCCAGAGCCCAGTGCGTGAGAGGAAATCCACACTGAAACCCAAATACGGGTCAAGAACACCCGATTCCACGCTATGGGAAAAACGTGAATGATAGTAGAGGCGCCCCCGATCCTTTTTCGGGCTACGTGAGACCAAACCGCAAGGAGCCTGTGCATGAGAATAAATCAAACAATGGAGGCAATGCATGAGGATGAGCAGGCTACAGGGAGAATGCGAATTAGAAGAGCATGGGTGTTCGGCATAGACGTGGAGAAGGGAGATCCCTGCGTGAGTGATGGCAGTCATTTTTCCCAGCCATAGTGAAGACAACCAGGGTGGAATGTGCGTGTGGGTGAGGACTGATAGTCCTGCAACCCCACTCCCAAAGACCATAACTACCTCAACCACCAGCAACCTTTCTTAATGAAAGTGGTTGGAATATGACAAGGGAAGAAGACACATGAATTTTCACCCTATTGGCCAAAGTTGGACAAATTCCCCCACATCCTTATCCTTGTGAAAATCATGCCCCTTTCTCATTTTAGTTTCCAGGATCGTAGCTGGTCGGGTTCATTTAATTATTTATGATGCATATTTACATGATGACAAACATAATGTATGCCGCATGCCCCGATATACCATCGGTGACAAATTCAAATCCAAAACATAACATAACCAATCAATGGTGGGGCCTTGGCCTTTAGCTCTGCACCATGATCATTTAATATATACATCATGTACATCTAATGCAACGGGGTCAAAACCGGGGCATTACATTCCCCTCCCCCTTCAATAGCACTGTCCTCAGTGCTTACAAAATTGAACAAAATGCTACAATGGTATCGCCTCGGTGTTCCTCAAAATTGAATAAAAATGGATGTGTCAATTGCATGGCATCCTCCAGCTCCCATGTAGCCTCTTCAGGTCTGAAGTGCTCCCATTGCACCTTTACCTGACCTATGGCTCAGTTCCAGAGCATTGTGCCCTTCCTATTGAGGATGCGCATTGGCTCAATTCGGAACTCTCCCTCGGGTTCCACCTGAATCACATCCCAATTTATCACATGGTTAGGATCATGTACATATCTCTTAAGCAAAGAAACATGAAAAACATTATGAGCTCTAGTGCTAGTAGGCAATGCAAGTCCATATGCAACTGGCCCTATTCTTTCAAGCACTTCGAATGGCCCACAATATCTCAGTGACAACTTGGAACAACTTCCAAGCTTCAAGGAACTCTTCCTTTCCCTCACTCTGAGGTAAACATGATCCCCAATACTAAACTCCCTGTTCACCCTATGCTTATCTGCATAGCTTTTCTGTATGTCCTGTGCTGCTTTCAGATTCTGTCTAATCTTTACAACCTCTTGCTCCATTTCTTTGAGCAATTATGGCCCAAGAACAATCTTGTTCACTGGGTTATCCCAATTCACTGGTGTCCTACACCTTCTTCTTTACAAAGCTTCATACGGACTCATCCCCAAGGATTCCTGCTCTCCATTGTTATAAGCAAACTCTACCAAGTGCAAGTCATCTTCCCACTTGGTTGGCTTGTCCATCACATACATGCGAAGCATATCTTCAAGCACCTAATTAACTCTCTCTATCTGACCATCTATCTGAGGATGGTATGCAGTGCTGAATTTTAGCTTTGTACCCAAATCTACAAACAACCCCTTCCAAAAGTTGGAAGTAAACTTGACATCTCTGTCAGAGACTATTGCCTTAGGAAATCCATGCAATTTGAAAATCTCCTTCATGAAGATCTTTGCAATGTCGCCAGCCTCATATGTAGACTTAACTGGTATAAAATGCGTTGCCTTTGTCAACTTGTCTACCACAACCATGATGGAATCATGTTGTCTCCAAGTCATCGGTAATCCTGTAATCAAATCCATGAAAATAACTTCCCGTTTCCATTCTGGAACTGGCAAAGGCTGCAATAAACCTGCTGGATGTTGATGCTCAACCTTCACCTGTTGACATTTCATACACCTTGAAATGTGTTTAGCGATGTCCTTTTTCATACCTAGCCAAAAGTACCACTTTCTGGCCGTAGCAATTGTCTTCTGATATCCTAGGTGACCAGAATATGGAGCTTGATGGATTTCATCCATAACAACTCTCCTCAAATCTACTACATTCGGAATATAAATTCTACCTTTATAAGTGAGAAGTCCATCTTCTTCCAATTTATATCCCTCATACCTCTTCTCAAGAATTTCCTGCTGCAATTTGTCTTTTACTAGCTCACGCAATTCATCTCCGGCAACATGATTACTAATCTACTGCCTCAAATCTGATTGGCAAATACTAAGATATGCCACATGCATTTCTTGCATCTTCCTACTGAGTGCATCAGCTACCTTATTCTCTCTCCCCTTTATGTGTTTGATTTCAAAATCAAACTCACATAAAAATTCTAGCCATCTTGCTTGCCTAGCATTCAAAGTAGGTTGATCAAACAAATACTTCAATCCACAGTGATCTGTTCTGAGCTCAAATATCCTACCCATCAAGTAATGTCTCCACATATTGAGAGCATGTACGATGGCTGCAAGCTCTAGATCATGAGTGGTATAGTTCTTCTCATGATCCTTCAGCTTTCTTGACTCATAACATATCACGTGGCCGTCCTCCATAAGGACTCCTCCAAGCCCTTGTATGCATGCATTAGTGCACACCACAAAATATTTCTCTAGATCCGCAACCTTTAATACTGGTGCACTGGTGAGAAGATTCTTCAATTGATGGAAGATTTCTTCACACCTCGGTGTCCATTCGAACTTCATCCCCTTCTTTTGCAAAGAAGTGATTGCATGTGCAACTTTGGAGAATCCCTCAATGAATCTCCTATAGTATCCCGCAAGTCCCATGAAAGACCTTACATCTATCACATTTCTTGGAGTAGGCCAATTCATAATGGCTTCAATCTTCTTAGGGTCCATAGATATACCCTCCTTTGAGATAATGTGACCCAAATACTGAATTCTATCTCTATAGAAGTCACACTTGCTCAGTTTTTCATACAACTGATGCTCCCTAAGCAAATTCAATGTCAATCTCAAATGCTCTTCATGCTCTTCCTTGTTCTTGGAATAAACAAGAATATCATCAAGGAAAACAAGAACAAACTTATCCAAATACCTGTTGAAGACACTATTCATAAGGCACATAAATGTAGCTGGTGCATTTGTGAGACCAAATGGTACCACTACAAACTCATAATTCCCATACCTTGTCCTGAAGGCTGTCTTATGAATGTCTTCATCCTTGATCCTTACCTGATGGTAACCAGAACTCAAGTCAATCTTGGAAAATACCCTTGCTCCTCTCATTTGATCAAAGAGGTCATCAATCCTAGGCAAAGGATATTTATTCTTCACAGTAACCTTATTCAATTGTCTGTAATCAATACACAACCTGAGTGTACCATCTTTCTTCTTTACAAACAAAACTGGTGCTCCCCAAGGGGACACACTCGGTCGGATATACTTCTTTTCAAACAACTCTTGCAGTTGCATCTTCAACTCTAGCATCTTCGGTGTACTCATTCTATAGGGTGCCTTGGACAACCGTTCCGCTCCTGGCACAAGTTCAATAGTGAAATCAATGTCCCACTTTGGAGGAAGCCCTGGAATTTCATCAGGAAACACATCCCTGAATTCCTGTAACACTTGATTATCCTCCAACCTCGGAGTTTCATCTCTCATTTCCTCCAAAATCTGAGCTGCATACAACTGGTAGCCCTTCCTACAGAATTTATTTAACTGCATTGCTGAAACCTGCCGAACTGAAATTACCTTTGGAATACCTTTCACAACTACTAGGTTCCCTTCTTCATTCATGCACTCGAACATCTTATTATAACAGTCAAGCTTCACCCTGTGAGCTTCTAACCAATCCATTCCAATGAGAACATCATAGGAACCAAGCAGTAGAACATTCAGATCTACACACATGACCAATGGACATTTCTCTACCACTTCACTGACCTTTCTCTTAGTTCCAGTGGCTAGCTGAACTAACCAAGACTTCCTATGCTTTACTTTCTTAAAAGCACAAATATCCACTACTCTAGGAGTAATGTAACTGTGAGTAGAACCAGGGTCAATCAAAATAGAAACAGATTGCTCAGTAATCTTACCTGTAACTTCAACTACCATTGACTGGTGATCTGCCTGGCGGTCCTCCAGTGCTGCATAGATCATAGGAACTGCCCTTGCTACTTGACCCACTGTTTCAGCTTCTTGAAGGTTATAAGATGGCCTTGCACTCTCATTCTCGAGTGGACAATTCTTACGCATGTGGGGTCCTCCACATTTCCAACATTGAAGTGGCCCTCTATTCTGTTGTGGATCTTTAGGCTTTTCTCTGGTCACTCCAACTGGTTTACTCGCAGCTTGGGATGGCTGCTTCTGTTGATTCGTGAAGCTAAAAGGTTTGAAACCTTTCTTCCTTTGGTCAAAATTCTCGTGCTTCTTGTCCTTCCATGCCTTATGGTAATCCGGCTTACCTTTGCTTTGCTCATAACAATACTTATCCTTCCTTACTGCTTCTTCAAGAGTTCTAGGTTCATAAAACTCAATCCGATCCTTGTAGGACTGAGGTAACCCACTTAGAAAACGCTGGACCTTCACTTTTTCATCTCTAATGTACCGGACATACCTCAACAGCTCCAAAAACTTATTCGCATACTCTTCCATGGTCCGCTGTCCCAAGCTCAGCTCATGGAATTCCCTGATCTTGTCATCATAGTACTTGTCAGAGAGGTATTTCTGTTTGAAATACTTCTTAAACTGTTTCCACTTAAGTCTCCTTTCACTGATCTTCTTCACTTGCTTGAAATGTTCCCACCAAATGGATGCTCTTCCATTCAGATTGAATATGGCAATTCTTGCCTTCATGTTTCCTGAATAATCATGCACTTGAAAGTACTTCTTAATGCCAAGAAGCTAAGCTTCAGCCTCTTGTCCAGTCTTTACCTTGCCATCAAACGTAGGAGGTTTAGCCTTCTTAAATTCATCCCGAGCGCGATCCCTATGGTGTCTCTTTCTTTTTCTTTTATGAGAAGAAGAACTTGAATTCCCACTGGATTCTTTAGAATTAGATGATCCACTAGGAGTCCTTCTCCTTCTCCTAGTACTGGTCTTACTGCCTTCTGGTCTTGCTGTACCTCGTCCAGAGTCTATCTTTCTCTGCAAATCCGTTAAACTCTGCAACACTGCAGCATTCAACCGATGTTGCTCTTCTTGGGCCTTGATCAAGATTCTCATAGTGGCTGTAACATCTGACGGTGTCTCTTGGAATCTCCTTCCATTAGACTCTATGCCATCATTTCTACTACGAACATTTTCTCCCATGGCAGCTTCGGCTCGCTCATAAGAATCCCGAGCATCATACCCATCACGGGTTCTCATAACTGAACCACCACTTGCTTACCAATTGTACTACCTGGAATACTTCTCTCGAGAGTGACTATGATTCTGAAAATGTGTTAATACACAGATGTTAGATGCATAACATATAACTCAGAGTCACTTACCTTCTCCTGGAATAATTATAAAAATCACAATTGCCCAAATACAATATTTTCCCAAAACATAGAATTTCCTTCATCAAAGAATGTCTATCTTTGCTGCTACTTTCTCATTTTTAGCCCTGAAATTCACTGGAAAAACCACTGCAAAATTCCTCTAAAAACAGTCGAAAACTACTGAGAAATCCCATGGAAAAACTCAAAATTTTCCTTTCCTTCTCATTGGCTGTCAGATGTCTTTCCACATTGGAAGTCTTAGCACTTCCGCTTCCGCAACGATGGACGCTCAATCACTTCCTCTTCCGATTGGCACACTTTCTCTTGTGGCGTCGGCGATCTTTCCATATCGGAAGGCAAATGACTTTGGCTTCCGCAACGGCAGCACACCAAAGGCCAACTCCTTCCGATGGCCGCTTTCTACTTGGAGGAATTTTTAATTCTTTGGCGTCGGTGGACTTCTTGCATCGGAAGCCAAATGACTTTCTGCAGCGGCGAGCACGCAAAACATTTCCTCTCCCAATCGGTGGATGTGTACATTGGAAACCAAATGGCTTGGGCTTCCGCAACAGTGGACATGCAAACCATTTCCTCTTCCGATCGATGATTGTTTACATCGGAAGCCAAATGGATTTGGCTTCCGCAACGGCAGACGCCCGCTTCGCTAGTTCTTCCGCAACGGCGGAAGTTCACTTTGCCGACTCTTCCGGTGGTTCAACGCTTAACCAAAATTTTCAAATCTTCCCTCCATCAGCAATCTTATCTCATTGGAAGACTTGTTCCTTTGGCTTCTACAACAGCGAAACACCAACCCGAACTTCTTCCGATTGGCAGCTCTTCCGCTACGGCAGACGAGAGACTTCCAACTCTTCCGCAACGACGAAAGTCCAATTCACTTCTTCTTCTGATCATTTCATCGCTTAGACAATTTTTTTCAAAATTGGTCTTTCTTCTTTCCACCGAATATAACACCTATCGGCAGTCGGACCACTTTCCAGTCGGAAGCTTAGTTTCTTTTACATTCGCAACGGCAGATGCTCGGTCCTTTTCTTCTTCCGGCGGACACTTAGACAAATTTCGCAGCTTTCTCCAAACTGTTCCAGCGTTGGCGGTCTTTATCATCAGAAGCCAAATGACTTTGGCTTCCGCAATGGTGGAATGCCAAACAAATATCTTCTTCCGACGGCAGTCCTTCTCATCGAAAGACTTAACACATTCGCTTCCGCAACGGTGGCTCCCAGAACGCTTTTGCTTCTGATTGGTGAACCAACTTTTGATCGGCATCAGCGGACCTTTACATAGGAAGCCAAATGACTTTGGCTTCTGCAACGGCGAATGCCTAATCGTTTCTCCATCTGCAACGACGGACGCCCGAACCTTTCCTTCTTCCGCAGAATCGACGACCGAATCCCTTTCGCAGCCGCAACGACGGATGGGAAACCGCTAGACCTTCTGCCACATCTCTGCTACACAGTCCCTCAGGCCATGCATTCCCTTCCAGTGCTATTCAAGGGTGATGGAGAAGAAGGCCATCCCTCTAGCTCTGTCTATGTGGTTTCCAGCCACCAGGTTTATCAAGCAATACTAAGCCCCCATCCCTGCTCCCTACAAAGTCCGAATACCAACCATTGCACTCAGGCAATCAATTTAGTTGTCACAACTTAAATAGGGAAATCCAAATCCTAAGTCATTCTTGGCCCTATCGTGGCCAAAATGATTCCTAAACGAATGATAACAGTCCCCAAATGTATCAACAAACACAATCACAGCAGGGGGGAAAATTACAGTCTGACCTCGACCACTGAGCAAGCGGATGAGAGTTACACAGATCGCCACACAACTCTTGAACGTGAAATGACTTCCTACGGGAAATCGTGGGTGACAAAGACCAAACAGCTCCCAGTTTCCCACGTGAATAACAACCACCCAGAGCCCAGTGCATGAGAGGAAATCCACACTGAAACCCAAATACGGGTCAAGAACACCCGATTCCACGCTATGGGAAAAACGTGAATGATAGTAGAGGCGCCCCCAATCCTTTTCTTGGCTACGTGAGACCAAACCGCAAGGATCCTATGCGTGAGAATAAATTAAACAATGGAGGCAACGTGTGAGGATGAGCAGGCTACAGGGAGAACGCAAATTGGAAGAGCATGGGTGTTCGGTATAGACGTGGAGAAGGGAGATCCCTGCGTGAGTTATGGTAGTCGTTTTTCCCAGTCATAGTGAAGTCAACCAGGGTGGAGTGTGCGTGTGGGTGAGGACTAACAGTCCTGCCACCCCACTCCCAAAGACCATAACTACCTCAACCACCAATAGCCTTTCTTAATGAAAGTGGTTGGAATATGACAAGGGAAGAAGACACATGGATTTTCACCCTATTGGCCAAAGTTGGACAAATTCCCCCACATCCTTATCCTTGTGAAAATCATGCCCCTTTCTCATTTTAGTTGCCGCGATCATAGTTGGTCAGGTTCATTTAATTAATTATGATGCATATTTACATGATGACGAACATAATGTATGCCACATGCCTTGATATACCATCGGTGACAAATTCAAATCCAAAACATAACATAACCAATTAATGGTGGGGCCTTGGCCTTTAGCTCCGCACCATGATCATTTAATATATACATCATGTACATCTAATGAAACGGGGTCAAAACCGGGGCATTACACTATATTTCTTGGTCGGCCTATCAATCTACCTCATTACTTAGTCCAAAGTATGACTAAAATGTCTGCGGCCATCAAGAAAGGGCCTAAAAATATTGGTCGAAGTCTTTTCCACCATGGTCTCATTAGGATGCTAGTGGAAATGGAGCTGTCTAAAAGGAACCAGATCTAGGATCATTTTCTTGAGCAAAACGGTTTCATGGCATTTTTCCACTACCAATTTGACTGAGCTGATGAGTGCTCTCGGCATCAGCAGCCTTGTGAAACCCCAACTCCACCTGCACATAACCCTATGCCAAACCCTAATGCTCATGTAAACCCTAGCGTCTAGAATAATTGTGCTCCCGCTCCTATGTAAGGTCTCGGCTCTCCCGTGCATCCTAAATGAAAGAGGGAATCCGTAAACCCTTCCCTGGTAACCTTGAACCATGATGATGAGCCCTACGAACAGATGAGTGAGACACCAAATGTTAGGGTTATGAGCAGAGTAACTAGGAGTATGGTGGCTAAAGCTAATACTGTTAAGCCCTCTGTGAAGGATAGTAAAGACATAGAAACAATTGTATTGGACGATGAGGAGTATGGACCCATCCCTCATGATTTCCCTAACGTGGATCTCGAGCCTGTGACGCACCCAGCAGAACATAACTCTCATATTCCCGATATGGATCCTGAAATGGATTCTGTGTCAAATCCTCAAATTAAGGGTAAGCCTGTTGAAGGGAGTCCAGCTGGTTCATACTGATTTAATGAAGCAATCCACCCACTATTCGTCAATCGCTTGCTTGATAAGATACATTGCGTGGAAATAGAAATAAAGGAGGTAGTGGCACTTAATGATTCTGTGAAGGTCGAGAATACGAGATTGCAGGAGAACTCTGATTTAGCCAACAAATGCATCCTACGTTTGAAACGACATAAGAACCTGTTAATCCGGAAAGTTCAGAAATTCCACTGTAAGAATCATAAAAATAAAGAAAGAATTCACGAGATGAACGCTCAGGTCTCCTTAATTCAGCTGAAAGGTCCCTCACAGGCTCCATTTTCTCAAATACCAGCTAATGGTGTGAATATACAGGTTTACAATACCCCTGCTAGACCATAGCATTTTGAGATACTCACGTTTTGTACAGATTCCTAGAAAATAATTTCAGGTTTGGAAGTATGTAAATAGAAGCAGCAAATGATATGAGGTTATTTTTATTTTTCAGGTATCATTTTCAGTTAAATACTTAGTTATGTGTTTAAGATGATTACCCTCGCGTTTCGTGCTAATTCTTATTGTTTTGATATTGCAGATGATTTGGTCGGTTTTCCGGATATCACCTCTCTGGATTTTGATGATCACATGTTTCCAGGATTATCTCCGAAGAATTGTGAAGCAACCAGTTAAAATCAGTTTCAATTGTGGATATATTGTCTTCCAGGTGTTGCCAATCTATTAGTTTCTTCATCATTTTTGGTTTAGCACTATAGTCTGAATCTTTTCGATTTCACGATATCGTAATGTGTAAAGAAAATGACAATTTAATTTGTCATTTTTCTTTTTTTAGCTGAAGTCGGTTAAGATTGCAATAGTGTAGATCCCTTTTTCCTGGTAAATTAGAAATATATCTATATGAGATCTAATGTATATAAAGGAGGTACAGTTCACAGTATAAAGGGGGGTCGATGGTTGGTGAAAGGGACTAGGCAGGATCACGTCACTTTGACATTTCTCTGCAACTAAGACAATTTCTTGTTTGTAGTTACAGCATCCTTTGACTGAAGATATCATAAGTATATTTGTAGTATTTTCATTATTGAGGTGTGCTTGTAATATCATTTGCTCCTGCTATTTTCTTTTCGCATATTTCCATGTTGCTTCATTTTTCTTTTGAGAAAATGTGCAAACATATTATGTTTAATTGTCGATCTATTCTGGGTTAACTTGTAGATTCGTATCATATATTAAATTTCGATGTTATCGTTTGACTATACATGATATACTATTTTTGTGTTTTATTCTTTGCTTCCTTTGAATTTTTTCTGAAGAATTCGAGATTATCTACACAGCATTGTTAACTACAAGTTAATTTCTGGATTAATATTATTATGCTCCTGATCAGGATAGGGTATATAGAGTATATGTGTGTTAGTGTTTCTTTTATTAACTCTGAAAAACTATATTGAATCCGATCTTCATATTTGCACTTTGTTAAATTTTCATTCAATCTTATTATAGATGTATATGTGTCTATATTGTAAAATTATATGAGTGGTTTAGTTTGTTAACAGTTTCTTTTCCTGTAGATACATGTTGATCGGTTTAGTTAGATGAATTTTTTTTACTTACCAGTTGTGTATCATATGAACTAATTCATTAATTAATCATTTTTAACAGTTTCTTTTGTATATTCATAATTGTAGTATATATTCAGCTAACAATTATTTACGTTATTTCTTTCCTCTGAATCTCCTCCTGTAATTGGGAGTGATTTAAGAGAAGGCAACGGGGCCTTAATCCCGTCAGAGACAGCTATCTAATGACTGGGAGCAGCCTTTGAAAGCTCTTGGATCGGGTTGCCTCTTAGTTGACTATTGTGCTTTTAAGGCCTGTCAACAGTATCTTCACATTCTTCAATTTGTTCCTCAAAGTCATTTTTTGATTGATTTTCTTTCCTTCGAATGTCTTTTCCAAAGCATCATGCACTTCCTTCGGTGTCTTGAATGGAGACACATGGGGGATGAGGTTATCCTTAATAGACTCTGCAATGATTCTCTTATCCTTATCCATGATTCTCTTATGAGCATCCTTAGCCTTGTCTCCCTCTGGTTCTGGAACTTCTCCAGTGATGTACTTATCCAAATCATTATCTTCAAGGATCAAGGAGATTCTGGACTTCGATGCCCAGAAGTTGTCAGCCCCTCCAAGATTGTCCTCAAGTTGAGTATGGTGAGTCATATTTTTAAATGAGAACCTAAAATGGAAATAGAAAATATTTATAAATTACCAATTTGAGGTGTTCAACCTAGTTCATGAGCTGACTGACCTAGGGTTTGTCAGATAAACCCTAATTTTTGAAACTTGTTATTTGGGAATTCTTTTTGGATAGAAATATTTGCATCCTTGAGGTGAGTTTCTTAGCAAGGTCACTTTATAAATATTGAGGTGGGAAGCCTCCAAAACTTGATTCCCTAATTCCTCCCGGCACTAGTGACATGGTCAAAAATGAAACTTCTTCAATTCTGAAACTAATTCCACCTAAATATGCATCCTACTGAGGCGAGTTGTCCTAGACCTATTTTCTTGATGATCTGTGGATATAACACCTTGAACTAGGAATCCCTAATTTATGTAGCTGCATACTTCCTTCTTTCAAAAAGGCTTCGATATCATGTTTGTTTTTCTAGATCTTATTAGCTTGATTAGGATATTTGTCTGAAAGAATAACAAGTACAACTAGATGCATAAATATAAGAGATAAACAAGACACAAAGATTTTCACAAGGGAAACCATAAAGGAAAAAACCCCACAAACTTCCTCAAAATAGTAAGATGATCAAAATCAATAATAAGAAGTATTCAATAGCTACCTATCTCTCCTCCCTTTGTCTCTTTTTCTCTCTCATGGGAAATTGAGAGTGTGAGGTGTGTATAAATGAGGGAGAATGTCTCCCTATTTATACATTTCAAGTGACTATCCAAACATAACACTGGGCCCCACTTGTATTCCCTAACATGGCTGACTTCTCCTAGAAAGAATCTAAATACACATTACATGATGTTACACTGGGGACTATTTTCTCAACTTACAATGGAGGTTGTGTTGTGAGGGATATCTATGTTATGACTTAGGGTCCTAGGGTCACCAACATACTAGGGTGTGGTTTACAGACATCAAGGGTTTGGAACATAAACATATAGAATTAGGGTTATCAATATAAGTACCTTTTTATATGGTTGATCCTATATTTCAATGCCTTCTTCAAATGTTCCAAATATCTATGCGCTTGAATACCTTCAACGAAGATTGATTCTTTTCCATAATACCTCTTATTGTTATATAAATGAACATGAACATATTATAATTGCATTTAAAGATAATGACAACATAGATCATGATTCATAACAATAAAAGTATGCATTACAACATATATTGGCTCAATAGAGAAGGTATTAGTCGACAACACCTACGACGTAGATGCTATAATGCCCCGGTTTTGACCCCAGTTACATTGAAAAGGTACATGATGTATATATTGTAATTAATCATGGTGTGGAGTTAAAGGCAAAATCCCCACCATCGATTTGGTCATGTATGTTTCGGCAATAGGGATCGTTGCCGATGGTATATCGTGCTATCTGACACATTATAGTTTTGGAATCATGTAAATATGCACATCAATTAAAATAAACCTACAGCCAGCTACAACGGTGCAATGCTGAATGAAAAGGGCTTTATTCCTAAGGTTAAGGGGGGGTTGTCCAACCCATGGGGGTCATTGGGAGTTTTCCATGTGTCGGCCACCCATTCAAAATTCTATTGTTGGTTAGTTGGGAGTAGTATTGCTGAGTAGTGGTGGGTGTGGCGGGACTGTCAGTCCTTGCCTATGTGCCCACTCCACCAGAAGCCTCTCCTATTCACGTCATGTGGGGCAGAAGAAAAATTCTCTCCACTCTCCCATGAATCCACTCATGGTTTTGGTCTTGTTCATTCTCCATCGTTTTTCCCATCCTCACGTAGAGAGTCATCCTCTCAATTTCTCAGGCACGGGAATTCTGCGTTGTTTTTCCTCACTTAGGGAGCTGGAGAAACCATTGCTGTCACTTAGGATTTTCGGGTGCAAGATCCATTCACACTCGGAGCTATGTGCCTGTGTGTTCCATACTGATTTCAGTGGTAGGTGTATGTCTCCTTGCTGATTGTGGCTGTGTATGTTGCCGATTGTGGTCTGCATTTATGTTTTCCCCTGTCCATGCTGGGAGTTTGGCTTCTTTCCCATTTGTGGACTGTGTAATTTTGCCATCATTTCATTGTGAGATTGGGGGATAATGTCTTCCCTTGGTTTTGGGTTGCTGTCGAGTTGTTTTGTCCACCCTAGGGCCAAGAACAACTTTGAGTCACCTTGTTGACTTGAGCTGTGTTCACTTTTTTCGTTTGGGGTTGCCACCCTGTTGTCTTCATCTTCCTCATAGAGATGTGAACTATTTGTTTTACCGCAGCATGCAGTGGTTGGTCTTCGGATTGTTGAGAGTAGGATTAGAGGCTGGGTATGGTTGAGAAAACTGGTTTTTGGAGCCACTCAGACAGAGTTAGACTGCTAGATTTCTTCTCCACAACCCTTGAATAGTATTGGAAAGGGAAGTCAGGGCCTGAGGGACTGTGAAGTAGAGAAATACCTGATTCCTGTTGATGGGTGTGTGGACGTCTTACAAGTTAGGCTAGATATGGTGTAGGTGTCCTTATCTCTCCATTGAGACCACCAACTTAGCATTTAGCCTTTATTATCTCCTTGATGACCTGATAAACCCTACTGTGTGGGCTTGGCTGATTTGTGTACCTTGGCTATGTGTAAGCCTGCTTTGACCCTTATTCCTTGAGGAATCATGCCCAGATCAGGGTTGGCAGTGTTGCTAAGAGATTTATGAGCATGATGGCCTATGGTTGGGTGGAACATTGTAGCGACGTAGCTGGTTTTGGGACGAATTCTTTTTAATATGAGTATTCTTGACTATTCCGTCTCTGCATTTATATTTACTGACTAATGAATATGATGAACATGTGGTATGCTTGAATGAATGTATGTTTTCTTCAGCTATGTATATGAAGGATTATACATCTTAGTATGTTTTATGTTTTAAGATTTATATTTCAGCAGTATATGCCTGTTCATGTTCATGGGGCTATTTGCCCGGAGGTTTTTGTTTGTTTGGTAGCATCCTCTCGCCGGTCAGAGGGTCGGGGATGTTACAGTATGGTATCAGAGCCAAGGTTGCAGCATGGGCCTGAATGGGTGATGAAGATGCAGTGACAGAGCTTATGTTGCATCATTTGGGCCTCAGAGGGCCATGAGAAATAGGTCACAGAGGCAGGGTGCCTACTGCCCAGAAGAAACTAGGAGAAAATGGGTGAATGACAGGAAAATTTTCAAAAAAAAAAAAAAAAATTCTAAGTGCCAGAATTATCGTCTCATCAGAAAACTTAGTGGGAAGTTCTTCTGATGCAACGAAAGAGCTGGTCTGAAGGTCACCCAACAAGGGGCAAACTGTCTTTGTTTCAAAAAAATTTCTAAGTGCTTGGCCTTCGGCACATCGAAAAACTTAGACAGATGGACCTTCGATGCAGACCCCGACGGTGGCGAAATTAGTTATATGGATGGGTGACATCTAGTTGATCGACCCCCTGATGTCGACCATTGACGATCAATGCCACTAAATTGAAGGGATATTCGATGACACATCAGTGGAGGTTAGCAAATTGATCGGTGACAGTTAGTCGTTTGGACCACCGACAGCAACAGAGAGGAAATTTTGGAAAAATTGTCGAAGTAGTGAAATCATCAGCGATCGGCGATGATTATTTGATCCCGTCACCGATGTTTAGTTGATTTTGTGTCCGCCATTTTGGTTGGCTAGTGGAATATCCTTCCAACGGATAGAGTGCTCGACCGCCGATGTTGCAGATGATAGTTGTTCCGATAGCCGATGCGGCGGAAGACAAGCAAAAGATTTCAAATTTTTTTCTAAGGCATGAGATCATTGGCGATTGGAGAAGTTTAGTGGTTGGAATTACTGATGACTAGAGGATGGGATTTCTAATGAATAGAAGATCAAGCTGCCGAGGCTAGTGAAGTGGATCGTCGATCATTAGTTGAAGGAAGAGCCAATGCAAGGAAGAAATTTTGAATATTTATCTAAGTGTCGAACCCATCGGTGATCGGCAAATGATAGATGATTAGAGTGCTGATCGGTGGAAGATAGTTGAATGAGCATCCACTGTTGCAGCTATTTTGTAGAATGCCCCTTCGATGGATAGTTGTTCTGACCGTCGATCGAAAAATTATAGTTTAAGTATTCGCCAACACCGCGGAAGAGGTTAGTGGTTCACATGCCCGCTGTTGCAGAAGTTTAGATCACTAATGTTCCAGTAGATAAAGGTTTCGACTGCCGATGCCATAATAGTTGTGCCTCAAATCGTCGATCGAAAGGGGTTAAACGATGATGAACCACCGTTGCAGCCATATAAGGAACTATTCACTCAACGAGAAGTGCATCCGAGTGCTGATGCTACAGAGTTTAGTCGTTCGGACCTCCGATGCCGTCGGTGGAAATTAGTTGTTGGGTTCGCCGACGTGGAAGGAAGAAGAAAAATTTCAGAATTTTGTTTAAGTGTTGAAAACCATCGGCCATCGGTGAAATTTAGACGATGAGACTGGTGACGGACGTCATCGGAGATTTATAGAGGATCGAACCGATGATCAAACAAAGTTAATGGTTTGTAAACCGTCATTGCAGCTGTCTAGAAGACTAAATTCCCAATGTTAGTGCACCTGAGTGTTGATACTGTAGAAACTACAGTTGTTGAGACCATCGATGCAGCGGACAAGGAAAGAAAATATTTCATGAAGGAAATTTTCTGAAATTTTTTTGTCTAAGTACCGGATCGTCGATGTGACGGAAAACTCCAATGAAGTTTAGAGGATCAGACCACTGATGTACATCATCGAAAAATATTAGATGATCAGAGCGCCGATCAACAGAAACTATTGGTTCATGTTCCCACCGTTGTGGTTTCCTAGTCAACTAATCTTCCAATGGATAGAGGCCTCGACCGTCAATGCCGTGGTGACTAGGGGTTTCAACCATCAACAGGGTTATGGCTGCAGAAGACACAGAAGGCTTGTTGGCCACCATTGTGGAAGCCTAGAGAACTAGCCTCCCGATGAGTAGAGGATCCGATCATCGACGTGGTAGTGCTTAGAGGATCTGATTGCTGACATATTGGCATCGCTGAAGTGTCGGAAGACTAGTTCACTAAGGATTCGATACGTTAGAAATTTAGTTGGAAAGAGGTCCGATTGAAAAAAGGGAAAATTTGGTTTTTCTAGTGAAATTTCAGTGAATTCCAGCTAGTGGAATTTTTCATGGGATTTTTTACCGGTTTCAGGGATGAAAAGAAAGAAGATTCTAGGTGGCTAAAGTTAGCATTCAGGAAGAAATATTGTTGTCTGTTTTGCCTAAAATTGATGAAAATCATCAGTTTGAAGTGGTGTGGTTTTCACACCCGAGTTCAGAATGAAGCATGTAGATAGGCATGGGAAAGGTTATCCAGCAGGGAACAAGAGAGAGTCACCAGAATTTGAATGCAGAGCAGCAAAGTGCTAGTGATTGCTTGAAATAGAAATGTGCTGCTGTCAATATGAATAATCTAGGAATTGCATGCCTAGAGGTAGCAAAACCATGAAGTCAAACCAACTATTTTGTGGAAGAGGAGTTCCATGCAAGGATGAGGGACTTGAAAAGAGAAATTTCCTTAAACCCTGTCTTGATAATTATGATTACAAGTTTTATACATGAAATGTATGAGGATATTCCTTGCATGCATAGGATATTACATGTTGGTAAGAATAGTGAGAATTATACATTCATAATAAGCCACTAATGATAATTATTGCATTGGTGTTGGCATTAGTGGAAAAACCAACGACAACATGGACATGGCTGAATATCTTGCTGATGCTAACAAATGTGACTAGCAACCCTATGGAGAAAGGGATAAGGCAACAAGTCCATAATCAAAAGTTGGTGAGCAAATTATGCAATCTCTTGCAAAGGACCAACCAAACTGGTAATGTCAAGGGTGTAAGTAGGACCCATGAAGGTAAGAGTTTAATTATGACAATTGCATGGAGTGGTAAAAGCAAGAGGTATCATACCATATGGGTATTTGAATTTTATACTGCATTCATAGAGAAAGGTGTCATGCCTTTATTATGTTGTTATGAGCTTAGTAGCCCAAGGAAAGTAAGCACTTATGATCTTGATTATAGTCATGCATCCTATATGAAGTAGTCATGGTTAGGCCATGCATGGTATGTTTGAATGCATAGTATTCCTGAATGAATGCAAGGTAGCATTGAGTGGGTATGCATTAAAAGATACTATAAATATTGTAGTTATGCACTGAATGGATGCATATGAAAAGTACGAGTAAATGTTGTAGATATGGATACATAAGTATGCTTGCAAATGTTGCGATGCAATGCATGAATGCATACAGATAGTGCATGAGTTATTATGAATAACTAATGGCTGAAATGATGAATTGATGACAATTCTAGAACCATTTCAAGAGTTGTTATGAATGCAGGATAGTAAGTGCATGAAGAGGGTAGTCATGATCGATTGGATGACAAAAATACTCTATGGAAGGGCAAGGTGGTACAATGATACGCTTGTGGAGTAAGGAGTATCTGAACATTTCATTTGGCATAAATGATGTGACCTTGAAAATTTTAGTATGATAATGATTGCGTGAAGTAAATGAGTTTTGGTAATATTGATGTGATTAATAGCTGGAAGTGTTTGAATTTTATAAATTCTGAAAATGCTTCAGTGGTTGTTGCAGCAATGAAAAAGTTATATGCATCAAGACTTACTAAGTGTTTGGATGACTGAGGTTCATGTTTTGGGTAGATTGTTTGGGGCATGGCAATTTGGGTAAGACCATGACAAAGGCCAAAATATACTATGTGAAAGAGCCAAACCTTATGACAAGAGTCTCATGGCTGTGAAAATAGTTTGTATGCATGATGGGTTGTTAAATTTGAATTGTGAGTTTTGGATTTAAGAAATTGCTAACAACTACTAATCACTATTGGTTTGCATAATATTGTGTTAGGAGGACGCATTGTAAGTGGGTATTCATGTTATGCTAGTGAGCATAAAATTATAATGGGCATAGTGGTGCTGCTTACAAGAGACCCACAATTAAGGATCACCTCATTGCCAAGCAAATCAATTTCTGTAGTAAACAGAGTTGCAAATTCTCATTTAATTTAATTACTAATGTCATTGCTTAGTTATGGAACAATCAAATTTGGATTGTATTATCAGATAATGATTGACTGTTTGGCTATTTGATGAATGTGCTAGGGGTACACACTGCAGGAATATCATGTGTGATGGCCTGCAGTAGCTAAACTTCATGGGAAGGTTTTCCCTTATCTTGGAAATGGGTTTCGGGTGAAACTCCATTGGACATTTTGGGAATCTCTTATCTGCACTGCATGTTTGGTAAGAAACATGAGTGAGATCGTATAGGTAAGACATGTGTGGATACGAAATGTAAAGAGGAATTGGGATGGAAAACTGAGGGACTATCAACTCAGAGAAGGGAGCCTCCATTCCTCCTTAACGAAGGAATACTGCTTCGACAAATGGATACGTGTTCTGTGACCCTAGCCAAGAATATGCATGTCAAATTGTTAAACTTAGTATGCAGAACATGTTTTGATTTTATTTCCATTATGATCGATTACTTGAGTATGAATAGGGCCTAGATGGCACACACCAGAAAAGGGTGCACACTTTCCTGATGTTGAGTCATGAAAGGGTTTTCAAAAATTGATTACGCCCTAAGGAGTGGACGCACTCCTGGTGTCTCAATAATTGATAGTGAATGATGCAAAGTATGATTACATTTTTAGAGCAATAACGCTGATGAATTTGCTTATATTGCTTGTGTTTTTAGGCTAAACAAATGTAGTCTGGTGTCGTACACTAAATGGAATTAGAGCTCACGGCTGGAAATGAATCCTGGAAATGGTCATTTACTATTGATATAAGTGCATTGTTCATATAAGTGTATTGTTGATATAAGTGCAGGCGATTTGCTGACGGTCTGATAAACCCAACTGAAGGTTGGCTTGACTGTGCCTGATATATATATATATATAAGGATGTTGTGAATCATCCTGCGTGCTGGCCTAACATCCAAGTCCATAGGCGATCCCAAAGCTTGCAAAGCGAAGCAGGATCCTGTGGACTAGAGGGGAAACACACAATACAGATAAGTATTGGATTATTTTGCAATTTCTTGCTTATGAATATACATGTGTATATGATTTGGTTATAATTTTTTAAGCTCTTGTTTAAGAGATAAAAACCATTGAGAATAAACTAAACATGTGAATCTATTCAATGTTTGAATATAGGTATCGTTGGAAGCGAGTACTATGAGAGCATCCAGGGGTGCATGTGGACATGTGACTATCCTGAAGAGCTCAGAATGAGCAGTAATGAAAAAGGTTCTAGTGATACTGTGAAGGTCCTAGCAGCCGAGACAAACCATGTGGGGAGGCTCCATGGTTGAGAGGTCTGAAATAGACCAGAGACACTAAGTCTCATGAGCAAGAGGGATTGGTCCAGCATTCATGGTGAAGTGAAAGAGGTTGAGAGCATGAAAACCATAGTGATGGTGTGGGTTCCAGGATGGAACGAGACAAAAAGGGGAAAAAATCTTGCTGCTCTCTCTTTCCTTTTGATTATACTTATGCATTGTGAAAACAAAATATTGTTGAATGCATGTATGATTGAAAATAGAATGTGTGTATTTGCTTAAAGTAAATTGTGAATGTTGGAATAGTTAAATCCCTGCCCAAGAATGGACATGAATGAGCTCATGTGCCTGTTGGGAAGGCATGAAAATATGAAAGTCTCCTTGATGAGACTTGGACTATCATGCCAATTGGGCAATTAATTGACTGATTTTAATGGCTATATTATGCTTGGTCTAACAAAATTTCAATGGTGCATTTCACAAGTGAGAAAAGTGAAATCCAGTAGTGCACATTGATCATGGTAGCAGACCAAAAGCTGCTAGACTTGGCTGGAAGTCTCCTTCACATGATTTCCAGGACCCAAGAGAATATTGGAGAGATGCTCAAGATATAGAAAAGGTAGAATGAGATGAACCACCAGATTTTGCAAGACTCTATTGGTTTGCAAAAGGAGGTGAAAAACCTTCTGGGAGAAATCTGTAAAGGCAAGGAAAGTGGATCAGTGATGGGACATTCGTCCAAGCAATCCATTAAGAAACGTTCCAGGCCTGAAGACTCAAAGGAAATTGAGTAGGTAAAGATGAAGCAGCCAACAAAATGTTGGAAATGTAGAGGACATCATTTACATCGGGACTGACCAACGAGGGAACATAAAGAGGGAAGCAATCACAAAGTTCCTCAACTTGGGGATGAGCCAAAAGCTGACAACCAGTAGGAGAATCTCATGGAATCCAAGGGGCTTGGTCCTGAAAGTTCAAGTAAATAATTGAATGTGGGATAGATCTGCAAAATTTTGAAATTTTGGATGTGCAAATTGTATATGTGTTCTTATGTACTGGAACACTGAGGACAGTGTTATTCCAAGGGGGAGGGAATTGTAATGCCTCGTTTTTTACCCTGGTTACATTAAAAAGGTACATTATGTATATATTATAATTAATCGTGTTGTGGAGCTAAAGGCAAAAGCCCCACCATTGATTTGGTCGTGTATGTTTTGGCAATAGGGATCGTTGTCGATGGTATATCGTGCTATCTGACACATTATAGTTTTGGCATCATGTAAATATGCACATCAATTAAAATAAACCTACAGCTAGCTACAATGATGCAGCGTTGAATGAAAAGGGCATTATTCCTAAGGTTAACGGGGGGTTGTCCAACCTGTGGGGGTCATTGGGAGTTTACCATGTGTTGGCCACCCATTTGAACTTCTGCTATCAGTTAGTTGGAAGTAGTATTGCTGAGTAGTGGTGGGTGTGGTGAGACTGTCAGTCCTTGCCTATGTGCCCACTCCACCAGTAGACTCTCCTCTTCACGTCGCGTGGGGAAAAAGAAACATTCTCTCCACTCTCCCATGACTCCACTCATGGTTTTGGTATTGTTCATTCTCCATCATTTTTCCCATCCTCATGTAGAGAGTCAACCTCTCACTTTCTCAGGCATAGGAATTTTGCATTGTTTTTCATCACGTAGGGAGCTGGAGAAACCATTGCTGTCACTTAGGATTTTCGGGTGCAGTAGCCATTCACGCTCAAAGATGTGTGCCTGTGTGTTCCATACCGGTTTCAGTGGTAGGTGTATGTCTCCTTGCCGATTGTGGCTGTGTATGTTGCCGATTGTAGTCTGCGTTTATGTTTTCCCCTGTCCATGCTGAGAGTTTGGCTTCTTTCCCATTTGCAAACTATGTAATGTTTCCATCATTTCATTGTGAGATTGGGGGCTATTATCTTCCCCTGGTTTTGGGTTGCTGCCAATTTTTTTTGGCCATGCTAGGGCCAAGAAAAACTCTGAGTCACCTTGTTGACTTGAGCTGTGTTCACCCTTTTCATTTGGGGTTGCCACCCTATTGTCTTCATCTTCCTCACAAAGCTGTGAACTATTTGTTTTACTACGGTATGCAGTGGTTGGTCTTCGAGCTGTTGAGAGTAGGATTAGAGGATGGGTATGCTTGATAAAACTAGTGTTTGGAGCCACTCAGATAGAGTTAGACTGCTGGCTTTCTTCTCCACAACCCTTGAAGAGTATTGGAAAGGGAATTCAGGGCTTGAGGGACTGTGAAGCAGAGAAAGGACTGATTCCTATTGATGGGTGTGTGGATGTCTTAGAAGTCAGGTTAGCTCTGGTGTAGGTGCCTTAGCTCTCCATTGAGACCACCAACTTATCATTTAGCCTTTCCTAGCCCCTTGACAACCTGACAAACCCTACTGTGTGGGTTTGGCTGATTTGTGTACCTTGGTTATGTATAATCCTGCTTTGATCCTTATTCCTCGAGGAACCATTCCCAACTTGGGGGTGGTAGTGTTGCTGAGAGATTGATGAGCACGCTGGCCTATGGTTGGGTGTAATGTTGCAGCGACGTAGCTGGTTGCGGGATGAATTCTTTTTAAGATGAGTATTCTTGACTATTCTGTCTCTGCATTTATATTTATTGATTAATGAATATGATGAACAGGTGGTATGCTTGAATGAACGTATGTTTTCTTCCGCTATGTATATGAAGGATTATACATCTTAGTATGTTTTATGTTTTAAGCTTTATATTTCAGCATTATATTCTTGTTCATGTTGACGGGGCTATTTTCTCGGAGGTTTTTGTTTGTTTGGTAGCATCCTCTTGTCGGTCAGAGGGTCGGGGAAGTTACAGATGCATTCTCAGTTGAGATATCTTTTATGGGAAACTTCCAAAACCAAGTTTCTGCATTTGTCTGCGGATTTTTGCTTCCTTGGAACCTTACTATCTTGCTTGACCAAATCTTGTGGTTATATTACTTATTCTTATTGCATGCATTTAATATTCTGATAGAGATTATAACACTTAGTATGATTCCTTATTAGAGATTCCAACTAACAACTGTATGAAAAATGCATATAATGACTTATTCTAAGAAAATACACTTAAATTCATGCACAAAATACATTCATTCCACATAAACACATTCATCAAATATACACATAGAAAACATTAAAAATGGAAACCCATCCGAGAAAAACCACAAAGTCACTCTTCATCTAGCATGAGAAAGATATGGCACCTTTCGTCTATGCCCTCAGCTTGCTGACTCTATTTGAGATATTATTCTATAATATATACAAACTTCTATCTCCTCGCATGCTCTCTAGTCTCTGGTCTTTTCATTTTCCTATCCTTCACCCTAGTGTCGATCCACACACAGCTTGGATCGATTCTCTCTTATCCACAACTCTACAACTCTATAGACATACAACATACAACCATGACTAACTCAGAATAACCAAGAGTACATATATCTAAGTGTGTGACTCTTAGGAATTAAGCAACCAACCAACTAACCATCCCGCACATAGCTTGGGTTCTCCATTTGATAGACTCTTACATATCATAATCAACCGACTTCATTCTCCTAGCTAATAGGTTTTTATTCCTATTCCCATACATTTAGCTACAATTTTCAGTAGGCACTATGGACCCAAAATACAAAGATGTTTTATTCCCTAAATCATTTTTTATCCTAACTGACCTCTTACCCACAATATCTTGATTTGTCCTTTTTAACCGCTGCATGACTTCTTTTGTCGTGGTTCCTTCCGTCGCGGTTGATCTCATCACATCTTCCCTTCTTTCATGAAATCTTCCCCCACAACTATTTCTATCACAAATTCCCTTCTACAACTACTTCTTCTACCATATCTCTTCATCCCACATCTGCTTTCATCACAACTTCCTCTACAACTGCTTCTTATGTCGTAGCTCTTCCTCCATTGCAGCTTCCTCTTTCGTGTGATTGAACTCTTCATATTTCTGAGAAGAATTCTAACTGAATTCTTCCTATCTTTTCGTAGGTCCAACACATAGAGATCAAAATTTATAAAACACATCATCATTAATGTAATGGAAACACAAACCAATGCATAAAGATAAAAAAAAAGTAAAGAACGTACTATCATTACTGTAACATACACCGAAATCAATGTATAAATTTAAAAATGTAAACATCACAATATTATTAATGTAATAGATGCTAAAATCTATGTAGAAACAACAAAAATTAACATGATTTCTATAGCTCTAGCTCATTTCTAAATGACTTGTTTAATTTTCTTGTTTCTAGTATCTCAGTTAAGGTTAAGAGTTGGAATTCCATATATGGATGGATAAACAAAATAATCATAACAATATGAGGGTATTATATTATAAAAATTAGATATTGTAGGAACTATATAGATTTCCAATGAATATGAATTGTAATCATTGTTGAAAGCAATGTTTGTTAAAATTGATGCATCCAAAATTGAAATTAATATATATTGAAATCGATGCGCAAAAAGGAATTCCTTTGCATAGAATAAAAACTTATGCATATAATTTATGAAATTTATAATCAACAATCATATATCAATAGAAAATTTAGTTCAACATGGATGAACATGATAGAAACCAATGTTGAAATAATAATCTCATTATATTTTGTCAGTTTCTATTGCCTACAATAACTTGCACCTCTAGAAGAGAGCAATATTACATTAATGTAAATCTAGTGAAATATATTATACTCATAATTACTTGATAATTAAAAGAAAATGTGAAATATCAAACAATATAGCTTTTGATCCAATCTGAATTCAATAGATAAATACATCCAAAGTTAACAACATTAATAAAATAATCGACATTAAAGACTCATTGGTGCCAATTCTATTATGTAAACCATGAGACTAAAACTTCGCAATCCATCTTCAATATTATCATTATTCATTTCCCCATTAATAGTAAACACAATGATGTTCAATTTTCAATAATTCATAATTTATATATAATAATAATATTCTAATTTTAGGCTCACAACCAAGCTAGAAACTAAATTAGTGTATGAGACCCCTTGTTACGGTGGGACAAGCCACCCCTCTATGCTACAATGAATTGAATACTAAAGTCTACAGAGGTGTACATAACCTACCCCTTGTATATTTGAACTTATGGCCTCCTAATAGGATAAACATGTTCGTAACCATGTTCTTTATTCATCTATCAAACGAAAACAACATAACTAGAATCAATGTTGAAATGAATGCAAGTTCAACACCAAATTGAATGGTATTGGACAGTAAAATCAGTGCATGGATATCAAAACATAAACAACATACTATAATTAATGTAAGAAACAATGAAATCTATACACATAAGTCAAAATTTAAACAACACACCATCATTAATGTAATGGAAACTCAAATCAATGCACAAACATAAGGATGTAAACAATATACTATCATTAATGTAATAGACACCAAAATAAATGCATAAAGTAAAAATGTAAACATCACAATATTATTATGTAGCGGACACTTAAATCTATAGAAAAACAACAAAAGTACCATGATTTCCATAGCTCTAGCTCATTGCTAAATGGATTGTGTCATTTTCTTATTTCTAGTAGCTTAGTTAAGGTTAATAGTTGGAATTCTTAACTATGGATGAATAAACACAATAATTGTAAAAGTATGAGGGCATTATATTATTAAAAAAATAGAGATCAGTGGAGCTATGATGTTTTCCAATGAACATGAATGGTAGTCAATATTTAAATCAATGTTTGTTAAATTTGATGCATGAAACTAATATATGTTGAAATCAATGCACAAAAAAGAATTCCTTTGCTTAGAATAAAAAATTATGTATATATTTTATGACATTTATAATCAGCAATCATATAGTAATAGAAAATGTAGTTCAAGATGTATCAACATGATAGAAACTAATGTAGGAATAATAATCTCATTATATTTTGTCAGTTTCTGGTGTCTACAATAACTTGCACCTCTGAAAAAGCACAATATTACATTAATGTAAATTTGGCGAAATATATTATACTCATTATTACCTGATAATTAAGAAATATTGTGAAATATCAAACAATGTAACTTTTTATCTAATACAGATTCAATAGATATAAACATCCAAAGTTAACAACACTAATAGAATAGTCGAAATTAAAGATTCCTTCTACATTTTGATGCCATTTTGTTATGTTAACCATGAGACTAAATATTTGATATCCATCTTCAATATTATCATTATTCACTTCCCCATTAATAGTAGACACAATGATGCTAAATTTTCAACGATTCACAATTTAGATATAATAATAATCTTCTAATTTTAGGCTCAGAACCAAGATAGACACCACATTGGCATATGAGACTCCTTGTTTGTGGGACAAGACACTCTTTGCAACAACAAATTGACGAGTAAAGTATACAAAGATGTACATACTCTACCATCTTTCGTATTTAAACCTATGATCTCTTAAAAAAGAAAACATATTCTTAACCATATTCTATATTCATATATCAAACAAAAACAACATAACTAGAAACAATATTGAAATAAATGCAATTTCAACACCAATTTGAATAGTAATCAATATTAAAATCATGTTAAAATCAATACATCCAAAATTGAAATCAGTGTAAACAATAAATTACCTTTACTTGGAATATATATATATATCCAGTCCATCGATAATAAAAGGGAAAGCAAAACGAAAAATCCAAAAAAATATCACACACCATAATAATAAAATCTCTTAACAAAAAAGAACCACTTTACCGACATATTTGTAAAATCTCTCTATCAAAATAAAATTACCCATTCCACACATAGAAACTTTGGGAAATTGATTGAAATTAAATGGTACCCCAACTACTTGAATCGTTAATAATAATATTTTCCACAATTATATGAATCTACAAATTGATCAATTATTAACAATTTAAATTATGTATTGTTTAAAATTCTTTAATTTAAATGTATATACTTTTTTATTTCGTATTATCATTCTTTATTTCATATTATAATTCTTAACCAATTAAAAACCTAATTTTAAACAATTCATAAGTCTTTCTAAAATATTTTGACCCTATTTTATTGTTTTAAGTTTTAAACAATTCATAATTCTTTCTAATATATTTTGACCTTATTTGATTGTTTTAATCCGAAAGTTACGAAGATATCCCTTTTACATATAAGTAGACCATATAATTAATCTTAAAAAAACTTATTTTCATTTTCCTCTCCCTATATTTGATCAATGATGCCTTAAAAAATCCACATACCAAAAAAACCAAGTACAACATGTTTACATTTAGGCCAAGCTATTTGATATATGTAGCATTAATGAAATATATTGGCATGTAAAGGATGGCAATAGCCTTTGCATTCACCACATTTGATTTTTAGATTTTCTATACTATATTTTTTGGTCTTTCATGTAAGAAAGGAGACGTAATCCTTAACCAACATGGCTATGTTGGGTCATGGGTGAGAAAAACATTGAACAATTAAGAGCTTTGAATCCAAATAAGTTTTCTTTCAAGATTGCATATTTCCAGAGTTGAATGGGTAACTACACTTTAGGATTTTCTAAATTAATTTGAATTTCATTAATTGATAACTACATTTTAGATTATTAGTATTTTTTTTAATTGATTAAGTTTGGAGATTACTCCTCTTATAATTACATATATAATTCTTAGTGGACATGATATCACATATATTTTAGGTGATTCCTTTATTTGTATTATATTTTCTTGGAATATATATCTTTTTGGTTTTGAAATTTAGGGTTGATATTGTAAAAATTTTATTTAGTTAACATTATATTTTTTATGTACCATGTGTCAAATCCATGTTTAGAAGAATATTACACTTCTCCTTCATAGTAAGTTGTAGACAGTCCCTCTCATCATAATAAGATTGGATAAACCTCTGATTTTTTCCCACATCAGACACACGAGGTTAGAAAACCTGAGAATCATACTCATGTGATTGGAGTTACAAATCCGATATACAAGTCTCACAACATTATACAATGAACTCATCCTTTTAAAGACTGTTATGCAGTTTCACTGTAAATTGTTTGTAATCTCAACCCTTAGCCATTCTACTAACCTTGTATGGTAGTTTTTCTTCTATTTCATCCACTTGTTCAACTATAAATTATTTTTCCTCTCCATTATGCAACTGTTCAACCTTCATTGATGACTACCTCTTTAGATCCCTCATAAATTCATACAGATAAAAAATGTTTTTTTTAAACCAAAACGAGTATTTTTTTTATTTTAAACATTGATAGAAGTAGCTATAAATAGATACAAAATAAGTCACCTTTCTTTTGATGGGATTTTTAATGTACAATTTGAAAAAATAATCCCCACCTAAAATTTAAACTACAAAATATTTCCTATAATGGGTAAATTTCTAAAACCATAGATGTGCACATATCGTCCTAACAAGTATACATAGGAATAGTGTATAATAACCGATTATCAAGGGAAGAGGAACAAAAATAACCTCATATGAGGTGGAACTTAATCCTCCTTACATTCTTGAATCCAACTTAATGATTTCATTTTCTGGTTGGAGCATCGATTGCTCCCCTAGATCCTGAAAATATTGCATGGAATTAGCCATGACCATCAATATGTGCATTTTTGCAACGTCTTCAACGTATATGTCCACTTCACCCACATGGACCTCGATACTTCCTTACATGTCATTTATTATAGTATCCATCCACATATACATAATTACAATGTTGTATGAGGTTTTCCACAAAGACTCAAAAACTCCTTCAAGTTCTCCCTGCAGATGTTCCACAATATTTTTCAAATCCTATATGGAATTCTCAAGATCGTAGATACTAAAACTCCAAAATACCATACTATATTGGGAACAACCACAAAATCACAATGCATAGAAGGTGTTCGGGTATTCATCCTGAAGATAATAAAGAAGAGATTTCCTTGTGTCCTCTCAAGAACCTTTCCCAAAAACTATAGAGCAAATAAAAGGACCAACACTTCACAAAGGGAAGAAAATGGAAGCAACTAAAACCACATTAACATCACAAGCTAAGGAGAAACTCCATCCTATGGAAATGTCTCTTGACAAAGATATTCAACACCCTTTCCACGAAGCATAACTAGGAACCATTAACAAAAAAATTTCCTAGGTATGAAAAAATTATGGGATGAGGCATACCTATAATGAGTTTATAGATGCCAAGAGGTTAGACATGCCCTCTACCTTATCCAAGTGTACGATGTGATTTATCATTGCTCACTTCCTCATAATGCACCTTGAATTTAACATAATCAAGGTATTCCCTGTAATGAAACATTCAAATGACTCATCCCCTTCATTAAATAATCATTGAATGTGTGTTCAAGCCAATCTTCACTAAGGTATCCACCTATGATGTGGAATACCATCCTGATATATGTAAAATCCTTTTTCCAGGCCTATAACTTGAATTTCCAATTGATCTGCATGTTCATTATTAAATCTAAGGATGTGCATAAGACTATGTTACCCAATTCTTATGATAAAGTAAATGGTTCTCTATTGAATTCATCCATGATTATCCGTATCATCAACCAAGCCTTTATGAGCATATTTGGTTACTAAGAGAGAATCTCCTTAAACAAGAAGCTTCCTGACCCACATGAAACTGATAAATCCACACCTAACAACAAGGGATACCATTATGCTTGGTTTTGGTTGCTTCACTAATACCCTAGGGAAAATTATTCACAATTGTTGAATCCTTTTTCCAGGCCTATAACTTGAATTTCGAATTGATCTGCATGTTCATTATTAAATCTAAGGATGTGCATAAGACTACGTTACCCAATTCTTATGATAAAGTAAATGGTTCTCTATTGAATTCATCCATGATTATCCTTATCGTCAACCAAGCCTTTATGAGTATATTTGGTTACTAAGAGAGAATCTCCTCAAATAAGAAGCTTCCTGACCCATGTGAAACTGCTAAATCCACACCTAACAACAAGGGATACCATTATGCTTAGTTTTGGTTGCTTCATGAATACCCTAGGAAACATTATTCACAATTGTCCCCTTTGGATCCAACAATATTCCCCTCACACTTGCCACCCTTCATATAGATACGAGAGGTTAAACATTACAAAAATATCAATAACCTTAAGAAAATTGTTTGTAAGAATATTCACATATCTTCCATAGAATAATATAAAGACTTATATTCTTATATTTAAGTTTATACTATGTATAATGAGGAAATCTACCCTTCCATAAGTATCCATGACCATATCATCTTCTTGAAAAAAAATTAATAGCCTTCCCAAATATTCTCTTTTATTATCATTAGAAATAGTTTGTTGCAAATATTTTCTCACCTTATGATGATTTCAGCCTTCATTGTAATGTCCCCATTTTGGTGACATACAGATCACCTTATTATCCATTCAATCCCTATTGTTTTAGGAGAAAATTTCATTAAATGCTTGAGATTAGATTTTTAAACAAGGAAATTAGTTAGAAGGAATAATGATTATTTTTTAATGTTTGAATATGTAGTTTGGGTAAATTATTTTTCATGAATAATTTTTTATTTTTATAAAATAATGGAGATAATGGGCCATGAGGGAACATTAGACAATAAGGTTTGACCAAGAGTAAAGTTTACAAAATAAGAAACAAAAGAGAAAATAGTTAAAGATGGAAATAAAAAAAAAGAAGGAAACTGGATAAAGCAGGGAAAAGTTGGCGTAAAGCAGAAAAATAGTACAAATAAGGAAATCTCAGGAAAACTAGAATAAAGTAGAAAAGTACAATAAAGAAGAAAAGCATGATAAGGAAGCAAACTAGGATAAAGTAGACAAAAGAAGAAAAGAAGGATAAAGTAGGAAGAAAAGCAAGATAAAGTAATAAAGCATGAAAAAGTAGTAAAATCCAAAAAGAAAAAAGAAAATATACTAAGGAAAACTATTTCTAATCTAACTCATCAGGGAGAAATTGGTTAAGGTATCTTGGAAAATAAGGTTAATGCATCACGTTCACATCTTTTGACACTTTGTGTTTTGCATTGAGAGCATTTTTGCTTCTCTGACTTGGGAGATGTGCCCCTAGTCCAAGCTGGGAGATGTTCCCCTGCTATTGAGAGGATGATGAAATTTATCCATTGTAACTGAGTTGTATTTCAGGTTTTTAAGAGTGTCCAAAAAATTTCAAAATCCAATAACAATAAAGACCAAGATCCAGTTCAAATCTTCCCAAATTGTTCTTCTTTCTCTTCTATTCTCTATCATTCTGTGAAGAAGTCAAGCCTGATGGAATTATGAAGAATTTATGGAGTCCCATATGACTTTTATGTCTGATTCTGAATTGTTTTATCAGCCCTGAAGTTATTCCAATTCAATAGTTTGCATCTATGAAGTTATCTCCAAGACCTTGTCTAGATTTGCATAAAAATTGTCCAGTCTTCAGTAATCTTTCTGTAAATGAACTTACGCTCTATGAATTCAAATTATTTATATTCCTGAGATTATTTAACATCCTAATGAACATCATACATTTCTCAATTTTTAAATTCGAAATCCATTGAGGTCATTTGGGAAGCCCTGGATCAAGACTAGATGAGTTGTCCTAGAATTGTCTTAGCTAAAATATTACTCTTGAACTATGTCAAACTTTATATAAAACTCTGATTTTGAAATATTATAATATTAGGGATCCATTTTTCATATTATATGGTTCCCAATATCTTGGAAGTAGGCTTCAACCTTGTTGATGCTCGAAACCTAAATAATGCTTTGTGCAAAGGAAACTTGAGAAGTGTGCATCTTATGCACTAACTAAGAACAAATTCTTATATGATGTGCCTACAATGTATTTTTTAATAACTTTAATTATATGATTTACGATCCATTACCTGGGTCTCTGTGATTTTTATAAGAACCTATCATTGTTTTCAAGAAGTCTAGTAAATCCCAATGTATTTCCAATACCTAGTCTTGAGTGTTCTGATTAATTCTTGGTGTTAGAGTTAATATCTCTTGAATTCCGATTTGGGGATATTATAGTGGTATCATATACATTTCCTCTACTTTTGTGGAAAGTAAACTCTCATTTGAAAAGATGTTTCATATTACACTTTCAAGTTTGCAGTCATGAATCCAGTCCTAGTTATTGAAGAATATTGTGAACAATATGAAGACAAAGAAGAGGTAATATACATAGATGGAGGCCTACCTATAGATGAGGATGGTTACTTTTTTTATTACATATACGAATAAGATAGTAGGCCCGATCCATCGATGTCTATAAGGGTTTTCTCCTTATTGGAGGAAGAAAAGGTGAATCCAATGGATGAGTCGTTGCAGAATGTTGAGAAGAGTATATAACAATTTATATCAACACCACTTGTAATGAAGAACTTTAAGAAATTATTCCTTTGCTTTTCAGCAAAGAAAATTTCAGGAAATTCTTGTGAAGAAAGTGAGATGGGAAAGGGTATATCAGTAACTGAAGATCAGCCTTTGGAGGAGCATTAAGTGGGTATAAATCATTCTATTTATGGAATCCATGTAGAAGAAGAAGCCTAAATATTAATGGAAGAGGATACCAATGAAACAATATAACTTGGATATAAAGTTGATAGCATGCACATAGATTTTCTCCAATCAAAGGAAGCAGTGAAGAAGAATGAATCATAAGTTGCAGATGTGAGTCTTATGGTGGAATCCAATGATAAAGAGCATGTTTGGACCAATCTACCCCAAGAAGAACATGGTGAGGAACCAAGCACAACTGAATACCTAGTAACCCATCATCAAATTGTTGGCAATGTGGGAGGAGAATTCACTTATATATTCTTTGTGGGTGATTTACAAATCACTACAAATGGGATTGATTTTTCTGAGGGTGATAAGACATATTTTGGACCATATCCAAAAGAAGAATATAAATCAGATTTACATTCACCACTTGATCTTTATAATGAAGCATAAGACAATCCCACACCACTTGGGACTAAACCAGAGAGTTTGGTGGAACATAAATCCACCATCGTTCCTCCACATGAAGCTGAAACACCAAGATATGATGTAATTTCTAATTTTTCAAAGATCACATTTCATTGCAACCCTCGAAGTTACCATCCACTTCATACCATGGAAGTGATTTTGCAAAATGTTATAATGATGACATGTTTGTTGAGAAAGAGATATGTGTTGTGGATCCATTCCACAAGAAATATGATTTTAGGTGTTAGTGATTGGAAGGATAAAATTTGGTGGATGATATTCCTTATGAGCCACATCATTTGAGTTGATCACTAAGGGAAAATCAATAGAATATCATGACATCCATGAAGAAGTTTGTTGACAACAATTCCTTGGTGACAAGATGTTGTTGGAAATATTTTGGAGGAGATTTGGAAGGAGAATATTTTTTGGAAGAGTTCATATCACTCAAAAAATAAGTGATCAAGATGAAGGAAAGTTACATGAACTTACTTTTAGATAAAAACCATCTCCTCATGGTGGCTGAAATGTATCATTTTTCACTTAAGAAGAAAATATAATATTTTGAAAGGATCCATAATGAATGGGAGGATACATGTGATTTTCTAAAGAGCACCCAAGAATATCTTCAAGACTCAATGCTGTGGATTTCTCAACTTCAAAAGGAGTTGAATGTATCGCATGTTCCATCCTATATGGAATATGATCATGTGCACATGGAAGGAGACACTTTGGATGTGATGGAGGAACCTCGTATGGAGGATAAACATGAGGAAAATTATTATTTGTAGGTGTTTATGGAGGGAGATGATATTGGAAAATAATTTTTTTTGAAGAATGAGGAGGAGGACTCAACTATGGGAGAGATAATTGATGACATTTCATTTGGATAAAATAGGATATGTGCCTATTTATCCAAGGGTACACCAATATTGTTCACCTTGGTAGGATATTCTTTGACTCTTAATTCATTGGGAAATATTGTGAGTAGGAAGAACAATCCAAGATGGATGTTATTTGGAAGAGTATTGTCATGGAGGAAGTTAGCCAAGTGTTGTATGTGCACCAAGAATATTGTGAGCTACCATTATGGGAGAAAGAAATTATTTTAGAGGATATAGATTCATTTTCTCTAGTCAGACTGGAGCCAATAAGAGTGCGTATTCATCCATTGGTTGGGTGGACAGAGGCATCATTAAAATGAAGAATTTGGGAAGTAAATGTTCCTTTTGTTGTTGCAATGAAATTTTTGTTATAACTGACATTTCCCTAACATTTGAGTAGAATCAAATATATATTTTGAAACCATTAAATACATACAGTGCACATGCACATTAGGATTGGGTGTGCAAGTGCATGAAAGTAGTTTTAAGTAGCATTGGAAGTGATGAGATTCAAACATGGTTATGGGACCTTGGAATCCTTTGGAATCCCAAGCTATTCCACATGACTAATATGTCAAGTGGAATGATTCATAAATCATGTGATCCTAGAATTACATGGAGTAACCGAGTGTTTCTAATGGTATGTGAGTTTGAGAGAATGCAACATATTCAGTGGGATCCAAGAGGGAAAGCTAGCATTCATTTCTAGAAGTTCATCTATGAGGAGAAAGGGTTTGGTTTCCTACATGGAAAATCATATGGTGGATGGAATCAATATTCTACTATTTGGTGGGTTGGTATTTTTCATTCGTATTTTGGTGGATACACTAAGTCGTGTAAAGGAGGGAGTAGGAGACACTTCCTTAAGATGAGATTCATTTGGTACCTTGGGATCATCTTTGGTCTCAAATATTTCAGCTAGAGGATTCATGCAGTAGTATGTGGGCTAGAGACACCTCTCAAGATGAAACATATGTTTAAGGTTAACTCTTCTCACAAAATTGAAATCCACTTTGGACAACACCATCCAATTCTATTTAAAGAAAAGGTTTTGTAAGAAACATCTCATTATTGCCATTATGACCATTATGTATTTTTATGCATGAGAATTGACTTGGTTAGCGCACCTATGGATTCACGAACTTACATGAGAAGAGCATATATCAAGAGCTTTGGTAATATTCTCTTGATTCTATTTGATTACATTTCGTTTTATGTTAGGGTGTTTGAGAATAACTTTCTTACTTTGGAGGTAGTATCATATACTTGGGTGGAGAAGTCATTGCATATCAAATTGTTTGAGCGTAGATTTGGAAGAATTGAGATATCATATCTTGATTGTATGTTGGAGTATGGTAAATGGGATTCTTATGGAGGTAAATAAGTATCCTATGGGGATGGGGATTCTAAGAGATTTTTCAAAGAAATGAAGAAAGTAATTGGAACATGTTCAATGTTTTCCACACCTAGTTTCACTCCATCATTTTTTCTTAGAGATATGTGGAAATGCCTCATTAATGAGGGATTGAAGTATGAAAATGGTTTCATACCATGCCAACAATATGAATTGGAACATATTTATATTATACACTCTCTACCACTTTAGGATCATAAATGGGTAAAGCACAATTGTCCAAGTCTTTCTTTGAGGATTTTCATTAATATTTTGGTGCATGATATTTTTTTTTGAGTAAACATAATTGGATAATACCTAATGTGCATCCTGCATCCTCTTTTTCATAGGAATGGAAGTTTACTAATGCATTATTGTTCCCATCCTAAGTGTTTTAAGAAGAGGTTGTCCATTCTACATGTTTTGTTCAAGTTCAATCCAAACCTTGCAACAGAATTAGATATATATTAATTTGAGAGCAAGGTAATTCATGATTTGATGGTGAAGGATGAAAAGTGTAACATTTCCAAAGGATTCATTTATGAAAGATATGAAATTCAAATGGTCTAGCAGCAGCTTGCAAGGCTTGTGGAAAAGTGTCCCAATGTTTCATCATTCATAGTTTCCCGTTCTTGAGGACAAAAAATTTTGGGGAGGGAGGAATGTAATGTACCCATTTTGGTGAAATATAGATAATCTTATTAGCCATTCAATCCCTATGGTTTTAGTATAAAATTTCATTAAATGATTGGGATTAGATTTTGAAACAAGGCAATTAATTAGAAGTAATAATTATTATTTCCTAACATTTGAAGATGCACTTTGGATAAATTATTTTTCATGAATAAGTTTTTATTTTAATAATATAATGGAGATAATGGGCCATGAGGGAACATTAGAGGATAAGGTTTGACCAATAGGAAAATTTACAAAAGAATAAATAAAGGAGAAAACATATAAAGCTCAAAAACAAAAAAAAGAAGGAAACTGGACAAAGCAAGGAAACACCTTCATAAATTAGAAAAGCAGTACAAAGTAGGAAAGAAAAGGAAAAACATAATAAAGTAGAAAATCAGGATAAAACAGAAAAATAAGGATAAGCAAGAAAATCAGGATAAAGTAGACAAAATAAGAAAATAAGAATAAAGTAGGATAAAGCAATAAACCGGGGCAAAGAAGTAAAATTAGAAAGAAAAAAAGAAAATATCCTAAAGAAAAATCTTTCTAATCTAAAATATAATGGATAAATTGCTTAAAATATCTTGGAAAATAAACATTTTTTCTATAAAAGATGGCTAGTGCATCACTTTCACATGTTTTCACAATTTGTGCTCTGCATTGAGAGCATTTTTGCTTCTTTGACTTGGGAGATGTGCCCCTAGCCCAAGCTAGGAGATGTCAATGTTTGGGGAAAAAATTGAAAATGATTGTACTTTAAAACTATTGATAATTAATTACAACATATGTTAATCTCATAAAACAATTCAGTCGCATAAATCATGCAATCCATAAGACACAAGATGTATCATAAGAAAACCCTCCAAACTCGGAGGATAAAAAACCCAAAAATTATTTGAGTATGATAGATAATTGTAGAGAATGGTTTTCAATACATTAGTAGATTGCTTGATAAGAGATGTCAATGTAGCAGTAGAGAATAGATATCATTAGGAACACTATATAAGCTTTTCTAAGTGCATATAAATTTAAAAAGAAGTTTTTAATTACATAGAGGAAGAGGTAGCGAATGGTTGCATGCTTATACTGCATTATGTGAATTAATTACTTTACCATATCCAACATTAGCACCTACATAGTCTTGGAGTCAAATTGTCCCCCCAAATTCTCTTCCATGCAGAAGATATGTTCCTTACTTCTTTCACTAAGAGTTAACTGCCTTTAACTAAATGTGAACTGGATGCAATCTTAATTGAAGTGAACTCAATCATCAACTATCTGCTTGAACACTAGTTATAATCTTAATTGAAAGTATTTAGTGTTTCACAATCAGTGCCATCCATGAACAAACACTTTTTATAAGTCAAGGACAAATTCCTTATTTAATTGAAACTACTTTTCCACAACTGATGCTTAACTGATGTCTTTGTAATTTGAGTTCACTGAAAATGTATCATATGTAATTCAAATGCTTAATATTTCTCTATGCTTATCTCATTTATTATTAATTAAATATTTCATTATCCAAATGTATATTAGTTAATTTACCCATCTTATCATATCATACTCATAAGAATTGGTCCACATACATATGATCACATATATTACCTTGGACCATATAGTCACTTGCTAAAGTAAACCACTCTAGCAGTAGTTAATCCCTAAAGTAGACTTATAACATTTAGTGACCATGAATATTAATACATCACATAGTATAATCACTTTACATAGTAAGGTACACCACCTCACAACATGTGGATATTTGTAGGACTTGATATTACTCACAAGTTCAACTTGATATTACTCACAAGTCTGGAGAGTGACACCTGATGTTGTAAACTCAACACTCCCTCTTAGTGAGGGAGACATTATTTACCATACTAAGATTATATCATAAGTGTATGAAATATGTTATTGTTAGAGTATTTGTCAACATAGATGCAATCTACTAATTAGTATCTAAGTACTAAAGTTTTAAAATTCCTTTCAAGACCATGTCTCCAATGAAGTGATACTTCATTTCTATGTGTTTCGACTTGTCATGAACACTAAATTTTCAAAAATATTTATACAAGTATGGTTGTCACACCTTATCATTGTAGGATCTATTTATACTGGACAATCATCCAATAAAATTTATCATCCACGATGCTTCTATGCAAGTAGAGATAGAAACAATGTATTCATCATATGTGGTTCTATGGGAAACTAAACCCTGCATTCTACTAGAAGAAGAAATCACAACAAAACCCAATGAAACCGTAACTGGAAGTGATTTTTTGATAAAAAAAATTATGCCACTCCAATCATAATCAATAAATCTAATTAATAACACTCCACTAATGGAGGCATCCCCAAGTCCATAAGCAACTGTACCATGGAGATACCACAAAATATGCTTACCTGCAACCTAGTGTCTGTAACTAGGATCAGTCATGAACTGTCTCAAAATGCTAACTGCATAGCAATTTCTTTCCTCAAATGTATCAAATACATCAACGAGCCAATCAACTATATGTATAATGTAGGGTCCAGTAGATTCAATCCAGTCTCAATTTCATCGAGTCTCTTCAAATTGGAATCAATAGAAGTATTCATGTATTTGCAATCCACCGTGCCAAATATGCACAAGATGTCCATAGCGTACTTCCCCTGAGATAGGAATATCTCATCATTCCTTTACCAAATCTCAAGGCTTAGAAAGTAGTGCATAGAAGGTAAGTATTTCATCTCAAAATATAAGGTAAGATCCCTCTTATAGTAGAAATCATACGTTCCTCTTCAGTGAGGAAAATATCATTAACATATAGAACCAATATCAAAGGTTTTTTCTCCACTACTTTGAAGTACAAGTTTGAATCTGCATTGCTATTCAAGAAACATAGTTTATGAAGATAATTGTTTAATCTAGCATACCAAGAACAAGGATATTTTTTTAACCCATACATGGATTTCTTTAACTTGCACACATGGGAATCCTTCCCATGTATCACAAAATCCTCAAGATGCTCAATGTAAACCTCTTTCTCAACCTCACAATTAAGAAAGGAAGTCTTCACATCCATCTGGTGAAGCCTCCATCCTAATACTGATGAAATTTAAATGATAGATCTAATTGTGGTATAACTGGCCACTAGAGAAAAAGTATCCTTATAATAAATTCCCTCTTATTGATAGAATCCATGGGAAACAAACCTGGATTTTACTTTCCCACACTTCCATCTGTAGCATGCTTTATCTTGTAAATCCATATGGAAGTTACACAGTGACTTCCTATCGGGTATGGGAACAATATCTCAAACATCATTCTTCAGAATAGAATGATATTCATCTATCATAGCATCTTTACACACTTTCTTCTCTACATCCTATTCATGTGATGAAGGCTCTAAGTAATTTATGTTTCTCATCAATGCAACATATATTGAATAACTATCAGGCTACTTGCACTCTCGAGAAGATCATGTGTGCTCCATGCTTCTCAGCATCTCTCAATACATATTTACACAATGTTGAGCTCCTGTTTGTAAGAGGTTCACCAATGAGTTCATCTGGTTCATCAATGATATGTAGACCTGCATGTTCTACTAAATTCTCACTCTGAACACCATAAGGGAAAGAATCATTATCATCATCTTTTGATATAGGATCCTTAGTCTCATCTATCTCCATATCACATTCAACCTCTTTTGACCACTTGAATGTTGCCTCCTCATGGAAAGTCACATCCTGACTAACATCAACATGTCCCTCACCATGTACATATATTTTGAATGCCTTGGAGGTATCACTATAGCCCACAAAATATCCCTTCTTGCCAGAAGGTTCCATATTGGTTCTCTTTTATTTTTGTATGTGAATATACAGAGGACATCCAAATATTCGAATATGTGAAATGTTTGGTTTCTCACCAGTGAACGCCTCTTCAGGTGTTTTCTCATCAAGAACTGCATGCAGACTTCTATTCTTTATCTACAATATTGTATTATGGTTTCTACCCATAAATAAGCAAATAAGTATCAATCATGTAACATGTATTTTATAGCCTAAAAAAAATTCTATTCTTTCTCTCTGCAACCCCATTCGGTTGTGCATTGTAAGGAAATGCTAATTTTCTACATATCCCTTTCACTATTCATTGCAAACCAAGAAGTGCTTTGACATGGAGGTGTCCAATCCTCCTATTATAAAGATCACATGGGATGATAGTATGATGTACTATGGATGAATTATAATTTCCTCCGACCTTGTAAATTCCTCCTTCGTGAACTCCAATAACAACAAAAGTATCAATGTTTTGGTTCTTTGGCCATAAGTATGCTTGATTTTCCATGAAGATGATTTGGAATCCCTAATCTTCAAGAACTGAAAAAGACAGTAGGTTCTTCATTAGGATATATAAATAAATGATTTCCTACACATTTAGTGCATCTCCCAATCTTTGCTGGAAGGATGTGGATCCAACTCCTTATATAGAATATGTGTAGTTGTCTCCCAATTCTACCATGCATTCAAACTGCTTCTCCTTTAGGTTGTAGATTGTGCCCTTGATCCCTGACATGTTCTTGGAAGCACCACTTTCAATCATCCACATATATCCTCATGTGATGAGAGATCTAGAAAAGGTAGAGACAAGATAATACCCCCTCCTTGTCTCTTTCTCCTTGGGTTCATTCTTTTGTGGAGTTTCTTCTACGATAGTGGATGCATGAAATTTTTCTTCATCCTTCTTTTTTTTATTGCACTCTCTTTCAAAGTGAACTCTCTTCCCACATTTGAATAATTTTACCATTGATTTTTCAAATTTATTTGTAAACTCTTTCTTCTTTACATGAAATAACTTTTTGGGAGTGAATATTCAACATTCTTTCCTGCCATGTGTTGAAGCTTGATGTGCATTCGATTCGGTCTTTCGATCGAATGAAGTTTGTTGTCATTGCTTCAAGCTATTTTTCCAACTGTTGGGCTGGGAAAGGAGCATAGGGAAGAAGCTCATGTGTGCAACCATAAAATATGCATCGCACGCATGACAAAAGAAAAGGAAGATCGCGAAGGACGTGAAGGACCCACGCAAGTAGAATAGAGTGGTGCACGATGAAGGAAGGTAAAGTGCAGAAGCACGCAAATGAAAAATGACCAGAAAGCGACAGGGTGGTTGTGGGTGCGGAAGTCGGATTAATTCGGTGGATGCCACACAAGTGGAAGCACACTATAAGTAAGTTTGTTAGTTCCTCATGTCAAGTTATGATCACCATAGCTGTAGCCTAAGGGGCGGATGATGGTGACAGTTAACAAACTACCTGTAAATAGTCGACCCTTCGTGGTCATGTAAAATAATATAAATAAGAGGGATTCAATAGTTAGAAGGTTTCTTTTTATTCGTCGTAATTCCAAAGTAGGTTTTATGGTTGAGATCTGTATACAGTGCAGAGATTAGATCTGAAAAGGGGAGTAGTCAAGAATCTACAGGATGCATTCAAAATAGTACAATAGGTGATCTCTGCTATAGTGGTGCAGATGCTAGGAAGTTTGATCCAGGAGGTGTGCGGATATGTAGGTGATAGCAGTATATTAGGAGAAATAAGATAGAGAGCATGAGAACCATAATTATGAGCTTAAAGACATATCTTAAGATTAGTCTACATCCCACAGGTTGCAAGGTGGTATACCCTTTCTCATGCCAGATGAAGAGCACCTTGGTGGTTTTTCCTAGATGGGTTTCCACATTATCTCTTGTGTTCAAATGAATGATTGATGTGGTGAATGTTTATGTGAATAGTTGTTATTTTCTTTCTGAATAATGTTAAACATTGTTTACATCTCTAATGTTATTCTGTAACCAATAAATGAATGCATAAAAGGAGTCACTGAAATGAATATGTACATGTCGGCCTATATGCTTCTGTCTGGGGTCGCGACTTGAGTCATATGTACGATTGATGTGAGTTAGTTGCACCGCACAAGTTGCACCATTTGCAAGGTGGAAAGGAAGGTCAAGTCATGCGCAATGACATGTATTTATGCTTGATCGTGAAGAACTGACTCCTCTGTCCAACCATCCTATTTCCTTCATTGAGCTCCTTGGCTGTGAGCTAAGGGACTATAATCCCTCGACAATAATGGAAACATGGTTCCGGCAGTTACCCATCTATGAGATATCTCAGGTGAGACTGTGCCTACTTCATAGGTGTTGCTGACGAGGCTTGCTCTGTCGGGCCAGTATCTCGGGTAGTTGTTGGATAGGCATGTTGCACAGAACCTGGGTCGCACGAGTGGGGAAAAGTGGCCAACACCAACACTTCAAGATATGTGTAGGTTTAGAATGTTTGCATAAAACTAAACTCTCGCATGTGTAGTATGTCAAAATTTTAGAAGCAAATTGAATATTCTTGAAATTTAAAACTTTTGATAATCAATTACAACATATTCTAATCTCATAAAACAATTCATTCGGATAAATCATTCAATCCATAAGACACAAGATGTATCATGGTAAAACCCTCCAAACTCGGAGGATAAAAAACGAAACAATTCTTTGAGTGTGATAGATAATTGTAGATAATGGTTTTCAATACATGAACAAATTTCCTGATAAGAGATATAAATGTTGTAGTAGAGAATAAAGATAACTAGGAACACTATATAAGCCTTTCCAAGTGCATAACACATTAATAACAAGATTTTAATTACACAATGGAAGAGGTAGAAAATGGTTGCATGCTTTTGGTGCACTATGTGCACTAATTACTTTACCATACCCAACATTATCACCTACATAGTTTTGGTGTCAAATTGGAACCCCAAATTCTCTTCCATGCAGAATATATGCACCTTCCTTCTTTCACTAGGAGTTAAGTTCCTTTAATTGAATGTGAACTAACTGAATTGAATGTGAGGTTGATTGAACTGAAATCAATCATCAATTGAATTCTTAAACCTTATTTAGGATTTTAAACGAATGTCTTTAGTTCTTCACAATAAGTTCCATTGATGAACAAACACTCTGCATAAATCAAGAGGATATTCCTTATTTAACTTGACCTTGTTTTCCACAACTCATGCTTAACTGGTGTCTTTGTAATTCGAGTTTACTGAAGGTCTATCATAGAAAATTTGAGTCCTTACTCTTTCTCTGTGCTTATCTCATTTATCATTAATTAAATAATACATGGTCCAAATGTATATTAATTAATTTAACCATCTGATCATATCATACTCATAAGAATTGTTCCACATACATATGATCACACATATTGTCCCGGGCCATATAGTCACATGATAAAGTAAATCACTCTAGGGGTATCTAATCCCTAAAGGAGACTTATATAATTTAATGACCATAACTAGTAATGCATCACATAGTATAATCACTTTACATAGTAAAGTACACCACCTCACAACATGAGGATATTTGTAAGACTTGATATTACTCAGAAGTCTACTATATTGATATTACTTACAAGAATAACTTGATATTACACACAAGTTTACTGACTTGATATCACTCACAAGTCTATTGTCTTAATATTACTCACAAGACTTAGCTTGATATTACTCACAATATTTACAACATTACCACCTTAGTCACTTGAGGATACATGGGACTTGATATGACTCACAAGTCTAGAGAATAACTCCTCATGTTGTAAACTCAATAGGAGATGTGCCCCTACTATTGAGAGGATGATGGAATTAATCCATTTTCACTGATTTGTGTTGCATTTTTTAAATAGTGTCTAAGCAATTTTGAAATCCAAGAAGAAAAAAGACCAAGCTCCATTTCAAATCTTCCCAAATTCTTCTTCTTTATCTTCTTCTTTAACACTAAAAATTGTTCACGTATCTCTCTATGGTCCAAACCATAATTATACATCATTATCCCACATTATTTCCTCCATTTTGACCTTCACAACTAAAATTCCACCAAATATGGTCCAAAAAATTATTATTCCTTCCTCCATAAATAAAGGGAAGTTGAGAATTTATTGCGATTTATCACCACTCTCTCCAAAAAGGAAAAAAAAACCCTCAAAATGAGAATGAGTAAAAAAAACATAGATAAATACCATGCACAATAAAATACCATGGGTCATTTCCATGGTTCAAAAAACCTTTGATCATCCTAGAATTACATATGGTGAAGGTCTCTCCAAAAATAGTTTTCACTTTTCATCATATTTTCACCTTTTTCCATTATTCCCACATTTCGCCATATAATTCCCATGATGTATATTGAGCTTGATCCATACCCAATGGGATCCAGTCCCCCTATTTGAAAACCATCAGTGGAGACAACTGGAGAACCAAACCGTGGAGATGGTGGACCATTTCCTCAAACAGCTGCAGTGGCCCACTTCAAAGAAAGGTATGCATGTTGTTGGTTAGATAAAAAAAATTAAAAAAAATAATTTTTTTTTTGTTATTGTAAGTTGAGGTTGAAATATACTTCGCACCATGAACTCTACCCTATGATATGGGTGATCTAGGGTAGGTTCTTTTGCATGTAGTAGGGGAGATATTACCACTACAGTTTTGGAAACTCCACTCGGTCGATCCTTTCAGATGTTTCTTTTTGCAGGTGTTTCTATTGGTTTGTTATACTTGGGTACCTTCATCCGTCACATATATGACCCCCTCGTGGAAGATCCAAACCAGTATTGCCTCAATGCTTCCCCCCCTATCCCAATCCAACAACCTTTTCTGAAAATATCATTAGTTTTGGTCAGATCACGCATATTTGAAAAAAAGTTGTGACAAATTCACACCTTTTTTCCACATAAGAGCAACCTTTCTTGCACCTTCTGCCTTGATAAGTGCGATCTTTACCAGAACTCAAGATCACACTTGTCTTGTCTCTTGGAGCGACCTCGGTCGCTGCTATGACCCAATTTTTTTTCACCTATCATGCATGAATCCATATTTTGTGTGATCTTAGTCCTATGACTTTTCTTCTATCCCGATTGTGATTGTTTCATAGTTCTGTGTGACCCTGATCACACCTATTTCGTCGATAGCTGCAACCTGTAGTTTTTTAGTCCTTTTCATTTTTTGAGATCCTTGTTCCATACCCCCTGTCTATGTTCTACCCTTTCTCGAATTGTTTATGTCTAGATATAATCCATTACAACCCCGTAGTTTTTTTTGTGGTTGTATTTTCCTTGTATGTGAGCCCCTGCAGTCGAGCTTCATAGTTGAGACCCCCTGTGTGTTTCCTACAAACTAATTGGTTCCTTATGCACTCATTTACTATCATTTACTATTATTTATTTGCATTTTGTGTCTCAACCATGAGATCACTTAGGTTTATACACATCACTTGTGCACACATATTAAACCCTAAAGTAAAACTCTTGGTTCATGACCCCAATCTAGTCTAAAAAGTTAACTTAACTCAACCAACATTGTAACCTCGTTTGAGGACCAAAACAATATTGTAGTTAAGTTAGGAAACTGGGAATAGGAATCCAAATAAAACCCCTTTGTCACTTACATTTAAGATATAGTTTTTGTCCATTAGGGGACCAAAATCCTCTTGTACTTATTGACATGGTCACAATCAATATGTTAGTAGTAATCCATAAGGAAGGGGTTTCATAAGTCATAGTAGAATACCTCACTCCATTCTACATTGAAGGCTAACCCTTCATACTCTTCTTGCATGCAAGAGTATACCGAGTGTCAAGGGCCAAAGGGATGAAGTGTCAGTAAACCACTCTAGATGTTTCATGGACAAGGTGGCCTAGTTTCAATTCTATATAGGGATCTTGTACATGAGGTCCCTCTTAGTAGTGGGATTCTCTTAGCCTATAATTATTCCATTTCACATTGTTTGACTGGTATTTCATCACCCTGCAAAGGATACGATTTGTGAGGGGCTTCCATATTGTAGCTAGGATTTTGCTTACACCCATACCCCATAGTATTAGTGTGTCATTTAATTTCTAGGTAGTGTTATTTGTTGGTTTTATGGACACTTTTTTGTAGACTCACCTGCTGTAACACGCTATTGTAGTTTGGTTTTAGAGATTTATTTTTTTACCATGAGACACCATTTATATGCTCTCCTTCTGCACACTTGGTTTTAGTTGAATTTTTTATCCTCCATTTGACACTCTTACGCCTGCATTCATTACACAACACACCCCCACATCATCATTGCTCCACAACACTATTTGCATAGGCTTAGGTTTCATACCCCTCAGTTCAGTTCCTTGAACCATAACCGTCGGATCCATATTCCATGTCATTCACCATCTTCAGAGCCATATACTACCTCTAATTCTGATTCAGATTCCTATCAATTCGAACCCACTTTGTTCACCACCCCATCTATCCCCATGGTTGGTGTACATCCTAACCCCTTTCAGGGGGGGATGACTGATAGTAGGTTTGTGTTCATTCCACCCATCATTTTGGGTATCATTTTTGTTGGACCAATAGGTCCTGGTCCTAATGAGCCCCTCTCCACTGCATTCATTATTGATGGTTCAATATGTTGGAGCAATAATACATCATTAGTACCTTGGTTTATACCTTAGACAATATCATTTACTTCTATGCATTAAATTGTTCTGGTTAGACTTAGGGAAATTCATCTAGGAAGTGAACTGGTTATTTTCATCCCTTTCACACACACTCCAACACTCTAGAGTTGTCAACTCAGCACATGTGCACCCTCATTAATTTCTTGGAGTGATACCTCCTTGAATTGGGGGATCTAGGTTTGACTAGGGGCGCTAGTGGTGTATTTTTGCTATTTTGGCTCTCCTAGGAGCATTTATTTCCACATTGAGCCTCCCACTCACCTCTATCTTCTCACCCATGCATGCCTTTGACTCATTAATGATTCATCACACTTCACCAACGTTCACACCTTACTTCGTGACTGTTTAGGCTGATATGGAGCTCCATTGGTCCACCTCAGCAGGATTGAGGTCAAATCTTACCATCACACATGTACACTTCCAATTGGATTCTTGAGCCTCACAATTTTTTCCCAATGTATTATAAGTATGTACCATAACATATACAAGATGTATTTTAATAATATGATTAGTTATTAGCACCATTCACATGTGCTATTCCAAATATTTTTAGTCGCTTTTGTTGTTCTCTTGCACATTTTGTCAAATAATTTGAGTGTGAATATTATTCTAGCTCCTAGATCTCACTGAGAAGCAAATTCTCACATGGTATCAAAGCTAGTTGGAGCTGGAAACAGATCTAGTGAGGTTTGAGTTGTTATTCAGGTCATATTTCTAGAAAAGTTGAGTGTTTTCTTTGCAGGATATACAACGTTTGTCTCATAGGTTGTGCAAGCAGGATGGAGCAAAATCAAGCATTTATTACTCCATTCAATTATTTTGAATGGAAGGCCAATATGGTCATCCAATTGAGGTCCAAGGGCCTCTACTAGGTCACCATGGGGACCAAACTCGAACCAAATTCTGTTGTGGAGAAAGATAAGTATTTTAATTGACTTGATGAAGCTTTAAGTATGATTTATCTCAGAAATTCGAGGGAAATCCTCTTTCATATATAAATATTTTGCACATTGAATGAAGTTTGGCTCAATTTTGAGTCACTATTTGGGAAGACAGATGAAATTAGATGGAATCATCTTGAGAGTGAGCTAATATCCTTGAGCCTAGCTCACTACAATAACATTGAAGACTTATTTACCAAGTTTAAAATGCTATTAATTCAACTAAAAAATGTGGCATAGAGAAGAAAGAATATCATCTTATCTTGTCCATCCTTTCTAAGTTAGTGCTTGAGTATTTAGTGTATGTTTCAACATTCCACTCAAGTAGGCTTACAACTAGAAATTGGAAGATTCCTACCCTAGCAAATTTCAAGGAGTATTTTAACTTAGGAGCATGAAAAATATCATACAAATGGGTACCATCAAATACAAATATCAAGCCATTGTTTCTGGTGTATCAAATCATTCCCAGAGCAAGAAGAAAGAGAAGAAGAAATCAAGTTCAGAAAGCTCCAGTTCTACTAATGGGAGCTCAAGATCCAAGAGGAGAAGAAACAAGACAGAGAGACACACGTGTTTATTGCATAGGTTTACATATTTAAATATCTTTCTTCAGAAATAATATGGACATCATGACCAATATCCTCTAGGAGAACCATATTGCGCTTCCAGAATTTGCAAAAAGATGGGAGTGCAAGCAAGGAAATTGTAAGCCTGAGCATGCATTGAGTGCATGGGTAAACCCATTTCTGATTTATCTTTTTTTGGTATCTCTATTTTTGACTCACCTTATAATATATCAGAACCTGAATCCTCCATCCCTTCCTTGGAAAAAAACCCAGTCAGTTCACCAAATCTTCCTCCCAGAACTAGTCATTCTTCACTAGATTTGGATGTGCCTTTTGAAATCCCTTTCCCAATCCAATCAAATATTTCCAATTTTGATTTTGAAGATGATATCAAGGCTGATATGCATCCTACGACATTCATTGACTCAATTCCCCAACCAATTCATGACCAAAATACCCGACAACCCTTAAGTTCTACGGTTGTAAAATCTCAAAATATCCTAATTTCCAGCACTATGTCACTTGTGTATGTTTATTTTATGTCCTGTATGTATTTCATTAGTTGGAAATACATATCATTGTCCTTAATGGGACTATTGTTCCATATGTTTGGACTTGATTTTACCACCCATGGTTCAAATCTCAAGTCTCCAGACCTTCCAAGTTTGCTCAATTGCAATTGTGATCTAGTTGCTCACTCTTCTCTCCCTATGGATCCATTCTCTCATGGAGACACCATACCTATGATATTTCTGTTGCATGTGCAATATATTCTGATACTTTAGAGCCTCATGAGATTTTTTATAGAGTTATGAAGGTGATTCATCAAATTGGGAGATGTTGGCCAAAACCCACCAACAAATCCTCGTTGACAGGGGTTCTCATTCTGTCAACACCCAACCAACGCAATCTCCCTAAGCACTAGACTAGATAGGTTTTATATTTCCAAGAAACACCCATAGAGAGGATGAAGTCTCACCCGAGATGTTCTAGGGAGAGATGTTAGAACCAAGTTTCCAGTAGTAAGGAGGAGGATCGGGGCATCAATGATTTATCAACATAACTATCAGATCTAGCAAAGCCATTCATTAGATATTGCAGCATTCATCACAAATATATCAGTATAACCATAGATCTAAACATATCGCATCATTTACTTATTCATTGCAGCAACATCATATCATTCATTCATAAAGCAAATCCATAAAACATCCATCATTGCTATCACATTACGTAGGGATAGAAAAGAGATAAAATACAATTGCAATTCAAAGCAACATCCATCATGTCATATTAATTCTTGCACAGATCCCAAAACATACAATACTTCTCCACAGCCATAGAATGATCACCCCACAAAATAACACACGATTCAATCTCTCTTAGTAGATATCAGTATCTGTCTCATCTATATCTTACATTTTCAATTCTAAATCTATATATAGGCTTGTGCCTTTACATTCAAGGTCCACTTCTAACTAAATCCTAACAAATTATAACTAATTTAACCATTAAGGACCAATATTCCAAAGAAAATGGTCAAAGAGTACAAACATGACATTAAAATATATAAAAAGTGGACTATTTTCTGCCTGTCATGCTCTATTTTCCTTGCACGGTGCCTCATGAGTATGCGTAGCATCCTGGATTCTACACAACTCACCTATGTCCAAACCCTTGCCATCAGGCCCCCAACATAGTCTTTTGGCTTGTGCTCGAGCCAAGTCAGCTGGCCATGGTGTCTTTAGCGATCTTGAAAAGTAGAAACTGTCACCCATGCACTAGTGTGCAACTGTTTCCAGATATGTCGACTCGCAGTTGGCCATAACTACTTCCTTCAATGTTAACTATAGCAGACCTTAGCAAACTTCTGGACTTGTTTAAACTACAATGTCATTGTGCCCTGATTTCTGTGAATACTACACCATTCTCCATTTGTGGTCGCCCTTCAAGAAGTTTCTAGAGGCCAAATCTACAGCCATGTATCTATCCACTTGGTACTTCCTTACATTCAGGCTCAGCTCGCTTCTTCCCACTTGGTCCATTTGGGCCCATCCTGTGCTTCTTGAAGTTGACCTGGTTCCCTGTTCCTATAGACTTAGTCAAGTGGGTCAGGAACTTTGATCCCCTCTGGATTCCTTATGGGTGTCTTAGTCGGTACCTCAGATTGACTGTCAAAAATATAGCTAAGGATGAATTTGCCAGAGACTTCTATCTCATCCAAAATAACTCGTATACTCACAACCTGTTCATCAATTTCTACTGAGACAACATTCGCACTCATAGGTTGCCTCATATCAAAATAATCCTACATTTCCCCTTCGACCGCCACTGCCTTACATAGTGGAGCTTCCTTTAACGACCCAAACCAACTCTTCTACAACTTTGGTCAATGCAACACTTCCTAATGGGGTTCATTTGGCTACCAGCCCTCAACTTATAACACGGACTTTGTCTTAGATTCCATCATGACTCACTCAGGTGCATCATTATGACTGAATCATTCATGTGTGTGCCATATATGTCATTGATTCTGCCACCCTACCTGTTAGATATGCTATCATTAACTATGATTTCAACCATGCCGTCATTTCCCTCTTTGACAATCCTTATTGAGTATTGATGTGACGTTCGATCAACATCATGGAGTCTCCCGTACAATGCAAGCCACTTTTTCTATTTATGGAAACCTCCTATCTTGCAACCCCATACCTGTTGCATGTCATAACCATATCCTCTTAGTGCAGCCTCTTTCTAATGCGCAACCTTTTTCCTGTCACGCCACCTTGTTCCAGCGGACCACCTTGTCACAACTCTCTTCCCTTAGCACAGCCTCCTGCTGATGCGCAACCTTTTTCCTGTCGCACCACCTTATTTTGTTGCAATCATTTTCCCTGGCTAATTAACTGCTGATTCGACTACCCTCTAACCTAATAAAACTCCTACTATTGGGCCCACCATTCCTATTGCTACCTATCTCTAGCCTTTTTTTTTATTGTGTAGTGCTTCGGGAAATGTGCACCTCTGGCCCTGTCCTATAGGGCTTCAAGCAGCTACCATTCACTAGCTTTGGAAGCATCACTCCATCTAACTGCTTCAATTGAAATCCACCCCCAGAGGTAATTTAATTAGCAAGATATGGGCCTAACCAGTGCATCTATAGCTTACCCAGATGCTTCATGAACTTTTTTTCATATAACAACACCAAATATCCTTGAGAAAATTGTTTGCTTTTTATATAGTGATCATGCCATGCCTTCTGTAAATCCTTCTTGACACGCTGCTAGAAACCTATGATGAAGCGGTCCTATTCTAGTTGGACTAGTTGTGTTTCTCGCTCCTCAAGTCCTACTTCATAAGTCATGCCAGTTGCTACTGCAATGCGCAGACTAAGAATAATGTATTCCATAGGAATGACTGCCTCTTTCCCATAGTTTAATTTAAATGACATCTTCCTCGTCAAGCTCTTTCAAGTGGTGTGATATTCCCATATAACTGTAGGAATATTTAAATCCCAGTCATCATGATTAGCATTACATACCTTTGTCAGTGCAGTTTCCAAGATTTTGTTGAAGGCTTCTATAGTGCCATTTTCCTGTGGATGATATGGGGTACTTTTCTTATGCTACACCTACAATTCTTCTGTCATTGCTTTTACTGTGCGGTTGATAAAGTGACTACCTTGGTCACTCATCAATATTTGAGGGCATCCAAACCATGTCACAATGTTGTCAAATATGAGCTTTGTTGTTGTCGTAGCGGTGCAATCCATAACTGGTGCGGCCTGCACCCACCTTGTCAAATAGTCAGTCGTAGTAATTATGTACCATGCTCCTGTTCTCTTCCTAGGTGGTTTTATGGGACCTATAAATTCTACAACCCATTTATCAAAATGTTGCAAAGTTACCTATGGTACTAGCGGCATTTCGTCCCATCGTGATGGCTTCTTGACACATTGAAAAACATCGTACCTCCACACATAGTCTGCTTCATCATTGTGTAAAGTAGGCCACCATAGCCCATCACACAGAATATTACGCGTAGTCTCCTATCCTACATAATGTCCACCCACAACTCTTGCATGTGCTTCTACCATAATTTGTCCTTGTTCATGAGGTAGAACACACCATCACAGGATCTCATCAAGTCCAAGATTATATAAGTTCCCAACAATTAACTGGAAATCTAAATTCTTTACTACCAATGGCTTCTTTTGACTGGTCGACATTTCCTCTGGTGCAACTCTGGTTTACAAGAACTGAATGATCAGAGCATAATGGTCATCTGTGATATCAACTTGAAATAGTTATGCATCCAAAAATCCATCGTTAATATTGGTGGGCTCTTCTCCTATTTCAATGCAGAACAAATGATCAAGACCAACATTCAGGCATCCTAGTTTCACAATTATTTCGAAATAAAAATCCTGAAAGAGAAGTAGCCAACAACATATCTTCCCCCCCAACACAGGCTTATTGACCAGATATTTCAAAGCTGAATGGTCAATGAACTTTTTGAGGTGACCTCCCAAGAGATAATACCTAAACTTCTGTAGTGCATATACCATCACCAACCCCTCTCTTTCTGTCGTTGTGTAATTCTTCTTATCAAAGGATAACTTCCTACTAGCAGAGGAAATTGGGTGATCTAGATATCCTTCTCCTAGTTGTGCGAGTACCACTCCCAGTGCAACAGATGAGGCATCAACATGAACATGGAACTCCTTGTTCCAATCGGGAAACACAAGTATGGGTTCTAAAGCCATCTTGGCCTTCAATGTGTTGAAGCTGCTTTGAAACTCTTGGTTCCATACGAATGTGGCGTCCTTCTTTAATAGTTTCTCCATAGGGGTAGTAATCGCAGCGTAACCGTGGATAAAATTGTGATAATACCTAGTATGTCCCAATGTTGTGCAAAGCATATTCATATTGGTAGGTGGAAGTAGGCTCAGAATGAGTGCAATACTCACTGGATCAACCAAAATCCTCTGCTTACAAACGATATGACCCAACAGTATCCAAAATGGTGCACAGAATATGCACTTCTTTGAATTCAATGCGATCTGATGCTGTCGACACCTTTCTAGCATCAAGTGCAGGTTTTCCAAGTGATCCTTAATCAGCCCATAGACTGTCCAATGATCCATATAAACTTGCAGAATTTATGAATAAAATATTTGAATGCAGTGGAAACAACCTAAGATAATACTGCAGGTGCATTCTTCAACCCAAAGGGAATCACTGTGTATTGAAAGCAACCCCATTCGGTGACAAATGTGTTTTTGTGGTGGTATTCCTTTTCAATTCTTATTTGGTGATAACAAGAAAATCCATTGGTAAAAGAATACATTTCTTGACCACCCACTCCCTCATGAATCTCATCCGTGAACAGTTTTGGACAGGGAGCATGCATGCAAGCATCGTTTATCTTTCTTAGATCGACACATATTCATATTTCACCAATTCTCTTGTATTGTACTACCATAGGGCTTATCCATTTTGATTCTTCAACATGCTCAATAATTCCTGCATCTAGCATCCGATCAAGTTCATCCTTGACCCATTCTTTATATCGTGGATTCAAGTGATATGGCCTCTGTCGCACTTGTTTTGCATCTAGTTTTAACGAGATTTTCATTTCCCCTAGGTCACCCAATATCCCCTTCATTTTAGAGAATTTTGTCGGGAATAGATCATAAAACTCATGCAATAGATATGTGATTTTTTCCATGGTCTCCTCGTCCCAATAGTCCCCAATATTTGCAAATTTTGGATTCTCTTCCATCCAAATGTTAACTTTCTTAATACTCAATGGTTGAGTCATGGGATCCGTCGGCACATCCAGTACTATGACATCCCGACTTCCTTCAGTATTTGGAATATTAATATTGTGCAACTCATCATCATCCTCTGGCTCACTAGAGATGTTGTAACATTCCATCATCGATTGTTTATGGCAGTATGTATGTGGGTCCATAGGAGATGAAAATGGGACAACTTTCAAGACTACATCCTGAATGATTTGTACTGCATTGTTAACCTCTGCATTGGCATTTGCAAAACCAAAGGTGTGCACAAAGCAGACAGTCATCTCCTCCCAAGTGGTTATTTCTCTGCACATTCTGTTGATACGTACCAAGACCTTGGCATTTCATCCAATGTGTGAATAAAAGTGTGGACCCACTCATCCTTCGATCGCGATTCCCATAGCGTATGGATTTCCATCAGATGACTGACAAGGGTTATTTTGTCCATCATATCTTCCAATGTGATATACCTCCATATCTCCAAAGTGCACAGTCATCAATCATCGACACTTTTCCCATTCATGAATGGTCTCCTTATAAACTTCCCACCAGCATGCTAGAGTAGCCTTCAATGCTTCGCCTAATGCTAACAAGTGTTGAGGCTCAGATACCTTTGCTTCAAACTGCTCGAGGAACCTAGATAGTTCTGGTAGTCCTTCATATATTGGAAACTAAATGACCTCAGATGCGATATGGGGTAGAGACTACGTGATCAACCCACATTTTCTAAACGATACTTCATGCATCCGGTTTTGCCAATTTTCCAGTGCATCATTAGAATCAGAGGACGCCGAGCTAGCGCTATGCCAACCCAGTTCTCCATTAGTAGTAGGATAGAGGTAATCCTCATATATATTGTAAACATGATCCCATCCACTAACAACTTCATCTTTGACAAGTTCAATATCGCCTTCCTTCATTAGGATCCATAGGTTCGATGACTCAGATATCCTAGTTCTCAAATGTCATCAACTGCTTCTTTAAATTTATCATGGCCATGTTGTCATTGTCCCATCAAATCCCTATCATTGTGGGATAGGATCCTCCTCCATCAATGAATTCGATTACATCAAAATTGGCAAGAGTCCTCATACCTTTGACATCTACAACCAGATTCAACACACGGCCGATTGGTTGGACTTTGGCCTGATTAGCCAATATCAGCTGCACCGGGGACCAGCCAAGTTTCAGCTTCCCAATATTCTGCCATGTCTATTTCATTAGGATATCTACATCTGACCCAACATCCATAATAAATTAATCGACTTCATAGTCCCCAATCTAGATGTTCATTCACATTTCCTTGCTCGTCTTTTTCTTCTGTAAAGAATTCACTGCAGAGTCCTGCAACTCTCTATCTGGACGGTGCAACAACTTCTTGATCACAACCAGAGTATCAAGATATCTTCCCAAGGATAAAAAAATATTGAAGAACTATTGTAAGGTACCATATTATCGTAATGGTTCAACTACTAACGAAGAATCAAAAGAAGAAGGCATGCTAAAAATAAGTGTCTTACTAGGATTTCTTCCAAGCGCTTCGCAAGCCTTAAGAAAGGTATCTCTCTCGGTCGCAATATCAAACTATTCTTTCTTCTTTCTATCCAGTCTCACTTGTGGTCGCAGTCTATCTTCTATAGTTGTCAATCCTTCTCTAGTAACAATCCCAACATCAACATCCTCTGTTCGCAGCTTTGCTAGAATGTTCGCAACCGTCGACCCTTGATTTTGGCTCTGCGGCGGAGGCTAATTCATAGGTGGATTTTGGTTCACTGGTGGATTCATAGGCTGATTTATATTTTGATTTTGTATTGGAATTTGGGGCTGACCCTGATTCGGTAGTTGCTGCTAGTTATGTATCTAATTTTGGGCATGGAACTAGTTTTGATTCTGCAATAAAGGAACATTTTCGGCCTCCCATCTCGCAATTAACTGAGGGCAATTTTCAAGAGTATGATCATTCATCATGTAGTATACACATTTCAAATGGGGACAATCCCTATGATAGTGCCCAAATGTCCCAAAGTTGTAACACTAGATTGATGCATGACCTCATCCTCCTCCATGGACGAAACCTCCCCTTCCCCTGAATCCTCCTTGATGCTGATATTGTGGTTGAGACACTTACTATTGATACTGGGGTTGGGCCACTTGTTGTTGCAGGGGATTCAGCTTCTACTGAACATAATGGGCTTCTTGGACATACTGCAGCTGTGGCGGAGCCATCGAGGTTTGGGTGTACTACGGTTGCATCGTAAACTGCATCTGTGTCTGTGGTTGTGACGGAATAAACTGCATCTGTCGTGACAGCATATACTATACTTTAGGTGGTGACTGTATCACTTGTGGCTATGGCTGCTGCACCACATGAGGATCTTCACCTTTCATGAAATACGAATCATATGTCCGCTCTTGAACAATATCGTAATCTCGACGGTCCTTATCCTCGTGGCCAATCGAGTGACAGAAAGTGTAATATAAGTGTGTTGTATTTGTAACCATTTTCTGCAGGTAGTTACAATATTCATGTCGATGCCCATATCCTTTACATATGCTACACCACAACACACCACCACAACTCAACAGTTTATGTGCTCCTGAGAGTAGATCATTTCAGAAAGTAGGATAGGTATCTTTGGTGTTTCCATCCATGTGACACCGAGTGCACCACAAGTCATCAGGTTCATCTTTCTCCTTCTTAATATCCTGCAATTAAAGAATTAGGTTCGCCAGCTACTCCTGGATTTGGTTCATGCCAACAACAATTTCTCCAACATGTGAAGCCTCCATATTCATTGCAATTTCTAGAGCCTCGCTTTGTGTCGTGATCTTTTGTTGCATTAATGGATGTCAGATATGAGGGACCAGTATCGCAATGAACCATTCTTTGTGTTAAACATCACTCATATCGAAGCTAACCCATGCCATTGGCATCTTAAACCTCTGATCAAAGTCCCAAATTGTCTCATTAGGGAATTGTTTGATTTCCTTCAGCTTCGTAATGTACTGTGATTCATATTTTGGTTTCTTGAATTCTTCAAGCAGTCCCTTTCAAATCTAATCCAAAGTCTTCATCGTGGTCCCTTATGGGACCTGTATAAATCTCATATACCAATCGAGTGCACAAACCTGAAGGGTGGTCACTAACTGCCCTTTCTTTACATCGTCATCTGTAGTATGTCTGGAAGTCTAGACTAACTCACATAAGAACCAATACTATTCTGGGTCATCAGTGATGTTGCCATGGAACATATGTAGCTTCATATCTTCTCCCACCATCCTATACCTTATTCTTGCAGAAATTGCTTTACTACTGGATGCTGCTTGCTGCTTGGCACATCAAACATGTCGATGTGGATTTTGTATATTTTCCTGATGGTGGAGTAGTGTGTGGAGGTGTGGAAACATTGCTACCAGGGTTCGACCTTGCTTCTACTTTGGGCGTAGCCTGGGTTTGCTCATCCTCTTCATTGTTGTAGGTCCACTTCATCCCAGGTGGTTGTCCTTTGTAGTCTTGTGTTCTGATCATAGCAAGACCTTCCCCTATCCTCTGCCTCTTCTCTACTCGAAACCTTGCTCCTCCCCTTGTACAACCACTCTCTTCATTGTATTCCCTCATAGTCTCATAAAACATTACACCCATCTACCCCTTATATTTCCATTAATCTCCCCCCCTCTATCATGATGTTCACAGCCTCCGCACACCAGAGTTTTACTACTCGAGGTGCATCTTTAGTATGCCCTTCTCATAAACAAGCATCTTGATTGACAATTGCAGAGACTGTAAGAACCTACCTCGTGGTCCGTGGAAGAATTCTCGTTCTGCTTCACTATAGGACTTGTTGGTATCAATCGTGAAATTAGTGATGTATCCTTTCAGAATACTATCCAACCAAACTTCGATAGCCCACGATGTCTTATTTTCAGTCTCTTGTAGTTCATGAATTAGCTTGGGGGTCCAGGATGCCGGCTCTCCTCCGTAGAAGTTGTGCTTCTTGTAGGTGAATCATGCCAACCACTCGTAGAGTATAATGGGAAAATCATAGAAAAACGATTCGTGAGGACCATCATGAATATACCTTTCCAAACATGTTTTTGTCATCAACTTCAGGTTCTATTTCTCAACTTCAATGAACTCTTGTTGTCTTAGGTCAAACCAATATTGGATCTCTGGTTTCATCAGATGCCACAAAATATCCTCCTCTGCATTCGTAATGAGGTCCTGGAAACGAAACCATTTGTTGGCCAAAACCCACCAACAAATCCTCGTCGACAAGGGTTCTCTTTTTGTCAATGCCCAACCAGCACGATCTCCTTGAGCACCAACCAGACAGGTTTTACCTTTCCCGGCAACACCCGTAGAGCGGATGAAGTCTCACCCGAGATGTTCAAGAGAGAGCTGTCAGAACCAAGTTTTAGGCAGTAAGGAGTAGGATCAGGGAATCAATGATTTTTCAGCATAACTATCATATCTAGCAGATCCATTCATCATATACTGTATAATTCATCACAAATCTATCAGTATAACCACAGATCTAAACAGATCACATCATTTACTTTTTCATTGCAGCAACATCATATCATTCATTCATAAAGCAGATCCATAAAACATCCATCATTGATATCGAATCGCATAGGGACAGAAAAGAGATAAAAGAAAATTGCAATTCAGAGCAACATTTGTCATGTCATATTACTTCTACGCAACAAATCCCAAAACATACAGTATTTCTCCACATCCAGAGAATGATCACCCCACAAAATAACACATGATTCAATATCTCTTAGTAGATATGATTATATGTCTCCTATATATCTTACATTTGCAGTTTTAACTCTATATATAGGCTTGTTCCTTTACATTCAAGGTCCACTTATAACTAACTCCTAACAACTTCTAACTGATTTAACCACTAAGGACCAATATTCCAAAGAAAATGCTCAATGAGTACAAACATGACATAAAAATATATAAAAAGTGGAGTATTTTTTTCCTATCACGCTATATTTTCCTTGTGTGGCTCATCATGAGTATACACAGCATGCTATATGCTACACAACTCACCTATATCCAACCACTTTCCAACAGGAGAAAGATTCATGGTTTTATTCATGATATGGCAGCTACACATGATTCAAGTTTTGTTCAATATTTTGATGTTATTTGGGAAAGAGTTTTCAAATATATATTTTCCATGGTTGATTATGCTATTATATCAGGGAATGCCTACAAAAAAATACATTTTTATGATTCACCATCATCATCAAATGATGACCATCAAAGGGCATCTCCACATGATATTTATTTACAACACTTTGATGCATTGATGCATGATCTTGGCATCCACAACATCTTCACCAAGTCCATCACCAAGAAGTTGTTCTTTAAGCTCATTCAAGTGAAGAAGAGGACCTGATGAATATACTTTGATCTCTGTCATATCCATTTTTGAGGGGAGGTTTTGTCCCATGGGGTTTTCCTCCTTACCTTAGTTACATGGATCAATAAACTTTGTTGTAAAAAGGTGACTTGTGCCTTAGTTGCCAAGGCCTTAATAAATCATTTTGAATAAGTTGTACTAAGTCTATATTAAGGGGGGTTGTTTGAGAAGTAATACATCATTATTACCTTGGTTTATACCTTAGAACATATCATTTTCTTCTATGCATTAAATTGATATGGTTAGACTTAGGGAAATTCATCCAGGAGGTGAACTGGTTATAGTTAGACCTTTCACACATGCTCCAACACTCTAGATTGGTAAAATCAGCACATTTTCACCCTAATTAATGCATTGGAGTGCTAAATCCTTGAATTGGGGGGTCTGGGTTTGAGTAGGGGCGCTAGTGGTGTATTTCTCCTATTTTGGCACTCCATGGAGCATTTATTGCCACATTTAGCCTCCCACTTGCCTCTATATTCTCACCCATGCATGCCTTGGACTCATTAATGCTCCAACATACTTCACCAATGTTCACACCTTGTTTCATGACTATTTAGACTGATTTGGAGCTCCATTGGTCCACCTAGGGGGGATTGAGTTCAAATCTTACCATGACACATGTACACTCCCAATTGGATTCTTAAGCCTCACAAATTTTTCCCAATGTATTATAAGTATGTACCATAACATATCCAAGATGTACTATTATAATATGATCAGTTATTAGCACCATTCACATGTGTTATTCCAAATATTTTCTGTCTCTTTTGTTATTCTCTTGCACATTTTGTCAAATAATTTGAGTTTGAATATTTCTCTAGCTCCTAGATCTCACTAAGAACCAAATTCTCACATGCTACCCACTAGTGGAGGCCCCACTCTAGCTACCATGGTTCTTACCATTCCACCATTCATGCATGGGGGAATTGGCACTTCCACTTTCATTCCGGTTATTCCTCCCATCCCAGTTGTTATCACTCAAAATATACCCAGGTTGTTGAAAGGTAGATCCCGAGGTAACATCAAAACCACTTTAGACTATATTTTTGAACTAATACAAGCACATAGGGATCTCTCACTATTTACAAAGTTTTTATACTCAAGATATTCAATCAAAGACAGTCAGAAGGTCAGATTTATGATAAAACAAGTTTCGTTTTATAAATCTTGGTGGGAGAATCATGGAGGAGACCATTGGGAAATGGAGTCAACAATCAGGTCTGAAGTAGGTTGCAGGTGGTAGGGGTTTGAAGGTTTATGGACAAAGGCAAGGTAGACACCATTTCCTCAGTCTTGAGGTATTAGCAGGTTGATTAGTAGATAAAGGGAGACTGCCTGTTGTCTCCTTTCACACACTTGGGGGGGACGTGGCAGAAATATTCAAGCCACTCGGTGTGTCGTTGGGGGAAAGTCTCAAGTCAAGACTGTCACCTTGTTCTTGACTCCTCCGTTTAGTCTCAACTCCTAGCGAAGCCAAGGGGGGTAGACCCTATTAAGTTATTAAGGCTAATTACTTTAGTATGATGGTATTAAATTGAATAAGTTGCTTAGGATTTTGAAATTAAAAATTGAAAACCACAGATAACAAGATGAAAAATAAACACAAGTAAGAACAATGCTGACACATAATATATATATCGAAAGAAGTAAACAAATAACCAGTGCCTTAAAATGGAGTCGCAAAATGATTAAATGTGCTTGCATGTGCTTGGAGTGAATGTTTTGCACTTGTCTCTTGGTACGTTTTAAGTTAATATGAAAAATTAGTGGATTAAATTAGGCGAGGGGGGACTCCACATATACCTGAGGGGTACTTGGAGTATGTCCAAAAATAAAACCTTCACAGCTACTGCAAGGTGTTTGTGGGCTAGATGGAGTCTCAGAGACTGTGTTCATAGTACACCCATTAGGGTTTAACAGAGATCTACGCCTCGAGGTCACTTTCTAGTTGTTCCCACTCCTTTGGGTATTTTTCCACCGCTTACGGTTTGTTCGAGGCATTGGATTTTCTCTTGATGGTGGTTATTTGGGGAAAGTGAAACCTAATTAATCTATTCAATCACGTTTCTTTTGATGTATCTTGATTGATCAGATGAACCGTATCCAAAATGCAGAGCATACACACCGGAGTCTTTGTAATTTTTAGTAAATTTTAATCGATGTGTTTTTATTAGAAAGAAAACCTTCTAGGAACCTATTTCATTCCAAGTGGACCTCAATTGGGGAATCAATGATGGGTTTGATTTTAATTGATTGCTTGCAAAAATTAATAGTGAATAATGAAGCTACAAAAATAAAACAAACCACAGGTTCTCTAATTAAATCTACCACGATCCTCTTTCACCTTTCAGTTCAATTGAGACTTGTGGGGTAAGTATTAAAGTTAATTTGACTTTATAATATGGAATATATGATTAAATTAATCAAAGTACACTATTTTTCATATATAAAACTAAGCTAGAGCAAAAAATAGGAAAAAAGGACATGAATCCCCCCAGGGGGGGTGGGGAATGGGCTCGAAAGAGCCTATTTGAAATTATTTTTCATTACCATAGGTTAAAATATCATAAAACTGAAATAATTCCTCTTGTTTCTTATACATAATGAACCCAAGAGCTTACAAAGTGCAAAAATTAAAGATTTTAGAAAATGGGGAGACCCCTGGGGGGTTCCGGATGGCCCAAAAGTCACTTTTCGAACAGCACCTCCTCCTCTTTTATGTTATACCTATGAAAAACCATAAATATTATTAAACTTAAATATTCCCAAAATCACTTTGAAATTACCTTTGGGTCAACACACTTTTAACCGAAAATAGCTAAGTTAAAACTAGTTAAAAAAAGGTGAAAAAAGGAACCAAGGAAAGCAAGCTTTCCTTGGGATCTTGGCTTGCCTTTCGGGAAGGAAATATGATGTGAACATATTTATGGATTTATTTTTTAAATTAATAAATATAAATCTAATGCATGCAAGCTACAAATTTCCTTTAAAATGCCACGCAAAAAAGACGATTTCCCTAAAGCTAGATCTAGAATGCTTATGAAACCTTATTTAAGAACAAGATCTAGATTATGAGATTTAAGAATATAGATCTATGTTAAATTTAAATATAATATTATATATCTAAACAAATCAAATCTATGAACCAATTAACCAATTATATTTTAAATTTTAAAAGGAGAAAGAGAATAAGGCAAGCTTGTAGCCGTGAAGATCAACCGGAGAGCTCTCGGTGGAAGCAGTTGGACTATGTAGCATGTAAAAGTGAAGATGATGAGGAACAAAATTGTTCAAGACCTTCTCCACAAAAACCTATAACTAGAACACATAACACTTGCAAAGAGATTTGTGAGATCCAATGATATACATACAAAAAGACTAGAGCAGCATGATAATAAACTTATTAAAAATGCTAGATCTTGATCTTTACATACATATGAAAAATAGAATATAGAAATGAACTTATTTAAAGACTCTTTCCTTTCGATTGGGAGAAATATTGACAAGGTTAGATTCACAAATCAAACAAGAATAAAAATGCACCAAATACAGGTTACATCAAGCATGAGAAACAATATTCATCCAACTGAATGCCTTACACCATCTAGCCTCCAAATATTTTCTTTACTCACAATGAAAAAAATAGCAACAACTCTTCAATCCAACTCTAACTACCTTGGAAAGGAGGAAACTATGATTTATTTATAGCAAAAACTGAAATCCTATCCCAGAGGGGGCATAATTTCCAATGAGAGAGGGTCTGCAGCTGCATGAGGAGTCAAGTTGAGCTTGATATGAATCTAACTAAGTCTGATATGAGTCTTACTGAGTGTAACTAACAATCGGAGTGCTGATCAGACTGACACATCAACCGGTTAACTGAAACATCAACCAAACTACATCCAAATGAGCCTACATGTGTGGAGGAGAGAGAGAGAGGGCACAAATCCCAAGGATGCATGCTATGGTGAACTCCCTCTTTAGCCCATATCAACTCCTTCAATCAAGGCATGGTAAGCTCTAGTCAATCCAAATCCAATGAGATTGATTTCGGTCAAATTGGAGCAAATCTCACTAATTCAAGAATTTGTATTTTCTCCATTATTTAATTAATTTATCAATTAAAATAATCAATATTTCATTTTTAGGCTTTTCTGACCTGAGTGATAGGAAAATCACTCAAAACTTAGGAAAAATGGGTTTATGGGTTTACCAAGCGCTTTGAGTTAGAAAATGAGCACCGCCATGACTGAAACTGATTTCTGAACCCACCTTTATTACAAAACCAAATTTTCCATTTAGACTATCAAAAAATAGCCTAAGTTTTGGAAAAATTAAAACATTAAAAAATAATAAAACCTAGGGGGAGTTTGACATGTTCATATGACTCAACCATATTGCCTAGCATGTTTATACATTGACACACAAACTCTAATAACGTCAATAGGCCTAAATGTCAATCCGACCACCCAACTTTGGAGGAGTTTGGTGAAAAACTCAGAAATTATCAGTCGTTTTTTCAACAACCAATAATAACCAAGGGAAAAAACACCCTGGGCTAATCGAATTGACAAGTAAGTCTATGATACAGAGTCTTTTATAGACACTACCATGCTAGAACATTTTATTACAACTCCCCTACAGGGTATGAACATGTGATATAGTACAACAAACACTTCCCAGAAGAAATTATGAAGGTCTTCTGAGGTCTGAACAAATCATCTTTGTCCGGTTCACCAGGCTCACTTGATAAAAAACAACTAAGGACAACTTAGGTGGTGACATCTAGCTCCATCTAGGGACACATGCTCTGACTAATATTCTGATCAAATAAGAGGATGTGAGAACTCCAGAATATCTGGGTCTTGCATAGCATTTAAATCTTGTCAGTAACATGCATATAAAAGAAATGAACTGTAAAAGCAGATTAATGTACAGAATTAGTCTATGATGTACAAAAAAGAAATATTTTACAAGACTAATATACAAAAGAAAAATTTCAAGGTCTGTACCATGGTACAAAACATCTATAATACAAGAATATGATACATGAAATTTAAAAATACATGCAGGTCAAGGTTTAGAAATTGGCCCTGAAACCATCGATGCCAATAAAGGCATCAAACCGTCTTGGGGAAGAACATCTTGAGGAGAAAGCCATTCACTGGTATGATTAACCTTTTTCTGTCTAGGTCATTTAGATAGAAATAATTTTTTCCTGCTACTTCATCAATGATATATGGACCCAACCATAAGCTGTCAAACTTTTCGTGTTTCCCAGGTTTCTCCCTCCATTTGTCCCAATGCAATACTATGTACTTGAAAGGATCCAGGCTGGGTAGATAATTCAAAGGTTCTCTTGAATTTGTCTGAATTTCTAATACTTTGGTCAAGGGAATTTCTTCTACTCTCATTTAACTTGATCAACTGGTTGATTCTGTTCTGAATGGCATCTTGATCTAAGCTAAAGGTCTGGAGAAGCTGATACACTTGAAGCTTTAAGTGGATAGGTAAGGTGACATCTAGGCCATAGACAAGTTCAAAAGGGCTCCTTCCGGTTGAACTTTTCTTTGTGATTCTATCGGACCATAATGAAACTTGATCTTGCTATCCTAAGCCTTTTTATTATCACCCACATTTTTCTTGATTATGTTCATTAAGTTTTTATTACTTGAATTGGCTAGACCATTTCCTTGCGGATAATAGTTGGATGAATGGGATATGACAATGCTGTACTTGAAACAAAAGGATGACATCTCAGAGGAAATGAAGCACGTGCCATTATCTGTGATGATTCTGGTTGGCACACCGAATCTTGTGATAATCTTATCTTCTAAGAAATCCATGACTACAACATCCTTTGCCTTCTTGGTGGGCATCTCCTCTACCCACTTGGTGAAATAATCAGTGTCGGTGAGTATCCAAGAACAACCATTGCTCGAGTTATCCTTGAACTTACCTATGAAATCAATCCCCCACTGCTGGAAAAGGGCTTGGACTACTATTGGGTTTAAAGGAAAGGCTTTCATTTGTTGCTTTCCAGTGAACAACTGACATTGGGGGAAAAATATGACTGACTTTTGCACATCTGAAAAGAGGTTTGGCCAATCGTAGCCTACTCTAAGGATTTTATGGGCGGTTGTTCTTGCTGCAAAATGTCCACCACAAAATCCTGCATGGAACTCAACCATGAGTTTTTTGGACTCGAGTTCATCGACACATCTAAGTATTAAAGCATTGGGGTTTCTCCAACCCAAAACATCTTTTGTTAAACAATAATTAGTTGATTTTAACCTTAATTCTCTTCTTTTATGGCCAAGTAGGTGATTAGGGCATGTAAGGTTACAGAGGAAAAAGATGATGTTGGTATACCAAGCATGTTTCTCTAATCTTTGAAGCTCATCAAATACACTTTGTTATGGATCACTGTTCTGGAAGATTATTCCTAAGGATTTTTCATTTCCTTGGGTCAACATCTTTGCAAGACCTTATCCCTTAATTAACTTATTAGGTTTTATCTCTAAATCATACTCTTGAATCTTTGAAACCCACTTACCCTTGATTCCTAGACAACCTTGTTGAGACATGATATCCTTGATATCTGCATGGGGTACATACCCAATGATTTTGGAGTATCCTACATAAGTTCTGAAATGTTTAAGGGACTTGACAAGAGCATAATCTTGTTTCTCCATGGTGGTATACTTCAACTCTGAATGTTGCAAGGCCCTACTCATAAAGACTATAGGTTGCTCTTGTCCCTACTTATTCTTTTTGAAGAAAAACACTAGCAATGGTGTCCTCCAAGGAAAAGGAAAATATCTAAAATTCCTTGGAATAATTTGGACTCATCAAGACTGGGGACTTGGATATGGCATCTTTGATAGACTTGAAAGCATCTTTCCCTTCACCCGTCCACTCAATTCTAGCATTTTTATTTAACAATTTTTGTAGAGGCTTCATTAGTTATGCTAAATTTGGGATGAATCTCCTTATGAAATTAATCTGACCATTGAAAGACTGGAGAGATTTAAGATTCTAAGGAAAGGGGACTTTCTTAATGGCTTCAAATCGCTCAGGATTGAATTTGACACCATCCTTAGAAATGACGTGTCCCAACAACTTGCCTTCATCAACCCCAAAGATTGACTTGGAAGGTTTTAAGGAAATACCATATTTCCGACATCTTATGAAAACCTGCCTAAAATGACTTATGTGGTCAGATATTTATTTTGAGAAAATAGTTAAGTCATCTTGATATATTTTGATTATTTTTCCTATAAGTTCTTTGAAGGAAAAATACATGGCTCTTTGGAAGGTGGAACCAGCATTTAATAAGCCAAAAGGAATTCTTAAAATTTTATAGGTGCCCCAACGTGTGGTGAATGTAGTTTTATGTTGATCCTCTTTATTTACCAACACTTGGTTATAACCAGAAAATCCATCCAACATGGACATCCTTCCTAATCCCATTACTCTTTGAAGCAATGTTTCCATGTCGAGAAATGGGTAATTATCTTTAAGGCATGATGTATTCAGATTTCTGAAATCTATACATATTCTAATTGAACCATTCTTCTTTCTAACAACAACTAAGTTGAAGCACCATGATGAATGTCTTGTGGGTGCTATGATCCCTGCTGCTAACATCTTTTGAAGCTCCTTCTGCACAATTGGGCCAACTTAGGATTTATTCACCTAAGTTTTTGTCGAAAAGGCTTGACCTCCTTAGCCTCTTTTGTGAGTGGAATAGTGTGTTGAAACACATCTTCCCGATAAGCTTTAAGCTCATCATAACTAAAGGCCAACACATCTCTATATTCTTTGATTAAGTTAATCAAATTGTTCCTTTCCATTTTTGAAGTACCTTTTCCAATTTTTATTAACTTGGGGTGTTTATCAGTTCCTATGTTTATTTTCATATAATCCCCAATTTTTATTCCTCCTTTTTTGTTTTTATGATGACCCTATCAATCAAACAGATTTTCAAAAGCTATAAGGCTACTCAGGATGTGATTCTTTTCATTATCCTAGCATTCCTGATATTCTTTACCCTCCTGCTGATAATTGATCTTGCAACCTTCAAACTCTTGGAGATTATGGATGAATCTCAAGAGTTACTAATCATCTTTAAACACCTGCCAGTGATATACATTAACTTGAATTGAAGGTCTAAAATTAATTTCCATTTTTCCATTCCAATTAATCATTTTATCTAAAGGATGGAGGGTGGATGCTGCTACCGCCAACTTGTCTGCTAACCGATTCATTTCCATAGGGATCTTTTGAATGTTAAGTGCATCAAACCATTCCATGGTGTCCCATATGGAATTTCTATACTTCATTAGTCTGTCATTTTTGCACTGATACTGATTCTTAATTTGGAGGAATACTAAGTGTGAATCACCTTTTATGTTCAACATCTTTATCCCCATGTCTTTAGTGGTTTCTAACCCTAGAAGCAATGCCTCATACTCAGCTACATTGTTTGATGCTTCAAAATCTAACCTGAAAGCAAAGTTGTAGACTTTATTTGAAGGAGAGATGATCACGATGCCCACACCCTTTCCAGCTTTGGAATAAGCCCCATAAAAGTACATTTTCCAAACCTCATCTATCTTTTCATCTTTAATGTTTTCCTTAATGGGGGCCATGAAATTTGATAAGATAGCATAGTTTCCAAAGTTATCAATGCAATGTACAAATTCATTTCCAGGATTTTTAGGGTTTTCTACATGTCGTTTCCTTAGCTTCTCTCTATGGAGTATCACCCTAGTGCTTTTTGACGCAGGTATAGTAGCATATGTCCAATCCATTTAAATGTACCCACCAAGAGTTGCGGCCCACTTTATGGATAGCAACATACCCCAATTATCTTGCACATCAATCACTACCACATCCATCGACATGTCGATGTCAAGATACTTGGCCAACTTAACATGTAGATTTAAGATTATCCCTACCACTTCAACTTCTCTTGCATCCATTACACAAACATTGTGGTAGGGTCGGGTGATCCTTATATTTAGTTGTTCCATTACTTTTCTTGTCATGACATTTGATGAAGCACCTAAATCTAACATGTAGTTATGAAGTCCAGAAGGTTATCAACTAAGAGAGAGACATAAAAAGGTAGGTGGTCTTCTCTTTTCGGATCAACACTATTGAGGACTATTGGCATATCCATAGGTTCAATATGTTCGACTTCAAATATAGAATTATTATTAGGGAGAGGATCCTCTTTGACACCATCATGAGTTTTATTTTGACTATCCTCTAAGGCTTTTAACAACTTTTCTTTTTGACCAGGAATTTTAAGGATATCAGTTGCATAAGCAGAAACCTTAACACTACTTAACCATTCTCCCATGTCAATATTTGATTCTGGGATAACAAGTGGATGTGGGAGAGGAGGAGTGGTTAAATTAGGTTTGTACTATTTGTCTGGTGAATACTTCTCCTTTCTTTGATAAACTGCACCCTTGAATCTAGCCTTCTTTATTTCCTGAATTTTTTCTGGAGTAGGCATTTCACCATAGAAGTTGGAAAGGAGGTCCTTCTCATAACTGTAATATGTGGCTGGCTGCCAATGCTGGTTAGACAAAGGGTAGGCCTAGCCTACCATGTATACATGATCAGGCTCACTTGAAGTTGTTTCCTGACTACTAACCTCGGGAAGTCCATGTTCCATGACTTGATTTGCAACATAACAAGTGTTTTCTTGGTGGAATTGTTCACAAAGTATACACCATTGAAGTATTTTTTCTACCATGTTAGTTGAGTCTAACTGGTTTGGAATCCTAGGCTTTTACTGAGGGGATTTATTTTGATACATCTGATTTTGCTTGGGCTAAAAGTTCCTAGGTCCATTATTCCTTTCCATTGTGATCAATCTATTCTGCATGTGATTCAATTTTGCAACATGATTGGCCATTTGTTGGTTTTGACTAATAACCAAGTTTTTTATCATGTCTTCCACCTTTTCGATGGGATCTTTAGAAGTTCCCTTTTCTTCTGATTCAAAAGCTTTACCCTTGGTATCTTTGTTGTAGGAAGTGTTTCCCCTAGTATAACCTGGAATGTTGGACTTGCCTGAAGATTACATATTCTTTTCTATTTTCTCGGCCAATTCCCTAGGCAGTTTTTAGATCGGCCAGTTCTTTATCTCTAAACTGGTACCTCAAGTCACCGGTGAAGGATTCAATGTAGGATATGAGGATAGAGGCGTCTTTTGGCTTGATGTCTCTAGGAAGGTCCCCAACCACATGCCTGAATTTAGTGTTAAATTCATCCACGATTTCATTCTCCGTCTTCTTTATGCTATGAAGGGTAGCAAGTAGATGTCTTGGTTCCTTATTTTCTCCCCATTTATTCCTAAAACCATCTTGGAATTCACTAAGAGTTTTATATGAATCATCATCTAGGTCAAGGTACCATTCTCCATCATCATCTTCTAAGGATAAAGAAAAGAGCTTCATTTTGGCATCATCATGGTCAAGGGGAGCATCATTGCAATAACTGACCAGGTGCTTTTCAAACTTTCAAAGGTGAGACTTGGAAGTCATGGAATTATTTCCCTGAAATATGGGGAGCTTCTTGATAGCATCATTTGGAATGGAATAGGGAGCACCTACTATCTGAGAAAATTCAAGGGGTTTGAAGAATTCCATCATTTCTTGATATTGGTGAATATGACTCTCTATAAATATGTGATGGATATCTGAGAGGGATTGGTCTCCTAAATCTTCAAGGTTTCTACAAGAATTCTGCCTATTCAATATTTCTCTAATAAACCTTTCAGGATCAGGGAGAGGATTGAATAATTGCTGGTGGTTTATTCGGGTAGAAATTCTTGGAGGGATGTTAGACAGTGGAGTCGCCAGATGGATTGAGTTTTAATTTTAATGTTTTTTAAAGACAAGATCAATCATTTTTTTTTTTTTTTTTTAGTTGTTTAGAAAAAAGTTAAGCTAAGTCATAATCAGGAATAAAAAGATTTATCCTTGACAACGGTGCCAAAAAAGTGTTGCTGCCTTTCACACACCTGTGGGGGACATGGAAGAAATATTCAAGCCACTCGGTGTGTCATTGGGGGAAAGTATCGAGTCAAGGCTGTCACCTTGTTCTTGACTCCTCCGTTTAGGCTCAACTCCTAGTGAAGCCAAGGGGGGTAGACCCTATTAAGTTACTAAGGCTAATTACTTTAGTATGATGGTATTAAATTGAATAAGTTGCATAGGAGTTTGAAATTAACAATTGAAAACCATAGATAACAAGATGAAAAATAAACACAAGTAAGCACAATGCTAACACACAATATATATATCGAAAGAAGTAAACAAATAACCAGTGCCTTAAAATGGATTTGCAAAATGATTAAATGTGCTTGCATCTACTTAGAGTGAATATTTTTCAATTGTCTCTTGGTACATTTTAAGTTAATATGAAAAATGAGTGGATTAAATTAGGCAAGGGGGGACTCCAGATATACCCGAGGGGTACTTGGAGTATGTCCAAAAATAAAACCTTCATGGCTACCCGCAAGGTGTTTGTGGGCTTGATGGATTCTGGGAGACCGTGTTCATAATACACCCATTAGGGTGTAACAGAGATTGGTGCCTCGAGGTCACTTTCCAATTGTTCCCACTCCTTTGGGTATTTTTCCACCACTTACAGTTTGTTCGAGGCATTGGATTTTCTCCTAATGGTGGTTAATTGGGGAAAGTGAAACCTAATTAATCTAGGTACTCACATTGCTTTTGATGCAGCTTGACTGATCAGATGAACTGCAGCCAAAATTCAGAGCATACACACCGTATTCTTTGTAATTTTTAGTAAATTTTAATCGATGTGTTTTTATTAGAAAGAAAACCCTCCAAGAACCTCTTTCGGTCCAAGTGGACCTCAATCGGGGAATCAAGGAGGGGTTTGATTTTAATTGATTGGCTGCAAAAATTAATAGTAAATAATGAAGCAACAAAAATAAACAAACCACAGGTTCTCTAATTAAATCTACCATGATCCTCTTTCACCTTTCGGTTCAATTAGGATTCGTGGGGTAAGTATTAAAGTTACTTTGAATTTATAATATGGAATATATGATGAAATTAATAAATGTACACTATTTTTCATAAATAAAACTAATCTAGAGAAAAAAAATAGGAAAAATACAAAAAAGGAAAAAAGGACGCGAATCCCCCCAGGGGGATGGGGAATGGGCTTGAAAGAGCCTATTCAAAATTATTTTTATTAACAGTGGTTAAAATATCAGAAAACTGATATAATTCCTCTTGTTTCTTACAAAATGAACCCAAGAGCTTACAAAGTGCAAAAATTAAAGATTTCAGAAAATGGGGAGACCCCTTGGGGGTTTCGGATGGCCCAAAAGTCACTTCTCAGACAACACCTCCTCCTATTTTCTGTTATACCTGATAAAAACCAGCAATATTATTAAACTTAAATATTCCCAAAATCACTTCAAAAGTACCTTTGGGTCAACACACTTTTAACAGAAAACAACTAAGTTAAAACTAGTTAAAAAAAAGGTGAAAAAACGAACCAAGGAAAGCAAGCTTTCCTTGGGATCTTGGCTTGCATTTTGGGAAGACAATATGATGTGCACTGATTTATGGATTTATATTCACAAATCAAACAAGAATAAAAATGCACCAAATACAGGTTACCTCAAGCATGAGCAATAATATTCATCCAACTAAATGCCTTACACCATCTAGCCTCGAAAGCTTTTCTTTATTCACAATGAAAAATATAGCAACATTGCAATAGCAACAAATTTTCAATCCAACTCTAACTATCTTGGAAAGGAGGAAACTGTGCTTTATTTATAGCAAAAATTGAAACCCTAGCCTAGAGGGGGCGCAATTCCCAAGAAGAGAGGGACTGCAGCTGCATGAGGAGTCAAGCTGAGCTGGATTTGAGTCTAACTAAGTCTGATATGAGTGTGACTGAGTGTAACTAACAATCAGAGTGTTGACCAGACTGACACATCAACCAGTTAACTGAAACATCAACCAAACCACATACAGATGAGCCCACACATGTGGAGGACAGAGAGAGGGCACAAATCCCAAGGATGCATGCTGTGGTGCACTCCCTCTCCAGCCCAAATCAACTCCTTCAATCAAGGAATGGTCAGATATAGTCAATCCAAAGCCGACGAGATTGATTTCAGTCAAATCAGAGCAAATCCCACTAATTTAGGAATTTGAATTTTCTCCATTATTTAATTAATTTATCAATTAAAATAATTAATATTTGATTTTAAGGGTTTTCTGACCTGAGTGATGTTAAAATCACTCAAAACTTAGGAAAAGTGGGTTTATGGGTTTATCGGGTTCTCTGAGTTAGAAAATGAGCACCCCCATGACTGAAACTGATTTCTAAGCCCACTTTTATTACAAAACCTATTTTTCCATTTAGACTATCAAAAAATAGCCTAAGTTTTGGAAAAATTAAAACTTTAAAAAAACTTTAAAAATTAAAAAAAAAAAACCTAGGGGGCTTAGACATGTTTATATGACTCGACCATGATTCCTAGAATGTTTATACATTGACACACAAAGTCTAATAACCTCAATAGGCCTAAATGTCAATCCAACCACCCCAACTTTGGAGGAGTTTGGTGAAAAACTCTGAAATTATCAGTTGTTTATTCAAAAACCAATAATAACCAAGGGAAACAACATCCTAGGTTGATCAAATTCACAAGTAAGTCTAGGAGACCGAGTCTTTTACAGACACTACCATGCTAGAACATTGTATTACAACTCCCCTATGGGGTATGAATATGTGATATAGTACAACAAGCACTTCCCATAAGCAATTTTGAAGGTCTTCTGAAGTCCGAACAAATCATCTTTGTCTAGTTCACCAGGCTCACTTGATAAAAAACAACTAAGTACAACTTAGGGGGTAACACAACCCATCAAATAGAGCACCTAACTAGGGTGAATTTTGCAAGACTTTAGAAGAAAATGTTTTGAAAATGCTTGAACAATGGACCTAAAGCATGCAAGATGAATTCTGGCCCATAAACATTAATGCTCAAACATGAAAGAAAATACAAAATGGAGTGGGAAATAGGATAAATAGTCATATAAAGAAATTACTTACTGAAGAAAAAGATGGCACAGGAATATCTTCCATGAAAAGGTTTAACATTCCTCCTCTGCAAATTTCATTCATGTACTGAAAACTTGAAGCCATAACAATGAAGAGCCTCCCTTCTCTTCAAAATAAAAACTTAAAACTATCAATTACATTTTAATTTGTAGAAAAATAACCTCTACCTAACCTTGAATTTGAAACCTAACTGAACTCTAAAAATAAAAACAGTTACAACAAATTTTCTTCATTTCAGGATGCGGACTACTGAACAATAGGTTTCAAAGTCCCTCCTGCATGTGTCAAATGGTGATATCGGCGTGAAAAAAGAAAGATATTTTTTTAAATGGCCATGTTCTCGACAAAACCCATGTCTTCTTTTCTCCAAATTCACCTCCATCTTCTCAGAATCGGCCTTTGAAACTGATGACTCAGATAGTAAACTAGTAAACTTTTGGAAAAATACCCTTTGAAGATATTTTAAATTATCCTAACCTGTGATACGTGTGTAAAAACTAAAGGAGGTTTTTGAATATAGTATTGTGATTAAGACAAGCCTCTCTCAGTTTCTTTAAATTCAACTCTATTTGGCTGAAACAATTCTTGGACTTTGATGGATAAAACAGTATTTTAAAAAACTGAAAAATTGCCCTGTAAAGATCAGTTTGTTTCTCCCAATCCATAAGACCTGTGTGAAAACTGAAGTATTTTTTTATATATAAGCATATAGAAACAACTCTCTGAATGAAATGACTAAAACAGTCATTTTTTATAATAATAAAAACATTCTCTGCTTTTGCTTCTTGGTGTTATCACTCAAAATATACCCAAGGTTGTGGAAGGTAATATTAAGGTAACAGCAAAAACCATTTTATAAATAAACTAGCTTTTCTTTCTAGGGAGGGATCTCTCAGATATAAATTTAACAAGGCCAGATATAGGAAATCAATACTTTGAGTTATGCAGGTGGTTGAAACAATACATATAACCATTGGGCAATGGAGTCAAATAGATAAAGATAATGCAAAGCTTCATACACAGAATCCCAACAAAGGAAATATAATCATCCAGTCATAGTCATTCATTGATTTTCAGACGAATAAGAGAGAAAAATGAACAATCCATCAATATAGAGCATCACAAGATGAATTCCATATCAACTTTAGAAGAAACATTTGTGAAATATCTGAAACAATAGCTAGAGCATAACATGTATGAATTCTGAAACTATTAAACACTATGTTCAGATATGAAAGAAAACATAATGGAAGGTAAGCACTTAGAAGACAATCACATGGAAAGAAGGCACAGACTGTAACATAAATGACACATGAATCTTTGAAGATCAACCAGCATTCGGCTTTGTTGTTTATTCAAAAATCATAAGTTCTCAAAAACATCGGTCCAAACATATGGGTTACAACCCCCAATACATCAAATAAATTCAAATATATACAAAGATAGCTTCTTCCCAAGAATATCAATAACCGAATAATCTGTTAATCAAAGTTTTTGTAACCATATCCCTAATAACTAGGAATAAAAACTACATGCTTCGATTCAAACAATAGATTGTTTGATTATAACCAACTTAGTGACTGCAAGGTATCCCGAATAAGCAGCTCCACGAAATGCAACACCTATTTTCAAGGATGAAGTATGAACTTGGTATTCCTGAATATCTCCACGATCCTCCATTGTTCTGTATTTGGGGTGTCGTATTCTGTCATCTCTCTAATGGACACCTCCAAATCCACATAAGCTTCATAAGACATGGCAGGCAATCCTTTCCTAACGATTAAAAAATTTTGCAATATTTCAAAATCCTCTATCATTTTTTCTACAATGATCTTTCTAGTCAACCCTTTAACTAAATATTCAAACTTGGAATGGTCCATGTGATTTTGTACTAGCAAACTATGATAATGCTCCTGCGAAAATAACCTTCCTTCATCCTCCCAAAAAGAAGGGAGGTCGTCATCAAATAGATCTTTAAAAGCAAGTCTAAAAACCTTTATCTCCGAAGACATTGTATTAGCCTTATCCTACACCACCTTCATAAGTTGATGTTTGTTAAAAAAAAAAATTCCCATAGCACAATTGCTACTCTGTCTTTAATCCCGATGTCCTACAACTTCTGATATGTTAGAGAATTCAAGAAATTTAAAGCATTGTGAGCAGTATTTAAAGGCTTCTTTTCCATGGTCTCATTTTCCAACTTCAGTCTTTCAGTAGCTAAATTGACTAGTGCACTTTCATCATCAATAAATTTAAATAATGTTTAAACTTGGTGATTTCTACAGACAATGTATCCCAAATTAAATGTTTAGCTCTTTGTAGAGGAGCTCTTCCTGTACTTCTTTCCTTTAACTCACTGAAATTTTTCTGTAATTGGATTTTATCATTCAATGTTTTATTCTTCTCCTCGATGCTCCTAGCCAATTCTGATTTAATTTTGTCATTTTCCTCTCTTAGATCTTTTATCTCCACTTCTTTCAGACTTACCTATGACATAGGAACCAATAAATCATTTGCAGAGAATTCATTTAATGGTCTTTCAATATCTACAAAGGGTAAATCAATGTCATTAGGGGTTTGACTCATTAGTTCCTCCATAATTTCATTTTCATCATTCTAATCCTTTTTTAACTTCAAAATTTGAGCCATCAATTCAGCTCTTTCCACTTCCCATTTTTTTTTCTCTTCTTGCAACTTCAATGATTTTCCTTTGTAATCCATGATCTCTTGATAAATTTTATCTTTTTCTTCTTGAAGTGTAAATAATGCTGAGGACTGAGCATGTTCAACATTTAGGATTTTAATTTTCTTTTTCAATACCTAAATGGTATTTTCCTTGTCTTCTAAAAGCTCTTTGGTCGCCTGCATATTTCCTAGTTCGGTTCCTAAGCTTACAACATCTCCCTACAACTTTTTAATTTGGATCAAATTTGCTTTATTTTACACCCTCTCATACTTCAATTGAACCTTGTCTTATCTACAAGGGACTGTAATTTATTAACTTTCATAATAGCATGTAATAAAGCAGACTAAATAATATCTCCAGTCTGCTTATGGAGTTGTATCTTATCAGAGACACTAATTTTGTCTAACTTCACCTCCATTTCAAACACTTTCTTGTCACTAACCATGACAAACTTCAAGGTATTCGTCTCTGCGTATTGAGTAGAAAACAATGATGTCTTTTGATTGATTAGACTTCTAACTCGAGGAAGCAGATTTCTAGTTTCCTCTGATGACTGCATTTGTTTTTCAGCATAACTTGATACTACCTTTGTTCTAGATTTGAAATAGGAACTGGGCTCTATGCTACCTTCTCCTCCAAAGGAATACTGATGCATCTATACAGACTTCTTCGAAAACAAGACCATTTTCTTTGAATCATCTGTAACTATTTCTTCTGAAACTTGATCATCTTGAGAGTGTGTTTTGATCCTTTTATGTGAAATATTTTCATTCACATCCATGCCATCAGTTTTAGAAAGAATTCTCTTGTTCAAAATTCTAGGATTATCAGGTGCTTGAACCACTGCAGTCAACTCGTTGCTCCTATCTTCATCAATTTCTAAATTTTCTTCGAAATAAGACAAATTGGCTATTCTATCTAAGCCTTCAGCAGTTTGATGATCAAATGGTTTATTTTTGTTTGACTCCTTCCTCTGAGAAATAATGTGATGTGGATCATAATTTATTATTTTCTCCTTCTGAAAATCCATAGCTTCTAATAACTTCTCTATGACCAACATGGCACTTTTATTTTTGAAAATAAACAATCCAACTTTGAGAGGAAATTTACATTGTAAGACTTTTTGAATGCTCCAAAATGTTCTTCTTCTGCACATAACCTCTACCTCATAAACTCAAGTGCAAATATTCTTGGAGTTAGAAAAACAGGTAACTTGTATGGTTCCCCAGTGAACCCATACACCCTCAAAACAGTAAAAACTTTATATAGGAACCAGTCTTCTATTCTGTCCTCTGAGGGAGACTGTAGCATAAGTCTCATTTCTTCTAACACTCTTGGTAAGACATCATCAAACAACAATTTGTAAACCCTGGCCATAATTGTATTTACAAACTCAAACATGTTAATTTGTTTTGGAAGATCTGGAGAGAAAATGGTGGACAAGAACGACAATTTTGACACATTAGAACATAACAGCATGTTCAGTAAGTATAAATGATATCTAAAAAATCTAACATTAGGGAATTCAACCAACTAGACATGGATAACCTCGGCTAGATACTCATCCAGATTAAAACAATGGATTAAATGAGACTTGGGGTCAATTGAACTTATACTCAATAAGAAACCTAAGACGACTTCGCTGATATGAATATCATTATCTAAACCTAGAATTTGACTTGTTGGGATTAGGGCAGACCCGGATTCTATACTTTTGTCTTCGCACCAACAAAAGACCCACAGTGTTGGCCCTTTCAGCAACAACCTGCGAACAGGTTGCAGTCTCACTCGAAACAGCTATGGGATGCTGCAGACTCAGGTTTCTGCAAGCAGAAGAGGGATATTACTGTACCTTTAGCTTCTAACAAATGATAATCATTAAATACAGAGCTTTGATATTCACTTATTTAGCTTTACGATTAGATAAACAAAGAGTGCCTTGCTTAACCCTTTACTGGGAATTCACAGCAAAGTTAATATTTAGCAGTGATCTTACTTATCAGATATATAATTATTCATGCATAAAAGAACAACAACAACACAACAGAACCACAACACACGATATAATGTGGTTCACCCCCAGTTTAGGGGTTACGTCCATAGAACTGTGTTTTATTCAACTCTTTACAAAAACCACAGTTCTGATCTGCGCACTCAGCTACAAATACCTTCAATTCCTCAAAGCTGTAGATATTTGCGCACACAGCTGCAGATCTTCTTAATCACCCAAAACCATCTGTGCACACAGCTATAAAGGTCATCCACGCACACAACTGGGACTTAACCTTTCTTACCAAACAATCCTTAGCTTCACATCAATTCATCTTACATCAAAATCCTCAACTGACTTCTTTACAAGAGTGCTTATTTATAGTGCACTTATTACAAAACCATGGGCTTAAACCATGGGCACCCCGAACCCTAAACCCTGGACTTAAACCATGGGTTTATTACAAAAAGAAGTCTTTACTCAACCCCGACACCCCTAAGACTATTTTGAGTCACAACTCTGCTTACAAGTTTCCACAAAAACCACGGAGTTACCAAACTTAGGGACCGTTAAGGTGCGCGCCCCAATAGGCCCCTAAGACTCACCAGTGTCCCACCTCGGGACACTTAGTTGCTTTTCTGGTGGTAGAATATTCTTGGCGAAGATAGAAAATGGCTTGCTACAGCTGCATCGTCATCCCTTCTGCTACTGCTACCACGGACGCGGCTTGCTTGATCCTTCATCATTTCATCCTTAGTAGAATACAACCATCTCTCATGCTGCTGTCTACATCCGTCATATTTATGGTGGTCATGGGGGTCATTGGGCCTTCTATCAGTGACCCCATCCTTCGAACTGCCTCCCGTTCATGTCCTATCGAACATTTGACCATCCACAACTTTGGGTCCTTAACAGGCGGTGCCCCTATGATTGCATGCCACTGTAATTTTGTGTAAGACAAACAACATGCCTCCATTATTCAGGATCCTCCTGAGTCTTTCCTGAGGGGTTGTGCCTTTCTTTGTTCCACTTAGAGCGAACTTCTGCCTTAAATTTATTTCTGGTTGATCATATCTGCATTAGTTTCTTTGGCGCTGGAGATGCCTCCTCGCAAGGAGTATTGCTCATAAGGTTCTGCAGACCTCTCTCCCTGAATTCTTGTAACAATTCCTGGACTTCGTGATCATTCGACATGGTGCTAACTGTAAACTCAAAGAAGTGCACAATGCAGGAGTCAGAGGCCAGTGTAGCTTCTTATAGAATCTTGCAACAAAATCTGTCATCATGGTGCATTAATGACGCCAAATCTGATGGAACGACGGTGAATCCATCCCACACAGTGCTAGATTTTCCCAATATCTCATCATGACAGGCAGTTCACGTGCCAACGCCGCCAAGTCGAATTTGTTCCGTCAGTCACATTTTAGGCTGTGACACCTTTCTTCTTCGACATAACTACTAACTTCAGCTTCGCCTCAATGAGTACCCTCGACATAATATTAGCCTTCGACCCATCCTGACCTACACAGCAACCAAACTTCAACCTTGAAACTTTGACAGTCTTCAACACTTCATAGCTTTGAAAACAGCTTCATTATAGTCTAGTACCCAATTCCAACTATTCTTGGTACTTAGACTACCCTTCCTGCTGTTACTTCTGATTAAGGGGTCCCGGTTTGTCCCTGTACTTCTTTAACCTACTTCCATTGATCATGGAAGATAAAATTTATCCATTCAATTTAGCTAACTGGACTGCACCACCATCAGTAACTCTCTGCACTATGTATGGTCCATTCCAATGCGTCTTGAACTTCCCTGGGAATTTCATGAATTTACTGTCATATAAAAGCACAAGATCACCATTTTGGAACTGCTTCCTCTTAATGTGTCTATCATGCCATGCTTTTTCTCTAGATTTCTACACTTGCTGCTGGAACCCTACAATGAATTTGTCCTCTTCAAGTTCTAGTATATTTTCCAGCCTTTCTTTCATCACATCTAGGTCATCCATCTCTGTGAAAGTAGATATTCTAAGGCTAGGAACAATGTACTCCATGGGCATGACTGCTTCTTATCCATAAACCAACCTAAAAGGTGTATGGCATGTCAACTTCTTGCAGGTGGTTCTATAAGCCCATAGTACTGGCGAAATTCTAAGATCCCAGTCATTTCTGTTAGCATTGTAAACCTTCGTCATAGCATGTTCAAGGATCTTGTTAAAGGCTTCGACAGTTCCATTCGCTTGAGGATGATAGGCAGTACTCTTCTGATGATATACTTGAAATTCTTCAGTCAATACTTCAATAGTCTTATTTAAGAAATGTGATCCTTGATCACTCATAAGAATTCTAGGACACCCAAATCTTGACAAGATGTTATCGAAGATGAACTTCGTGGCTGTATCAGCACTACAGGTCTTGATTGGTTGAGCTTCAGCCCAACGAGTAAGGTAGTCAGTTGCTGTAATAATGTATCTTGCTCCGGATTTCTTCGTAGGGGGATTGATAGGTCCAACAAAATCAATAGCCCATTTGTCGAAGGGTTGTAAAGTTACCTACGGAACTAGAGGCATCTCATCCCTCCTGGATGGTTTGCCTGTCCTCTAACAGATGTCGCAGCTGTGGCAATACTCTCTTGCATCCTTATGAATTGTGGGCCACCACAATCCGGCTGTCAGGATCTTCTGTACTGTAGCTTTTCCTGCGTAATGACCTCCTGCTGCTCCAGAATGTGCCTCAGCCAAAACTAATGGCTTTTCATGCTCCAAGACACATCTGCGCAGTATTTCATCTGGTCCCATCTTATATAGTTGTCTTGCTATTAAGGTAAAGTCAGCTGCTCTAACCACCAGCTGCTTCTTTTGCTGCGTTGTCATTTCGGCGGGTGCAAAACCTGTAGAAAAGTACTGAACAATATCCTGGAAATAATCATCAACCATCTGGATGGCAAACAACTAGGCATTAGGAAGACCGTTGTCCAAACTAATGGGCTCTTCTCCTGACTCGAGCCTCGACAAGTGGTTAGGACCTAGATTCAGTCTTCCAGGTTTTACTATGATCTCAAAGTCATATTCCTGAAATAGAATCAACCATCTGCATATCCTTCCACCTAGCACAGGCTTGTTAACCAAATACTTCAAATCAGAATGGTCAGTGAACATTTTAAAATGAGATGCTAACAGATAATGTCGAAAATTCTGCAATGCATAAACCATAGCTAGACCTTCTCGTTCTGTCGTAGTATAATTTTTTTCTATTGTGGACAATTTTCTACTTGCAAAAGAAATAGGGTGATCAATATTACCTTCACCTAACTGAGCCAATACTCTACCCAAGGCAATGGAGGATGCATCGACATGCACATGAAACTCCTTATTCCAGTCAGGGAATACTAAGATAGGGGCAGTTACCATCTTTTCCTTCAAAATATCCAAGCTTGCTTGACACTCAGGTGTCCATTCAAACTTAATATCTTTCTTCAACTGCTTTTCCATAGGGGCGGTAATCTGAGCATATCCTTTAATGAATTTCTTGTAATATCTAGTATGACCAAGCGTAGTGCGAAGTTGTTTAATAGACTTCGGAGGTGGCAGGTTCACGATAATGGCTATCTTCGGAGGATCCATCATTAATCCTTGCTTACATACAATGTGACCGAGCAGAATTCCAAAAGGGGCACAAAAGATACACTTTTTCAAGTTCAAGGAAATCTGATGCTATCTACATTTGTCCAGCATAAGTCTTAAACTAGCTATATGGTCTTTTAATAACTCGAAGATAGTCCAATCATCAAAATAAACTTAGAAGAATTTATGTATAAATTCCTTAAAGGCAGAGATGACTACTCTAGAAAACATAGTAGGTGCATTCTTCAATCCAAAGGGCATAACTGTATACGGGAAGGATCCCATCTCTGTAGCGAAGGTTGTCTTGTGTTGATCTTCTGGAGCAATTCTAATCTGATGGTAACCTGAAAATCCATCAGTGAAAGAGTACACTTCTTGACCTCCAACATTGTCTAAAACTTTATCTGTAAAGGGAGTGGGGAAAGGGTCATGTAAATAGGCATCATTCAGCTTTCTCAGATCGACACAGATTCTGATTTCTCCCTTAGTCTTTTTTTCTTACACCACCATAGGACTGACCCATTCGGATTCTTCAACAGGTTCAATGATTCCTGCAACAAGCATCTTATCTAGCTCCATTCTGAATTTTTCCTTATACTTAGGGTTCAGCCTATAAGGGCGCTATTTCACAGGCTTCGCATTAGGTTTCAAAGGGATCTTTATCACTCCTATATCACCAAGGATACCTTTCATCTCTAAGAACTTCATCGAAAATAGGTCCTGATATTCATGGAGAAGTTGGGTCACCTTGCTCACCATTTCGTCATCCCAATAATCTCCAATGGTAGCATACTTAGGGTTTTCTTCTGACCCAATGTTTACGGTCCACGTCTTCAGGGGCTGAGTCACTTCAGGTGCTTCAACTGTTGGTCCATGTACTTCGCAGTGTCCTTCTGACTGAGGAATGTTAATGTTCTGTGGATCATCATCCTCGTCAATTGCGAGGTTATAACATTCTACTGCATTGGCTTCTTGTTCCTTCCAATCAGGTTGGTATTCAGCTATTTCTTGATCATCAAATACTTTAGTATGGATCAACCTAATAGTTGCGTCCAAAGCAGGAGAAACCTCATTAATAGAAAATGTCAGTACAAAACTATCAAGAAGACTGTCCCAACTTACAGTACCGTAGCGAAGCTCGACCTCCGCATACCAATTCTTTGCTGTAGGTTCGAGGGTGTGCACAAACCTATGTACCCATTCGTCATGAGGTACATGCTTCCATGCTTCATAGCATTGCTCCAAATGTCCCTGAGGACTCGTATTACCATTAAACCTGCTTCGCACCTTCTAAGGTTGGTCCCTGAATCTTAGGCAAAGGGACTTCTGGCACGCTTCCCAACTATGAATGTACTTTTGTGACCATTCCACCATCTGGCTATTGTGGCTCTGAATGCTGAATCTAGAGTCTCCATTTTCTGTGAGTCTAGTACCTGCTCTGAGAATTACACAATAAACTCTTCTGGGTCTATCGAACCATCAAAAATAGGTACGGTTCTTGTCTGTGAACTAAACCATCTGAGAGACTTGGTAATTCTTGCACATCAATGTCCATGTAGCTCATACAGTCTATTCTACCAATTCTCTAGGCCATCATCTGAATCCGTCATGGAGGAGCTGTCACACTGCCAATCCATGATACCTTCAGCAGTAGGATCAACATAATCTTCTTCCTTCACTGTGATATTGTAGATATGGTCCAAAACATCCTATTCTTCATCTCTTACTGGTTCTGTGTATCTCTCTCCTTGAGAGGGATCCAATGGTACTATGACTCTCAATCCCTTCCCTTCAAAATTCATCTGCCTCTTCTTCAGGTTGATTACTACATCATTATCAATTTCCCATTCAATTCCTAGCAGTGCTGGATAGGGGTTGCTGTCATCAATTATTTCAATTACCTCAAAGTCTGCTAAGGTACTGACTCCATCAATATCTATTGATATGCTAGGGAGTCTTCCTAGGGGCACAATCTTTTGCTGATTGGCTAATCTCAACTATATAGGGGACCATTCCAGAGTATGTTTTCCCATTTGTTCCCATGTCTGCTTAGTTAAGACATTTACTTCTGATCCTAGGTCCAAGATGACATCAGTCATGTCATACTCTCCTATCTGAGCATTCAATCTCATTTCCCTGCCAGTCCTTCTGACTCTATGAACCGTTTTTTCCTTACCAGGACTTCGCTGAGATTCGTAAGAAGCAATAACTTTTTGCAACTCATTTAAAGTAGTCTGATTTCTTAAGAGCTTCATACAACTCTGTAAAAAGGAGGACAGTGTACTTACTTTATCCATCGAAGCTTCTTGCGGCTACGACTGCTGCTGAGGTTGTTGGGCAAGTGCTACTACTGTGTTGGGGTCAGCAAAGTCTCTCTTGGCTTCCATAAATGTCTCTTTTTCTCTTTTGACATCAAATGCTGGGATTTTTTCTGGGGCCTTATGGACCCAAGCCTTGGCAGGCTATTTCTCCTTGTTCTGCACTTTCGTCGTAGCTCCACTCCTGGTAACAACATTGATGGCTGGGATAGGTCGTTGCTCCACAGCAATTAGCTAAATATTCTGAGTAGGGGCAGTATTTCTTTCTTCAATCTTGGCTATCAGCTGCGGGCATTTCTCAATCACATGGTCGACAGATCTGCAATATCAACATGTCGTAGTTGGGTTCCAACAGTCTCTAGCTAGATGTCCTTCCTAGTTACAGTTATAGCACACAACCTTGCCTCACCCTCTACCAGCCATACCACCACGACCACGACCTCCAAAAGTTCCATGACCTGATGTACTACCATGGTAACCATATCCATCATTTTCTTAGCCATCATTTTGTACCCGATAAGCATCATAAGTGCGTTCTCTCATGAGTTCAAAGCTGCGACACTCATCTTCATTGTCTCCTATTGACTTACAAAACTTGCAATAAGGGTTCTTAGGGACTTGCACATACCGCTGTAGAAGATAGCAGTATTCAGGTCGATGCTGGTCAGTTTTCCTATAGAGCTCACAATATAGAACACTAGGGTTGAATGGGTTTGGTGCACTAGAATTCAAGATATTTCTTACCGCAGGACACTGTTCCTTGTCATGACCCTTTGTTCGACATTGTGTACACCAAACCTCTTCACGACTAGCTTTCCCTTTTTTCATATCGCAAAGCTCCAGAGCCATCGCTGCCAACTATGCTTGTATTTGAGCAATACCAGAATTATCTTCGACAGGGGGTGTTTCAAGCTTCATAGCAATTTCCAAAGCCTCCTTCTGATCTGCAACCTTCTGTTGCATGAGTGGAGTCCTGATGTGCGGTAACAAAGCTGCAATGAACCATTCCTTATGTTGCGCTGGTCCAATAGTGAAACTGACTTGATCTAGTAGAACTTTGAACCTCTGATCAAAGTCCCACAATGATTCTCCTCGCCTTTGCTGAATTTCCTTTAGCTCAGTGATACACTGTGACTTTGATTTAGGCTTCTTAAATTCCTTTATCATTGCTGCTTTTATATCAGCCAAGACATGGTTCTGAGTGCTGAAAAACTTCATGAACCAGGTCAAAGCGCGGTCTATAAAAGAAGTAACCAGCTGCGCTCTTTTTGTATCTTGATCCATAACGTTCTTAGAAGTCCACACTGCTTCACATAAGAACCAGAACTGTTATGGATCCTCTGATGTAGTTCTTTTGAAAATAGGGAGCTTAGTGTCGTCATTCATATGGGCCATCATGGATCTAGGGGGAGGGGGAGGGGGACTGGTAGTAGGCGAGGGGGAACTTACTGGGGTAGACTAACCTGCGACAGGAATACTCGAGCTAGGGTTACTTTCAGACGGTGATGGGTTCTCAGGGATAATAGGTCTTCGATGCGGGGTTACCGGAGGAGTTCCAACAGAAGGGGTTTCTTTGGGATTTGAGGCTGCTAGACTTATGGGGTTAGACTCAGTGTTCTGACCTAGGGTATAGGACTCAAAATTTCTCTTGTACCTTTTGCCACTTCGCATCAATCCACTTTGCTCGTCGAAGGTGCTTTCACTTGCAAACATAGATTAGTAATACTAAATCTAACAGTCTGATTCAATGAGCAATATACCTTTTCCAGCCAATAGCATTTTAATTCTCAAACTAAATGAATTCAAGTACTTACCCCTTGGCCCTTTGAAAAACTGTCGTTCAGCTTCGTTGAAGGACGTACTTGTGTCGATGGCGAAATCCATCACAAATGCTCAAGGGTTTGCGTTGTCCAGAAATCAACAGCTCGGGATATCTCGTTGTTCACCCTTTTCAATATATTAATTCTTGCGGGGGTCCAATTAGGAAACTGACCTTCTTGGAAGTTCATCCTTCTCTCTGTTAACCTGGATAACCATTGGTGCAACTCTATGTGGATACTACCAAAGAAAATTTCATAAAAAATAGAAAAAATGTACCTTTGTAAAAAGTCATTTGAACTACGACACAGATCTTTGTTCTCTTGTACAGTAAAGTTTAGATAAGTCTCTTCAATCCAATCACCAATTTCTTTTACTGAGGGTCTCCAAAACATAAACGTTGAGGTACGACGTAAACCCCTCTTGAGCAGATACTGAGTTCAACCGGAAACGGAATCAATTTGTTGGGCTTAGGGTAGACCCGGGTTCTATACTTTTGTCTTCGCACCAACAAAATACCGTGACAGTGTTGGCCCTTTTGGCAACAACCTACGAACAGGTTGCAGTCTCACCCGAAACAGCTATGGGATGCCACAGAATCAGGTTTCTGCAAGCAGAAGAGGGATATTACTGTACCTTTAGCTTCTAACAAATGATAATCATTAAATACAGAGCTTTGATATTCACTTATTTAGCTTCGCGATTAAATAAACAAACAGTGCCTTTCTTAACCCTTTACTGGGAATTCACAGCGAAGTTAATATTTAGCAGTGATCTTACTTATCAGTTATATAATTACTCATGCATAAAAGAACAACAACAACACAACAGAACCACAACACACAATATAATGTGGTTCACCCCCAGTTTAGGGGTTACATCCACAGAACTGTGTTTTATTCAACTCTTTACAAAAACCACAGTTCTGATCTGCGCACTCAGCTACAGATCCCTTCAATTCCTCAAAGCTACACACTAAGCTACAGATCTCTACGCACACAGCTGCAGATCTTCTTAATCACCCAAAACCCTCTATGCACACAGCTGTAGAGGTCGTCCACGCACACAGCTGGGAATTAACCTTTCTCACCAAACAAGCCTTAGCTTTGCATCAATTCATCTTACATCAAAATCCTCAGCTGACTTCTTTACAAGAGTGCTTATTTATAGTGCACTTATTACAAAACCATGGGCTTAAACCATGGGCACCCCAAACCCTAAACCCTGGACTTAAACCATCGGTTTATTACAAAAAGAAGGATTTTACTCAACCCTGACACCCCTAAGACTATTTTGAGTCGCAACTCCGCTTACAAGTTTCCACAAAAACCGCGGAGTTACCAAACTTAGGGACCATTAATGTGCGCACCCCAACATGATTGACTAGAGACATGACCATCTATACCTCTTTTTTGAAAATGTTAACATTATATGGAAGAAAAATTCCTTCTAATGACTAACCATCTTTCAGAATACTGGATAGAAATTGGCATCTAACTTAAGTTTTACAATTTTTGTACATTTCAACTAAGACTGGCTCATTCAAAGACTCACAATTATCAGGGAAATTATCAGGTAGACTCGGTATCCCATGAACACTTTTTGCATCAACCTTACAAAGTATTTTTGACGTGGTATGGCTCATAATAACTCTTTCGAAGGGAGAATAACTGTTTCTGCACCACTCGACAAATTTGGGAAATGGTCAGGTTTGTTCAATAGAAAAATAATATGAGAAAGAATTGCAGACATTCAGAATATCATTCCCTTGTAAATTACATTGTCACAACTACTCCTTTGAGACTGATACACTACCAACTGATAGAATAGGGTCACATACATTTCTTTCCCTATCTACAACAACTTCTTCTCTCTCATCCATGACTCTGCATAATACTCCTAAACCCTGCTCCTTTTCCATAATGAACAATGGCGACAATTCTTTGAACAAAGTTTCATTGTTTCAAGGCTCACCTATAACTGTAGATACGTATAAGTTTACTTTGGAAAGATGGCGCACTTTCCACTTCTCTTTCGCTCGCAACATGCAATTGAAATGATTTTTTAATCCAAGTCAACTTTACTTTTATACGACGGACTTTTTCGGAGCCCTCATCAAGTGGTTTTTCCCTTTACCACTTTCCTCCGTGGAACTCACTCCAAGTCGCCACATGGAAAATAGTTTACATTCCTCTACCACTCTTGATTTTTAATCATCTCGTAGCTTTTCCTTCCAGAACTAACAATGATCATTGATAAGTTTTCACTTTTTGTCTAAACCATTAGATCAATATTGATTATACATATTCCGCTACCCTTTCTCATTTTTTCAAGTGTGCATCTTTACTTAGCAGATCGTCTCTCAGCCATATATTTTATTCACTTTATTCCATAGCCGTTGATCTTTCTACCTCGTTAACCACTTCTACCTCTCCATTACCACTTATCTCCTATGGAACTTTTCCCAGCGGATCCTTTTTAAACTGTAGATCTTCACACTCACAACTTTACACCTTTATATTGTGTAACGAATTAATCAAAATGCGCATTTTAATAATGGAATCAAGACTATCAAACTTTGCCAATTTTATGAATCCTTTTATCATTTCTCGATTACATCTCTTCCTCAAGTATTCAACATAGAGGTGTTAACAACTGGATCCAACTGGGGATGATATCCTCCCTATGAGGTTTCAAAGAACTCATAGACCAAGTGCCTGTCTCTAACTTTTGTATCGAAAATTCCAAAATTTTTACTTTTCATTTGATATAATTTTCTAAATAAAGAAAAATGGTCAACCTCCTAAATCTTAGGGCCTTCACTCTGAGCTTCAAAAATATTTGGTTCACCATCTGTACTGCTTTCAAGAAAATAAATATTCATAAACTATGGTACAAATTCTACCCTCCACCTTAGGACAGGTAATGCTTCAAAAATCTTCCATTAACAGGGTTACTCTACAACAAAACCCCATTTGGATATTCCAGAACAAATGCATTTTCCCCTCTGTGACCTACAATAACATAAGTACCTAACCACATGTGGTCAAATTTTCCATGTTTATATTCCTTAGGAGCATCCCATTTTAACACCAGGTCATCAATTTGGAACTATTCTTCTTTCACCCTTCTATCAAAAGTATTTTTCATTTTTTCTCGATGTGTCTGCACTTTATCATAGGATTTATTCCTTTGCTCCTCTAACTCAATGATTTGGTTTATTCTTCTCTGCATGTGGTTTGGTTCTTCCTATTGCTCTTGAAAATATTTCATGACTAGAACACCCAATGATGCTAGAAAAATAACTTTGGTTCCATATACCAATTGGAAAAGAGACATTCCAATCACTCTTTTAGTACTAATATTGTCAACCCATAAAGCATACTTAAGTTTGGTGTGCCAAAATATCTTGTTATCTTCTAACAACTTCTTGATAATCCTTACCAGAATTCTATTAGAAGACTTGGCCAATCCATTTCCCTGTGGGTAGTAAGCAGTTGAATGATTTAAGCTGATATGATATTTATAACAAAAATTAATCATCTTTTTGGATTTAAAAGCTACTGCATTATCAATCCCTATTCTTCTAGGGAACCCAAACCTAAACAATATATTTTCTTCAATAAAATCCATAATTACTGTCTCAGTAGCTCTCCTGGTAGGTATTTCTTCAATCCATTTTGTAAAATAATCTGTGGTCGTTAGAAGCCATTTATGTTGTCTTGAAGAATTTGGGTTTATTTCTCCAATGAAATCCAAATCCAACTGCTAAAAATGAGCTTCTACTATTATTGGATTAAGAGGGAGGGGAATTACCTTTCTTTTACCATAAAAAATATGGCATTGATGACATGTACTAGTTTCTTTGTACACATCTGAAAACAATGATGGCCAATAGAAACCTGCTCTCAAAATTTTGTTTGCTGTCACTTTCCAAGAATGATGTCCTCCACAATCTCCTTTATGGAATTCTTTTATTGTGTGCTGGGCTTCATTTTCTAAAAGGCAATTAAGTAACACTCCTCCTGGATCTTTCCAATAAAGGTATTGATTTAAAATACAAAACTTAGCAGCTTTCAACTTCATCGGTCTTGCTCTTGTTTTACTCAATCCTGCAGGAGCTTGTAAATTTTGAAGAACATGAATGATATCAGAATACCGTGGAGATGTAGTGAAGTCAATCATTACCTCCACCCCTGTATCCAACTAATGAGATTGACTAGATAAGAAATTGAGCTGTAAAGATTCACAGTTTGAATCTATCAACATTTTTTCCAGTCCCTGCCCTTTAATCAACTTGGTAGGTCTAATCTCTATGCCATACTCCAGTAATGTCACTATCCATTTCACCCTGCTTCCTTCTGGGTCAGGCTGTGTGAGAATCCCTTTTACTGCAGTGGTTGGAACATGAGCAATTATATGTGAATGAAGAATATACACCCTAAAATATTTCAATGCTTTAACCAAAGCATATGCTTGCTTCTCCATAATATCATATTTTAATTCTCCATCTCTCAACATCTTACTGAAAAAGGCTATGGGTTGCTCCATGTTTTCATTATTCTTTTGTAACAAAACTGCAGCAATAGTATGTTCTAAAGCATAAGAAAATATTAAGAAATATTTAGTGAAGTCTGGACTCACCAACATAGGAGCCTCCGAAATAGCTTGTTTTATTTCTTTAAAAGATTTCTTAGCCTCCGCTGTCCATTTTATCTCATGACCCTTTTTCAACATATTTGTGATATTCATTAATATTTCAGCAAAATTGGGAATGAACCTTCTCAAAAAATTTACCTGTCCCAAGAATGACTGTATTTTTTTTTGCTTCTTAGTTCTCCTACCTTCAAAATTGCACTGAATCTCTCAAGATCGATCTTTATTCCATCCTTTGAAATTATGTGGCCCAATAACTTTCCTTCTTCCAATGCAAAATTTGATTTTTTTGGATTTAATGATTTATCAAATTTCCTGCATTTTATGAAATTATTTTCCAAATGATGAATATGCTCTCTATCAGACCTTGAATAAACTGCGATGTCATCCATATAAATTACCACAAATTTTCCTATTTCTCCTCAAAAGCAATATCCATGGCATGCTGGAAAGTAGCCCCTGCATTCATCAAAACAAAAGGAATCTTTGTGTACATAAAAGTGCCCCATGGTGTGGTGAAAGTAGTCTTCTCTTCATCTTCAAGTAACACCTTAATCTGATTATATCCTGAAAAGCCATCCATCATTGAAATTCTTTCTGCTCCGACCACTTTCTGCAAAATATGATCCATTTTCGGCAAAGGATAATTATCTTTCATAGAGACTTTATTCAAATTCTTGAAATCTATGCAAAGCCTTATTTCTCCATTTATCTTTCTAACAGGAACTAAATTAGCAACCCATCTTGAGAATCTTAAAGTCACAATAATTTTGGCATCAAGCAATTTTTTAATTTCCTTCTCAATAACTGGTAGCAGCTTTGGATTTCTTCTTCTGAGCTTCTGTCTGAAAGGTTTTTCTCCAGGTTTGATTGGAATAGTATGTTGTATTATTGAAGTATCATATTCCTAAAGGTCCTCATAACTCTAGGCAAATACATCTGTATACTTTTTCATCAAGTTCACATATTCTTCTTTTTCTTTTGTAGGCAAGTTTTTAGACAGCTTCACAATCTTTGGATTCTCTTTAGTACCAATATTTCTCTCTTCAATAGCATTATCAGTAGGTTTCACTTTCAGATCTTTAGCAACATCATTCTGATCAAAAAGTTTCTCTAAAGGGATCAAACCTCTTGGTATAAAATTACTTCTCAACTGAATTATATCCTTTCCTCCTAAAGTTCCTTGCAATTTTTCAATACTAATCTTTTCTTCTTCATTTTCTTCAGCATCTTGGAAATTTTCACTGTTATCGTTTTCAACATCAATATGAGTTTTTACAAATTCTCCTGAAAGTTCCAAAAATATTTTTATCTGCATATCATCTTCAAATACCTGCCAATATTTAGAATTATCAGGTATAGATGGTCTGTTTACAATGTCTACTTGATATTCCTTTTGACCAACACTTGGGGTTTTAAATTTACCAGCAGCAACCACCAAATAATTAGCTATTGTATTTTCATATCTAGGAACCACCTTAATTGTATGTTCTATAAAATAGTTACCAAACATATCCCATAATTCATTTCTATAAGCTCTCATCCAGGGATGTTTGGTTTCATAACTATCATTCACCTGGTTTATCACAAGCTCTGAATATCCTAAAACTATTATCCTTTGTGCTCCCATATCTTTCAATGCATGCAACCCAAGTAACAAAGCTTCATATTCAACCATATTATTCGTGCATTCAAATGTTAACTTATATGATAAAGCTTTAAAATCCCTGCTAGGAGAAATTATATATACACCAGCACTAGTGCCAACTATTTCCATAGATCCATCAAAATACATAGTCCACAAACCATCTCTTTTTTGCTTCTTTTCCAAAGAATTTTGTTATATCAATCCTTCTTCATTATTTTCAGATTTCATTTGCAATGTAGACTCCAAATGACATGGGATAGTTTCATTAAACAAAATAGAAGAACCCAAATCACTATCGATAGCATATATATGATGAATATCAGGTCTATCTTGACTACTTATTACATAAGGAGTTCTTTTCTCACTATACAACCTCCTACTTCCATCTTGGACAGGAATAGTAGCATATGACATGTCCATTTGTAAACTACCCTTTAATTTTGAACTCCAAGACCTTGATAACAATATTCCATTTTTTTGTGGAATGTCTACCACTACAACGTCCATTACTATTGTTTTAGTTGGCAATTTATTCGAAGTCACTACTATATCTTTAATTAGATCAAGACACTTCACCCTCCTAGAATCAAAGATATACAAATATTTATAAAGTCTTGTCACTTCCAGTCCCAAACTTTCAACTACTCCCTTTGGCATTAAATTATGTGATGCACCTGAATCTAACATTCCATTATGTACCACCATATCATGCACATTCAAACTCAAATAAAAAGGAGGAACTTCTTCATCATCTATACTTTCAACTTTTGGCCCAAATGAAATAGTAGGATTATCATCTGTCAATTCTAAAATGTCTGATTGAAATTCTCCTTGACCTTTAAACATCCTTGTTATCATATCCCTGTACTCATTATTTCTCAACAACTCATTAAAAGGAATAGATATTTTCAGCTTGGAAAGTTCATTCTGCAAATTGAAAATAGAATTAACTTTCTCTACATCTATTGGTACCACTTGTTTTGTTCCTTTTGTTTTTTCTATTTTATTCTCGACTTCTTTATTTACAATAGGATCTTTTTGTATTTCCTTTCCTTTTTCTATATTTAATGCACTAGTAGAAGGCTGGTTTGAAGTTAGCCTCCCTTTATTTACAGCAACCTCTCTATTTCTTAATCTAATCTTCATTTGTACATCATCCATAGAATGTAAATAACCCTTCTGATACTGCTCTGACTCCCTTTCAAAATCCTCATTTCCATCTTCCTATGCAAACATGTGACGTTCTTCTTCAGTAAGATATATCTCTGAATCTAATTCCCCAAAAATATGAATGTCATTCTCAGCAGGATCTTCTTCATATGCAACATAATTTTTAGGGAAAGGTGGTCAAATCTGTTGCTCTTCTTGATTCCTTGGGTTTCTTATATCTATTTTCCTATTTTGTGGAGGCATAGGAGGATTTGGCCTTCTAAGATTCTGATTTCTGATTTGAGGATCAGCTTGCTCTCTATTGAATGATCTATTGTCCACAGTCAATCTATCCATTAACTTCTCCATTGTCTTCAACATCATTTCAAATTTAATATCAGTAGCAGAAGAAGAAGTAGAAGACATATTTTCTTGTCTTGTTTTCCTCCTATCAATGTCTTTTTGTTTCATCTTTCCACTCGCCATCGTATTTGCTTCCACTTCTAAAGCATCTGTGAACATGGCAGCTAGGATTGCTGATTTTCTCTCCCTTAATGAAAAAACAAAGTCATTATCAAAGGCCCCAGCATAATGAAGTTTAGTAGCAGCTACAGAAGGTTTTATATTTTCTGGAATGGAATTATAAACTCTCATGAACCTACTTGAAAATTCATGAACATATTCAAAACCTCCCTTCTTGAGACTATTATATTGAGACAAAAGCTAGAAAGGGCTATGTTTGTTATCCCACCTTTCTAGAAATGCATTCTAGAAAGCTTAAAAAGTCAGGATAGATGCAGCTGGAAAATATTTAAACCATTTCTTCACTTCCCTTGATAAACTTTGAGCAAACAACTGCATTTTAACGTCCATATAATCGACTTCTTCCAAGTCAACAAGAATGTCAAATTTAGCTACATGTTTCTTTGTTGTTATGCCTCCTTCTCCATCGAATAAAGAAATTCTCTAAGAATAATTTTGGGGAAGATCATGCAATACAATAGGTAAACGTAAAGGAGCAAATTTGGCTGCCATTGGTCTAGGTGGATTTGGAGGGAATAAGGAATTTTGAATATTTTGAACAATAGGTGCTTCTTCAAATTTTGCAGACTATTGAAGATCTCTCCAAAGGGAATCAAGTAAATAAGATTCTAATCTTCGAGGGTTGAATTCAGCGTTTTTAAGATCAGACTCAGATTTATACTTGAACAAACCTTTTTCAACATTAATTTCTCATTTTTTATCAAATATGCTATGAAAATCTTGAGAAGATGATGCAGCAAATAGAGAAGTATCTATTTTTTATTTGTCTTTTTCTTAAATAATTTTTCTGAATCCTCCAAACTTCATAAAACTTCAGTATTAGAATTACCTTGTGTATGTCTTTTCAAAGCCAAGGTGTCCTTTGAAATATTGAAATAATTTTAAAACTGGAATAGCCAAGGAAAATATACAACCTTCTTTATGGACACAAATTCCTGTTTGCCCACAGAAATATTTTCTTGATCTTTATAAACTTTGTCGTTCCTCCCATGGATGATTTTCACCTTCGTTCCCTGGCAACGGTGCCAATATGTTATCAATCAAAATATACCCAAGGTTTTGGAAGCCAATCTTAAGGTAATTGAAAAACCCACTTTAGAAAGAAACTGGCTTTTCTTTCCAGAGAGAGATCTCTCAGATATAAATTTAGTAAGGCCAGATATAGGAAATCAATACTTTAAGTTATGCAGGTGGTTGAAGCAACATATATAACCATTGGGCAATTGAGTCAAATAGATAAAGATAATGTAAAGCTTCGTACATAGAATCCCAACAAAGGCAAGATAATCATCCAGTCATTGTCATTCATTGATTTTCAGGGGAATAAGAGAGAAACATGAACAATCCATCAATATAGAGCATCACAAGATGATTTCCATATCAACTTTAGAAGAAATATTTGTGAAATATCTGAAATAATAGCCAAAGCATAACATGTATGAATTCTGAAACTATTAAGCACTATGTTCAGATACGAAAGAAAACATAATGGAAGGTAAGCACTTAGAAGACAATCACATGGAAAGAAGGCACAGACCGTGACATAAATGACACATGAGTCTTAGAATATCAACCAGCATTTCGATTTGTTGTTTATTCAAAAATCACAAGTTCTCAAAAACATCGGTCCAAACATATGGGTTCCAACCCCCAATACATCAAATAAATTCAAATATATACAAAGATAGCTTCTTCCCAAGAATATCAATAACCAAATAATCTGTTAATCAAAGTTTTTGTAACCATATCCCTAATAACTAGGAATAAAAACTACATGCTTCGATTCAAACAATAGATTGTTTGATTATAACCAACTTAGTGACTGCAAGGTATCCCGAATAAGCAGCTCCACGAAATGCAACACCTGTTTTCAAGGATGAAGTATGTACTTGGTCTTCCCAAATCTCTCCACGATCCTCCATTGTTCTGCATTTGGGGTGTCGTATTCCATCATCTATGTAATGGACACCTCTAGATCCACATAAGATTCATAAGACATGGTAGGCAATCCTTTCCTAATGATTAAAAACTTTTTCAATATTCCAAAATCCTCTGTCAATTTTTCTACAATGATCTTTCCAGTCAACTCTTTAACAAAATCTTCAAAATTGGAATGGTCCATGTGATTATGTACTAGGAAACTGTGATAATGCTCATGGAAAAATAACCTTCCTTCGTCGTCCCAAAAAGAAGGGAAGCCATCATCAAATAGATCTTTAAAAGCAAGTCTGAAAACCTTTATCTGCGAAGACATTGTATTAGCCTTATTCTACACCACTTTCTTAAGTTAATGTTTGTTAATAAACTTTTTTTCCCATAGCACAATTGCTACTTTGTCCTTAATCCCGATGTCCTCCAACTTCTGATATGTTAGAGAATTCAAGAAATTTAAAGCGTTGTCAACAGTATTTAAAGGCTTCTTTTCCATGGTCTCATTTTCCAACTTCAGTCTTTGAGTAGCTAAATTGACTAGTGCACTTTCATCATCAATAAAATTTAAATAATGTCTAAACTTGGTGATTTCTACAGACAATGTATCCCAAATTAAATGTTTAGCTCCTTGTAGAGGATCTCTTCTTGTACTTCTTTCCTTTAACTCACTGGACTTTTTCTGTAATTGGCTTTTATCATTCAATGTTTTATTCTTCTCCTCGATGCTCCTAGTCAATTCTAATTTAATTTTTTCATTTTCCTCTCTTATTTCTTTAATCTCCACTTCTTTCAGACTTACCTATGACATAGGAACCAATAAATCATCTACAGAGAATTCATTTAACGGTCTTTCAATATCTACAAGGGGTAAATCAGTGTCAACAGGGGTTTGACTCATCAGTTTTCCATAATTTCATTTTCATCATTCTGATCCTTTTTTAACTTCAAAATTTGAGCCATCAATTCATCTCTTTCCACTTCCCATTTGTTTTTATTTTCTTGCAACTTCAATGATTTTCCTTTGTAATCCATCATCTCTTGATAAATTCTATCTTTTTCTTCTTGAGGTGTAAATAACTCTGACGACTGAGCATGTTCAGAATTTGGGATTTTAAGTTTCTTTTTCAATACCTGAATAGTATTGTCCTTTTCTTCTAAAATATTTTTGGTCGCCTACATATTCCCTGGTTCGGTTCCTAAGCTTACAACATCTCCCTGCAACTTTTTAATTTGGATCAAATTTGCTTTATTTTCCACCCTCTCATGCTTCAATTGAACCTCCATCTTATCTACAAGGGACTATAATTTATTAACTTTCATAATAGCATGTAATAAATCAGAGTAAATAATATATCCAGTCTGCTTATGGAGTTGTATCTTATCAGGGACAATAATTCTGTCTAACTTCACCTCCATTTCAGACACTTTCTTGTCACTAACCAAGGAGAACTTCAAGGTATTCCTCTCTGCGTCTCAAGTAGAAATCAATGATGTTTTTTTTTATTAGAATTCTAACTCAAGGAAGCAGATTTATAGTTTCCTCTGATGACTGCATTTATTTTTCAGCATAACTTAATACTATCTCTGTTCTGGATTTGAAACGGGAACTGGGCTCTGCGCTACCTTCTCCTTTGAAGGAATACTGATGCATCTGTATAGACTTCTTCGGAAACAAGACCATTTTCTTTGAATCATTTGAAACTATTTCTTCTGAAACTTTATCATCTTGAGACTGTGTTTTGATCTTTTTATGTGAAATATTTTCATCCACATCCATGCCATCAATTTCAGAAAGACTCCTATTATTCAAAATTCTAGGATTATCAGGTGCTTGAACCACTACAGTCAACTCGTTGCTCCTATCTTCATCGATTTCTGAATTTTCTTCAAAATAAGACAAATTGGCTATTATATCTAAGCATTCAACAGTTTGATGATCAAATGGTTTATTTTTGTTTGACTGCTTCCTCTGAGAAATAATGTGATGTGGCTCATAATTTATTCTTTCCTCCTTCTAAAAATCCATAGCTTCTAATAACTTCTCTATGACCAACAGGGCACTTTTATTTTTGAAAATAAACGGACCAACTTTGAGAGGAAATTTAACATTGGAAGGATTTTTTAATGCTCCAAAATGTTCTTCTTCTGCACATAACCTCTACCTCATAAAATCAAGTGAAAATATTCTTGGAGTCATAAAAACAGGTAACTTGCATAGTTCCCTAGTGAACCCATACACCCTTAAAACAGTAAAATATTTATATAGGAACTAGTCTCCTATTCTATCCTCTGAGGGAGACTGTAGCATAAGTCTCATTTCTTCTAACACTCTTGGTAATACATCATCAAACAGAAATTTGTAAACCCCGACCATAATTGTATTTACAAACTCAAACATGTTAATTTTTTTAGGAAGATCCGGAGAGAAAATGGTGGACAAGAACTGCAATTTCGATGGATTAGAACACAACAGCATGTTCAGTAAGTATGACTGATATCTAAAAAACCTGACTTTAGGGAATTCGACCAACTGGACATGGATAACCTCGACCAGATACTCATCTAGATTAAAACAATGGATTAAATGAGACTTGGGGTCAATTGAACTTATACTCAGTAAGGAACCTAAGATGACTTCGCTGATATGAATATCATTATCCAAACCTAGAATTTGACTGACTAGAGACATCACCATATGTACCTCTTTTTTGAAAATGTTAACATTATATGGCAGAAAAAGTCCTTCGAATGACTGACCATATTTCATAATACTGGATAGAAATTGGCATCTAACTTCAGTTTTACAATTTTTATACATTTCGACTAAGACTAGCTCATTCAAAGAATCACAATTGTCAAGGAAATTATCAGGTAGACTCAGTATCCCATGAAAAGTTTTCACATCAACCTTACAAAGTATTTTTGACGTGGTATGGCTCATAATAACTCTTTCAGAGGGAGAATAACTGTTTGTGCACCACTCGACAAATTTGGGAAATGGTAAGGTTTGTTCAATAGAAAAATAATATGAGAAAGAACTATAGACATTCAGAATATCATTCCCTTGCAAATTACAATGCCACAACTGCTCCTTTGAGACTAATACACTACCAACTAATAGAACAGGGTCACATACATTTCTTTCCCTATTGAAAACAACTTCTTCTCTCTCATCCAAGACTCTGCATAATACTCCTAAACCCTGTTCCTTTTCCATAATGAACAATGGTGACAATTCTTCGAACAAAGTTTCAGCGTTTCAAGGCTTACCTGTAACTGTAGATACATAGAAGTTGAATTTGGAAAGATGGCGCACTGTCCACTTCTCCTTCACCCGCAACATGCAATTGAAATGATTTTTTAATCCAAGTCAACTTTACTTTTATATGAAGTACTTTTTCGGAGCCCTCATCAAGTGGTTTTTCCCCTTATCGCTTTCCTCCACGGAACTCACTCCAATTCGCCACATGGAAAACGGTTTACATTTCGCTACCACTCTTCCTTTTGAATCATCTCACAGCTTTTCCTTCCGGAACTAACAATGATCATTGATAAGTTTTCACTTTTTTTCTAAACCATTAGATCAAGATCGATTGTATGTATTCTGTTAGCCTTTCTCATTTTTTCAAGTGTGCATCTTTACTCAGCGGATCATCTCTTAACCGTAGATTTTATTCACTTTATTCCATAGTCGTTGATCTTTCTACCTTGTTAACCACTTCCACCTCTCCATCACCACTTATCTCTTGCGCAACTTTTCCCAGCAGATCCGTTTTAAATTGTAGATCTTCACACTCACAACTTTACACCTTTAGATTGTGTAACGAATTAATCAAAATGTGCTTTTTAATAATCGAATTAAGACTATCAAACTTTGCCAATTTTATGCATCCTTTTATCATTTCTCGATTACATCTCTTCCTCAGCTATTCAACATAGAGGTGTTAACACTTGGTTTTATCCAATTTCATTTTAATTTCCCACCATTGACTATCACCCATATTATCCACATTTTTATCCCATATTTCTCAACATTTACCACATTAATTTCAGTTCCTTTCTTATTTTTATTTTTGAATCCAAGGCTTTGAAGAATCTTATGGTATCTAGATTTCTACTAACATGCTCATACCCTTCTTTCTTCAAGTCACTGTTTGTGTTATGCACAACAAAGTTTTAAGTATTTTTGGTGTTGGACTTGAATGACACATTAAAAGTGAATACAAAGGAAATTATTTAATATTTTCTTAGAAATATAAACATTTGTAGCTAGCATAAACTCCTCAAATAAAATACTTGAACGATGTCGGATGCTATCAAATGATCCCATTCTGGTAAAAACTATCCACCATTGATCTTTTTAGCCAAAAAATGGATTGATCAACATGTGTTCCAAACTGTCAGTTATTTAAAATTTCGCTAAGTTTTGGAATATTACCGAGACGACACTTTCAATATGCGGAATTTTTCTGGGCGTTTGATCTATTTGGTTAAACCATATTTCTTTGCCACGTGTATTGAATTGCCGGTAGCATAAAAATTCCGCAAATTTGAAAATATAATTCCTCCGTGAAAGTTGTATTTATAGAATCATTTTGAACTAGAGATTGAAAATACCTCCAAACCTCTGCCATTAAAATATGCAGGCACATAAGTCATTTCACGAATTGGAAAATTTCATTACCTCGTGCATGTCGGTGATGTAGAATTTATGGGATCTGTTGGATGATTCTGGCTTCGATATGAATCATTGATCCATCTCACCTGTGCAGAAGTTTAATATAAGACGGATTCCTTTGGAAAAATACCTATCGCTGAATTTTATCTTCCACTTCTGCAACTGCTTCACGCGTTCCTTCTCAATAAAAGAAGAAATTCCCACATAAAAATATATTATTTCCATCCAATAAAAAAAACCGATAGTTGGATCACTTGAATCAATATGTATAGGACCAACACACGTCACTTTGGATTTTACCAATACAACACCAATATGTCAGAATTACCACATAACTTCAGAGTGAGCCAAGGCTAAAGCTGAAAACACCATCTGAATATTAGGTGCAAGCAAACTAGGTTGGTCAGAGAAAAGAGAACCATTCTTCCAATCTCTTGTTTGAGAATAATTATGTGTTCTCTATGTATTCCTTCAGCAAAACTAATTGCTTGATCATGCACATCACATATCATTTTCTCCACCTTTTTTGCAATGTTGTATTTCAGCATCTGCTTCCTTTTTCTTTGCACATCCATCTTTAGCCATTTTTTTTTTGGATTCTTATATTTTGGGCAAGGCATATAGTTGGTATTCTTCATGCAAAAGTATACACTTATCCCTATATAGTGAAAGCACCATATTTTCTTTGAATACCACCATTGCAATACATGAAAAATCTATCGTAGACATTTACAATAAATTATACACATGGTTGTACAAAATAAATCACTTTCTTAATACATTTTTTTTAAGACTTTATGAAAATATATCCCACATGCAATGCAAACTTTGAGGTTTCATTGTTTATATACCCCAATGCTTTCATTATATACCAATGAGCAATAAAGGTAATACTTTGGGAGCGTGGCACTTGGACTTAAGTGGATGACTTTGGATGGTAGTGGGTTGATGTGGTGGTGTATGGCCCACACCATTTTGGTGCTTTGGCTTCGTATACATTTGGTGTTAAGCGGCCTTGTGCCAATAAATTTTTTATAAAATATGCCAACCCATATTTATAAATTTAAAAAAAAATATGCTAATCCTCTTTTATGAAATTTCATTTCATAACTTTATGAATAAACATTTAAGTCCAATCAAATTTTCTCCTTTTATCACAGACCTCTAAAATTCCTTTTTTCTCAAATAACCATTAAAATTCTCTTTTCGCCAAACTTGGGAAATTTTTAAATGACTTAGAAAATGACTTCAACCCTCAAAGTTAACCAACCAACAACCAAATATTTGAAATTTAAGGAAATAATACCAAAATTAATGCTAAAACCAATGACTACTCCTATTGTCGAAATTCAGCCTTACCCACCCCCATTTACCCATGGGAACTACACTCTTGTTGGCATTGGCACCATTGCTAGATCTCCCAATCCACTCTCAGTTCTACTCTACCATTCATGGCTAGTATCAAATTTCCTGATTTGGCATGGTTTACCAAATATCCCATTCTTCGTAACCCATTATGGCCTTCCATGCCTACCAAAATCCCTTCATACATCCCTAAGTTTGAGGGAAAAGTGGGAGAATAACCCCAGAATCGCATTATGGCATTCCACTTATGGTGCTCATCTAACAACATAGTGGATGATTCTATCTAATTGCAGTTATTCCAGTGCAAACTCACAAGTGTTGCGACCAAATGGTATATTGAACTTCCGCATGCCACTTACCCAGACTTTTCCTCATTAGCCTTGATGTTTCTCTAGTACTTCCAATTACCTATTCATTATCATGAGGGTGTTGAAATTCTATTATCTTGTAGACAAAACACAACTACCCATATCACTGATCATATCCATGAGTGGCGTCGTTGTCATAGCTTGTGTAAAATCCAATTAGATTATAGTATTTTCCTAGATTGGTTTCTCAAAACCTTACTCACCTCCATTGCCAAGGATTTTGCATCTAAGCTCCCATAAACTGAGGAGGAAGCCATCTTGAAGTCACAACAGTTTGATCTCATCTACACCCAATTTGGTTATCTATATACCATTATACATGATTCTCCCCATGCTGGCTCCTCATGTCAATATACATCGGGAGAATCCCATGCTACTGATGGATTCATTGTCAATATTAATCAGCACCCTCAAATTTACATGGTCTCTCCATCGATGTCAAAACTTGTACTTTGCAATGCAAAGCATTGTTATCTGTGTTAGGTGTCACTGATAGCTCTGAATCCAGGTTTATCACTTTCAACTTGAATGAAGGAGAACCATGGATGCCATCATCCGTTGCATTCCAAGTTTCATTCATGATTCAGAATTTGGTAATTCATTGATGCATCATCGATGAGGGATAATCCACCTATGTTATGTCAACCTTTGTTTGGAAAAAACTTGGATCCCCAACCCTTCAACCTTCTTCCATCACTCTTCGCGCCTATGATGGTCATGTTTTTCAACCCCAGGGAGTCCTCACGAATGTCCTTGTTGAGTTAGCTAGAAAAATAGTGTTGATTGACCTTGATGTTGTAATGTCCCTGACCCTCCAACCGATGAAGAGGACGCTACCAACCCATCAAACCAGCGGGAAACTAGCCCCATGAACATGAACATACATAAAATGCTGAAATAAATTTCTTAAAAGCTAAAACATGCTAAGATGCATAATCATTCACACACACCGTAGAAGAAAACATACATTCAGGAATTCAACATGTTCATCATAGTTCATTAGCCATCAAATATAGTTGCAGAGATGAAATAGATAAAGATACTTATCTCATAAAGAGCTTGTCCTGCAACCAATTATGTTGCTGCAAAGTTCCACCCAACCATAGGCCACCGTGCTCATCAATCTCTCAGCAACACTTCCACCCCCGAGATGGGCATGATTCCCCAAGGAATAAGGGACTAAGGAGGCTTACACATAGCCAAGGTACACAAATTAGCCAAGTCCACACAAAAGGGTTTATCAGGTTATCAAGGAGCTAGGAGAAGCTAAATTCTAAGCTAATGAGCTCATGGAAGAGCTAAGGACACCTACACCATAGCTAGCCTAACCTCTAAGACACCCACACACACCCCACACTAGGAATCAATCCCTTCTCTGCTTCACAGTCCCTTAGGCCCTGACTTCCCTTGCCAGTGCTATTCCGGGGTTGTGGAGAAGAAATCCAGCCATCTAACTATGTCTGTGTGGCTCTCCAAACCCAAGTTTCTCAAGCATACCCACCCTTCAATCCCACTCCACACAGTCCAAATACCAACCACTGCATGCATGGAACAAAACAAACAGTTCACAGCTATGTGAAGAAGGTGAAGATAACAGGGTGACAATCCCAAACGAAAAGGTGAACACCGTTCAGGTCAGACAAGATGATTCAGAGTTTTTCTTGGCCCTATAATGGCCAAAATAACTCAGCGAAATTCAAAAGAGGATTTCATTCATAGCAACGAACAATGTGGGGGAAAACCACAACAAGACACAGTTTCAGGGGAAGAATAGCAACCAATATCACAACTAATCCATGGAAACATCACACAGCCTGAAAACAGGAGAGAAGTTTGATTCTCAATATTGGACAAGGGAAAAATAGGTATGCAGACCACAAATCTATGAGAGTAACACACATGCACACAGCCCCTGGCGTGAATGGATTACACATTCCGATAATGGGAAAAGGGAAAAACGATCCCCTGCATGAACGGGAGGAAGAACAGATCCACAGACTAGCACCAGTGAGAGAAGGGAGAACGAACCCCCAATCAATGGATTGTAATCCATTTTATCCCCACTATGCCTGAGGAAAATGAACATTCCATGATCCAAGAGAGTGGACGGATTGGTCGGCATCCCAAACAACGTGTGAAGAGACCACTCCTAGCCCGTGCATGACTGAACCAACTGGTGGAGGCGCATGGGGGAAAGCCTACCACCCACCCCTAATTAGCATTAACTGCCTCAACTAAACAAGGGTTTAAGGTTTGACACATGGCTTTTCCCCAATGGCTCCCCCAGGTTAGACAATCCCCCCCTTAACCTTAGGAAATCATGCCCTTTTCATTTAATGTTGCACCGTCGTAGCTGGCTGTAGGTTTATTTTAATTAATGTGCATATTTACATGATGCAAAACTATTGTGTGTCGGATAGCACGATATACCATCGGCAACGATCCCGATTGCCGAAACATAACACAACCAAATTGATGGTGGGGCTTTTGCCTTTAGCTCCACACCACGATTAATTACAACATATACATCATGAATCTTTTAATGCAACTGGGGTCAGAACTAGGGGTATTACAATCCTCTCCCTCTTGGAATAACACCATCCTTAGTGTTCCAATACATAGGAATGCATATACCATTTTCACATCAAAATTTAAAAATTTTGCGAATCTGTCCCGCGTTCAATTATTTACTTGAACTTTCAGTACCAAGCCCCTCGGCTTCCACAAGATTCTCTTGCTGGTTCTCATCTTTCGGCTCGTCCCCAAGTCTAGGAACTTTTCTGTATCTTGAGCATCTCTCCAAGATTTTCCTAGTTCTTGGCAATTGTTTGAAGAATACTTTCAGCCAAGTCTAATAGCCTTTGGTTTGCTGCCATGATCAATGTGCATTACTGGATTTCACTTTTCTCACCTGTAAAATGCACCATTGAAATTCTGTTAAACCAAGCATAGGCAAGAGAGAGCAGCAAGAGTTTTTCCTCTCTTTTTCTTGTTCCATCCTCAAACCCTTACCACCGCTGTGGCTTTTCATGCTCTCAGCCTCTTTCACTTCACCGTGAATGCTGGACCAATCCCTCTTGGTCATGACACTTAGTGTCTCTGGTCTATTTCAAACCTCTCAACCATGGGGCCTCCCCACATGGTTTGTCTTGGCTGCTAGGAACTTCACGGTCTCACTAGCACTTTTTTCATTACTGCTCATTCTGAGCTCTTCAGGACAGTCACATGTCCACATGCACCCCTAGGATGCTCTCATAGTCCTCGCTTCCAATGATACCTATATTCAAACATTGAATAAATTCACATGTTTAGTTTATTCTCATTATTTTTTATCTCTTAAACAAGAACTTAAAACATCATAACCAAATCATATACACATGCATATTCATAAGCAAGAATTGCAAAATAACCCAATACTTATCTGTATTGTGCATTTCCTCATTGGTCCATAGGATCTTGCTTCGCTTTGCAAGCCTTGGGATCGCCTATGGACTTGGATGTTAGGTCAGCATGCAGGTTGCTTAACAACATCCTTTTATATATATATGAGGCATAGTCAAGCCAACCTATAGTTGGGTTTATCAGACTATCCAACCAAGCCAATATACAATTGGGTTTATCAGGCTACAGGTAGTCAAGCCAACACTGTAATGTTTCCATAGTTTCCACAACGTCAAATAATTACACAGTCAATCCAACCTTTAGTTGGGTTTATCAGACCGTCAACAAATCACCTGCACTTATATCAACAATACACTTATATCAACAATGCACTTATATCAACAACCAATCATCCAAGCCAACACAGTTGGGTTTATCAGGCCATCAACAATAACACATGCACTTATATCAAAATAAATGACCATTTCTAGGTCAAGGATCTACTATGGCTCCCCATGCATATAATATCCCAACATCTCCTTACAGTACATATTCATGCTGACTGAGAAGGAAGCTTTATCATTACCATTTCCAGGTTTCATTTCCAGCAGTGGGCTCTAATTCCACTACCCCATACAACAAAAAACCACCCCCTTCTCTGCTCTTTAGTCCCTCAGGAATGTCTCCTTCTCTATGCTCTTTAGTAGGAGGTAGGATGATCCCAAGCCATTGTCCATTTAGTATGCAACATCAGACTGCATCTGTTTAGCCTGACAACACACGCAATATAAGCAACTCATTAGCGTTATTGTTCTAGAACTGAAATCACATTTCATATCCTTCACTATCAAGTATTGAGACACCAGGAGTGCATCCACTTCCTAGAGTGTAATCAATATTGAAAACCCTTCCATGACCCGACATCAGGAAAGTGTGCACCCCTTTCCGATGTGTGCCATGTAGGCCCTATTCATACTCAATCAATCTTCCATAATGGAAATAAAATCAAAACATGCTCCGCATATTGAATTTAACAATTTGACATACATATTCTTAGCTAGGGTCATAGAACACTTATCCATTTTTCGAGGCAGTATTCCTTTGTTAAGGAGGAATGGGGGATCCCTTCTCTGAGTTGACAGTCCCTCGATTTTCCATCCCAACTCCTTTTTACATTTCATATTCACACATGTCTTACCGACATAATACATACCATCTCACTCATGTTGCTTACCAAACATGTAGTGAAGATGAGACATTTCCAAAATGTCCAATGGATTTTCACCCAAAACCCATTTCCAAGATAAGGGAAAACCTTCCCATGAAGTTTGGCTCCTGCAGGCCATCACACATGATCTTCCTGCAGTGTGTACCCCTGGCACATTCACCAAATAGCCAAACAGTTAATCATTATCTGATAATACAATCCAAATTTGATTGTTCCATAACCAAGCAATGACATTAGTAATTAAATTCAATGAGAATTTGCAACTCTGTTTACTATAGAAATTGATTTACTTGGCAATGAGGTGATCCTCAATTGTGGGTCTCTTGTAAGCAGCACCATCATGTCCTTTATGATTTTATGCTTACTAGCATAAGATGAACACCCACTTACAATGCGTCCTCTTGACACAATTAAACTATTTTCACAGCCATGAGACTCTTCTCATAAGGTTTGGCTCTTTCACATGGTAGATTCCAGTCTTTGTCATGGTCTTACCCACTTTTCCATGCCCCAAACAATCCACCTGAAACTTGAACTTCAATCAGCCAAACACTTGGTAAGTCTTGATGCATATAACTTTTTCCATTGCTGCAACAATCACTGAAGCATTTTCAGAATTATAAAATTCAAATGCTTCCAGCTATTAGCATATCAATACTACTACGCAATCAATGTCATACTAAAACTGCAAGGTATAGTCACATCATTTATGTAATTTAATGAATTGTTTAGATACTCCTTACTTCACAAGCGTATCATTGTACCACCTTTCCCTTCCATAGAGCATTTTCGGCAACCAATTGATCATGACTACCCTCTTCATGCACTTACTATCTTGCATTCACATCAGCTCTTGAAATGGTTCCAGAATTTTCATCAATTCATCATTTCAGCCATTATTTATTCATAATGACACAACCATTATTTATTTATTCATGCATTGCATCACAACATTTTCACCCATACTTATGTATGCATATCTACAACATTTACTCATACTTTTCATATGCATCCATTCAATGCATAACTACAAGATTTATAAAATATTTTAATGCATACCCACTCAATGCTACCTTGCATTGATTCAGGAATACTATGCATTCAATCATACCATGCATGGCCAAACCATGACTACTTCATATAGGATGCATGACTATAATCAAGATCATCAGTGCTTACTTTCCTTGGGCTACTAAGCTCATAACAACATAATACAGGCATGACACATTTCTCTATGAATGTAGTATAAAATTCAAATACCCACATGGTATGAGACCTCTTGCTTTTACCACTCCATGCAATTGTCATAATTAAACTCTTACCTTCATGGGTCCTACTTACACCCTTAACATTACTAGTTTGGTTGGTCCTTTGCAGGAGATTGCAGAATTTGCTCACCAACTTTTGATTCTAGACTTGTTGCCTTATCCCTTCCTTTGTAGAGTTGCTGGTCACATTCATTAGCATCAGCAACATATTCAGCCATGTCCAGGTTGTCGTTGTTTTTCCCACTAATTCCAACACCAATGCAATAATTACCATTAGTGTTTCAATATAAATGTATAATTCTCACTACTTTTACCAACATGTAATATCCTATGCATGCAAGGCATATCCTTATATGTTTCATGTATGAAACTTATAAATGTAATTATAATTAGCAAGATAGGGTTTAAGGGTAGCAAACTAACTGGAGTTTCAGCGGCCATAACTCTGTCGGTGGTCGGAACCACTAATTTTCTCCATGGTATCGGGGATCCAAATCACTAACATTATCGTCATTGTGGCGACCAGGAAAGAACTTGCCTCCGATATGTCGACGATCGGCTACGCTATTTCAGCGGAAGGTTAGTCTCTTAGGCGACCGCAACGACGGTTCTCCATCTGCTAAATTTTCCTGATCGGTGGTCTGATCAACTAAAAATTTCCGATCGACGGTTGGAACAACTATCGATCAGAAGGGTAGTCTACTAAATAGCCTCAATGGTGAATGCTCAATCAACTATCTTCCACCGATCAACGCTCTAATCATCTATCATTCGCCGATCGTCGATGGGTTCAACAATTTTTCTTCTTTGCATCGGCTCTTCCTTCAACTAAGTTTCACCGATCTACTTCACTATACCTCGGTAGCTTCATCTTCTATCCATCAATGATCTCATCCTCTAGTCATCGGCAATCCCAACAACTAAACTTTTCCAATCGCCAATGATCTCATGCCTTGGAAAAAAATTTGGAAAATTTTCCCCTGCGTCGGCTGTTGGAGCGACTAGCAACTACTGCATCACATGGTTAGTCTCATAGGCATCTGCAATGGCGAGTATCATTCTCACTGCGATGTCCACGGTTCACAAACCTGTTGGTGGATCGGAGCAATTATCCACTATGTTTCGACGATCCAAAATTGAATGGGTCCCCTGTATCGGCGACCCAAACCACTAAACCTTCTGACATTGCGGTGGTCAAACAATAAATTTTCCTCTGATGTGTCGACGATCAGAGCGTTACCTACTGCAGCATCAGAGGTCGTAGCAACTAACCACTCTCTCATTGGACAGTTATTTCCATAGTCACCTGCAACGGCAACAACCCAATCAACTATGGGTTCCGCGTCCATGCACCCCATCGGTGGTTAAAACCTCTAACCATCGGGAGGATAGTTCACATGACAGCCGCAACAGCAAATGCCTGAACAACTAAATCCTTTCGATGATGTTAATCAGAGGTCCGATCTCCTATCATTTTGCTGTGTGATGTTTTCTTCACTTAGGTAAATTTTCACAAATTTTCCTTCTTTGTCTTCCGCCATGTCTACTGTCGGAGAAACTATCCATCGAGTGGATAGTCCATTAAATAGCTGTAATGGTGGGTGCGTCATCAGCTAATTCTAGCCAATGTTCATCGGCAATTAATACCACTAACTTCCACCAATCACCGATGATTTTCTCGCCTTAGAATTTTTTTTAAAAACTTTCACTCTGTCGTCGCTGTCGATGATTCAACCAACTATCATCTTGTTTTTTCCACCGACGTTTCAGTGCCTCAAACAACTAATTTTCGATTATCTTTCACCTTTCTCTCACCGCTGTATCGGTGCCTCCTTCATATATTCATTGGTGATGTGATCAACTAACTTCCGCCGATCGTCGATGGTCTAACTTAGAAAAAAAAATTCAATTTTTTTTTCTCTCCTTTATCTTTTCTCCGCATTGGCTCTTACGTCTTCTATCCTCTACTGACGTATCATCTCTCCATTCCTCTAACATTTTCCGATCACCGACATTCTATATCGGAGGACCTTCAGACTAATCAAGTCGAAGTTTTAGTGGTCTTCAGCTGATCTTCACCGAAACTGCGGCTCCCCCATCCTCTAACATTCACTGATCGCCAACGTTCGATATCGGAGGACCTTCAAACTAATAGAGCTGGCGTTTCGGCGGTCTTCAGCTGATCTCTGCCAAAACTGTGGCTCCCCCATCCTTTAACATTCACCAATGACCGATGAGCACATGGAGGAATTTTATAATTTTCTTCCAACTGGATTCCGTCAGGTGAGCTTCAGACTAGCTCTTTCGCTGCATCAGAAGAACTTCTCACTAAATTTTCCGATGAGCCGAAAAATTTGGCACTTAGAAAATTTTTGTGAATTTTCCTGTCACAATTTTCTGATCTCTGTTGGGTAGAAAGCAACTTGCCTCTACAATCTGATCTTTCATGGCCCATTCAAGCCTATGCTGCAACTTTAGCTCTGACACCATACTGTAACGTCCCTGACCCTCCGACCGGCAAAGAGGATGCTACCAACTCATCAAACGACTGGGAAACTAACCCCATGAACATGAACATACATAAAATACTAAAATAAAATGCTTAAAACCTAAAACATGCTAAGATGCATAATCATTCACATACACCGCGGAAGCAAACATACATTCAGGCATTCAACATGTTTATCATAGTTCATTGGCCATCAAATATAATGGCAGAGATGAAATAGATAAAGATATTTATCTCATAAAGAGCTTGTCCCACAACCAGCTACGTCGCTGCAACGTTCCACCCAACCATAGGACAACGTGCTCATCAATATCTCAGCAACACTGCCACCCTCGATTTGGGCATGATTCCCCAAGGAATAAGGGACTAAGAAGGCTTACACATAGCCAAGGTACACAAATCATCCAAGCCCACATAGTAGGGTTTATCAGGATATTAAGGAGCTCGAGAAGCTAAATGCTAAGCTAGTGAGCTCATGGAAGAGCTAAGGATTCCTACACCAGAGCTAGCCTGACCTCTAAGACACCCACACACACCTGACACTAGGAATCAGTCCCTTCTCTGCTTCACAGTCCCTCAAACCCTTACTTCCCTTGCCAGTCCTCTTCCGGGGTTGTGGAGAAGAAATCCAGACATCTAACTATGTCTGTGTGGATCCCCAAACCCAGGTTTCTCAAGCATACCCATCCTTCAATCCCACTCCACATAGTCCGAAGACCAACCACTGCATGCATGTAGTAAAACAAACAGTTCACGGCTCTGTGAAGAAGGTGAAGACAACAGGGTGACAATGCCAAATGAAAAGGTGAACACTGCTCAGGTTAGACAAGACGATTCATAGTTGTTCTTGGCCCTAGCATGGACAAAACAACTTAGCGGCACCCAAAAGAGAATTGCATTCACAGTAACAAACAATGTGGGGGAAAACCACAACAAGACACAGTTTCAGGGGAAGAATAGAAACCGATCTCACAGCTAAGCCATGGAAACATCACACAGCCCGAAAATGGGAGAGAACTTTGATTCTCAATCCTGGACAAGGGAAAACAGGTACACAGACCACAAATCCGTGAGAGTAACACACATATGCACAGCCCGACGTGAATGGCTTACACAATCCGATAATGGGAAAAGGGAAAAACAATCCCTTGCGTGAATGGGAGGAAGAACAGATCCATAGACCAGCACCAGCGAGAGAAGGGAGAACAGACCCCCAATCAATGGATTGTAATCCATTTTATCATTGCTCTACCTAAGGAAAATGAATAGCCCACGATCCAAGAGAGTGGACAGATCGATCAACATCCCAAATGACGCATGAGGATATCACTCCCACCCCGTGCATGGCTGAACCAACTGGTTGAGGCATGTGGGGGCAAGCCTGCCACCCACCCCTACTCAGAATTAATTGCCTCAACTAAACAGGGGTTTAAGGTTTGACACATGGATTTTCCCCAATGGCTCCCATGAGTTAGACAATCCCCCCTTAACCTTAGGAAATCATGCCCTTTTCATTTAACATTGCACCATCGTAGCTGGATGTAGGTTTATTTTAATTAATGTGCATATTTACATGATGCAAAACTATTGTGTGTCAGATAGCATGATATACCATCGACAACGATCCCAATTGCCGAAACATAACACAACCAAATTGATGGTGGGGATTTTTCCTTTAGCTCCATACCATGATTAATTACAACATATACATCATGAATATTTTAATACAACTGGGGTCAGAACCGGGGATATTACAGATGTTGTCAATACCCAACTCAATTACAACCTCCTCCTGGGATGTAGTTATATGTATACAATGTAAGCCATTACCTCTACCGTATTTCGACTCTTGATGTTCCCCCATGATGGGAATATCGTGAAAATCAACCAAATGATGTATTATGATCCAAAGGGACTGACCACACTGGAATAAGTCCCCACTACTATCAACACTACCATTGACACTGTGTCCATACCTTCCCCATCTGCTATTGTCCCAGAATTATTTTCCAACACTCCTTTTATGGACACATTTTTTTCCTTACTACCTCCTCTTTCACTGACTGAGATATCGGGTTTGTGCACTATCACATATAGTAATGCTCTAACCTCCTCGCAACCTCAGTCATAACCTCAACCACAGACCTTGGGGAATTATTGGGGTTCATTTCCTATACACACAATTCCCTTCCTCTTTCCACCTTTCGGCATTGTGAGTAATCCCATCATGGCTACTCTTAAAATTACTGGCTTCACTTTGGGTATTCATGTGTGGTACTTGGATCCACCTATCCCTCCCATGACTCCCCGGATCGTTTTGACTCCCATCTAACCTATTGAGACGATGTCGCACCCACCTCCTGATACACAAATGACTGCTTCTACTTACCCCCCTCCTTCCATGAATACTGGGGGAAGATGACTAAAGTAATGATAGAACCACGTACCCCTCCTACATGTGATTTATGTGATGTCCAAGGCCATGTTACACAAAATTGGCTTGATTTTCCTATCCTTCACACCCACATGCGCACTATATTCAATACCAATGACACTCCAGTTGTCAACGTACAAACCATACCTGTGGTTAAAAACAAGTCGCTATGAACCAAACACCCATCTATAGTTTGTGGCTTACATGGTCATTATTCACACAATTTCCCAAAATTTCCTAAGTACCAGTCACTCCTTAGTGACCTTTGAAAAAACTATCGTGAGTTCGAAATCAATGTCCACATGGACATCTACCCCCCAACCTCTTCCAGATTCTATTACTTCACCTTGCCACCTAACTTCTACCTGATACTTCACCATTAGAAAAATTCCTACTTATGCTTGAAAAAACCAATGAGGATCATTGTGCTGCTCTCCAAATGATTGCAGTGACTAAGACTCAGTTGAATTCCCATAATGAATCCCATGTCCACCCATGCACTTTTAGCAAGGGGGACCTAGTCCTCGTTTACGACCAATCCCATGATAAGAATGGGAAAGGGAAGTTTGAATCGATGTGGTATGGCCCTTATTTCATCCATTGATGTCTCATAAAGGGGGAATATCTCATCACTAACTCTGATGGTCTCCTCTTGAATAATCCCCGTAATGGACTCCACCTCAATAGGTTCTATGCCTGAAGTCGCTCGCCATGAGTACCCTTGTATCATAGTTTTTATTTCTTGGTTTTGTTGATGGCGTAAGTAGATGGTCTCCTAATATCACCTCGACTGTGTGGGTAATTTATTCCCCATCACATGAGTTGATACATATCAATGAAATGTGTGTTATTATTGCTATGAAAAAACAGATTGAGTAAGATGGTGTCACTAGTCTCCTGACCGCCACCCTTCACTTGGGTAATCGTCGCCTTGATGTATTCCTAGAATCCCAGCTTCTTGTCTCCCAGTTGAATAACTGTTGCTAGGTATGCGATCCTTCCCTCTTTAGAGAGTTCCTAAGCACTAGACACTTGGTTAGGAATTCAAATCCATTTTCTTCATGCTTGTTCCAAGAAGTATCAATACTATAGTGGACGAATTGGCTAATGACGTTCTAGAGTGGCACATCAATCATCACATATAGGAAAAACACTACATCATGCATCATCATATAGTCATGCATACATATGGAATATACATCATATAGGAATAATCATAAAAAACCATAAAATACAAAAATATGCATCCACGTGCATATATATCATAAATACCATGTTCAGTACAAAATTAGAATCTCTACAGGCTTTCTCTTCAGATTATATACATCATACAAAAATCCCTATGTTCAAATGCATTTGGGGCAGCATCACAAGTTGCTAGTCTGAGTCATCCTCCTCTCACTCTGTTTCATCCTATGTGCTCTCCTCATCCATCGTCACATCACCCTGTGATGCCCCTATGACATACTCAACAACAACTATGATCCTCCGCATGAGAGAGATCCACTCCGGAGGAGCCTTGTAGCACATAGTGATCATATCGGTGTCTAGGTATTTCCACCCATCATCGGTGCCCCCTCCAACAACCTCTCTATGTCCAACCGTAGTGATTCCAATTTCGAACGTTGCCACCTCCTCTACCTATGAGAGGGTGAATCTAAACCCTCCACCCTGTCTTTGCATTGTTGGTTCCCCGCTAGAGGGTGTGGTCCCATGTCTACACATGCACACAATATGTCATTAGTATCTATTACACACATGATATAGTTACCACTATGCTAGTAAACTTTAGAAATAATAGATCAATGCTATGAGCAATGATGCTAAGAAGAAGCATAGGAAATAGATCTTGCTACTAAGAATTCTCACAAGCATACATAGGAAAATTAGAGATAAGAAAAGAGACCGAATCACATGAATGAAGAGGTGAATATTGGTGTGTATCCTTCCATTGAATAATGATAAATAATAGTGTATATAAATAGTACATCCCTCATAGGAAAATCAAATTGTATGGAAACAATTCATAAGGCTCAAAAAGGCAGACTTACCAAAATATAGCAAACCCCCATAGGTGGCTAAAGCACTTCCCAAATCTATCAAGGACCTCACGAGTTGGAAAAAGCATGAGTGATTTTTCAAGGATATGGGAAAAACATGCTAATCCTAGAAAATGGAGAAAAACTAATGGAGGATGGGTTGCAAACAAAAGCTCCCAGTTTCCTAGTTGACTAGATTTTATCTTATCCATAGAAAAGCAGGAAAAGTAGAAAAAGCAGAATAAAGCAGAATCTGTTGTAAAGTCCTGTATACTAATTCTATATGGTCAAAAGGTGGTCAATATCAACCCATAATTGGAAATAAATCATTCCTAGGATATACATGGCATGTATTGACTTTAAGGTACAAGTGGATGCCAACTAATTAAGCTAGTGGGTGAATAATTAATCAAATAATGATTAATTATTTTACCCTAAGTTGTGAGTGGGTTTAATATATTCCAACACCCCCCTATAATTCTGAATTTATGATGGTATGACAAAAAATATATATGCATATATATGCATATAGGGCCCAGCAACAAGGCTATGGTCACCCTTTAACAATTATTATGTCCAGAAAAGTGAGGAAAGAGGCAAAACCACATGGGGAAAATCCTCCCTCAAGAAAGGACAAGGCACAAATTTTTTGAAATAATATGTCTTCAACATGTCCTTATCTTCACTTGAATGAGCTGAGTGAACTGCTTCTGGATGGAAGACTTGTTGAACAAACCATGAACTCCATGATCATGCGCTGGAGTGTAGAACCTGCAAGAAGGAAGAGGAGAGACTCCTTGTATCTCATCATCTGATGAAGTAGGAGAATTATCTGAATTCTTCTTGTTTCTTTAAAAATCTGATCTGAAAACATAATCTGAAATGGAAAAGAGATCTGTGCATACTTGTTCCCAAAGAGTACAAAAGTTAAAGCAATTTATTTCACACCCAATTCCCTGAATAGCTGCAAAATTGTGATGTGAATCACATGTCAATCTTCCAATATGCTGTAGCACTTGTATATATCTGATATGAGGCTGATAAAACTCTGATATATCAGAAACATTAGTATATGGAACAACAAATACAAAGGCTTCAATGGCTCCATGAGGATATAGGGCTAGACTAGGAAAATTATGAGCAACTGGGGAAAACTGATAGGTGTAAAAATATGAATGATGGATGGGATTAAGATCTGAACCATAATTGTTTAGAAAATATCCAAACATGTTTAATATCAGTCCAAATATTAATAAGTACATGTATAACCAGCCACTAAAAAATAGGAAAGACTTCAAACCATATAAGATAAATATCACTGCATAAGAGACCAATGAGGAATCAACTAGTGAACTTGGTATTTGTATAGTATTAGGATTATTCAGAGGTATGGTATATGGTATGGATGGTGGTATGATATGTGTCATGACATGCATATCATCCTGCAAACAATCTTCTAAATCAGATATACAATCTTGTGAGGAAGAGTTGCTCAAAGACAAGTCAATATCTACTGAAAAATCACAATTTTTGGAAGATGAATCTAGTAGACCGGGAGAAGGATCATCAAAGAAAGGATATTATATTTATAATTCTGATATATCAGAAATTAAATATATATCAGAGACATGATAAAACTAGATAACTCTATCACTCAAAGCATAAGTTATATCACCTTGGAACTATGTAGTATGACATTATTCTAAGGAATCAACAGGCTTCTCTAGTTCATCTGGAACTTCAATCTTGTGCTTCTCAAGAAGCTGAGACATGATGTCCATATTATTATTGAAACACTTATTCTCTGAATGGAAACCCTTTCTGCAATAATAACACTTGTATGTGCTCCCTTTCTTCTTAACTTTCTTCATTAAATCTTCATAAGAATCTTCATCTTCAATTTCTGACTTTGGCTACTTCACAATTTGCTTCTCTTTTGATTTGAATTTCTTTCTCCCTTGAACCAAGAGAGAATGATCCTTTCCCTTTTAAGAATGAAGGACACCCATATGGATCAATTTATATTTATCCTTTGTTAGTGAATCAAGAAAAGAATTTAAAGAATGCATTTTCCACTTAGGAACAACAAGCCTAGTAGCATGAAAAGTAGACACAAAAACTGAGAAATCAGGACCCAATTTTAAAAGAATGGAAAGGATTAATTGATCATCTGCTTTCTCAATCCCACATTTCTTGAGCATTAGAACAAGTGACTTGAACTTGGTGAAGAAACCCTCAAGAGATTCCGAAATTGCTTGGACTAAGTGAGAATAACTCAATCTCCAATTGATGCATTCTTAGCTCATCTTGAACTCCAAAGAGAGACTCCAATTGAGTCCATACTTGGTTTGGAGTGGTCAAACCATCTATATGAAAGAGTATATCAGGATAAATAGAGAGGAAAAGCAATCCATAGGCTTCATCCAACCTATTATGCCACTTAGCTTTCTCAATCATAGCATTGGGCTCACTCTCCAAAGCTAGTGTAACTCTGTATAATCCTCTATTGCGCAATAGAATGGAGATTTTGGCTTTCCATTCGTGGTAGTTGAAGGAATTAAGAATTATATCTGATTCAGAATCCATATTTCTGAATTGATGTGCTCAAGAATAAAATCTCTGCAACCTGCAAAACAAACTAGGAGAAAATCTTGTAAGCTAGACAAGCTCTTCTTCAGAGAGGGTTAGGAGACTGGATGTGCTCCTCAACTCTGTAGAAATTGATCAACCTTGCTGCTCTGATACAATGTAGAAATAATATATCAATGTTATGAGCAATGATTCTAAGAAAAATCATAGGAAATAGATCTTGCTACTAAGAATTCTCACAAGCATACATAGGAAAATTAGAGAGAAAAAAAGAGACCGAATCACATGAATGAAGAGATGAATATTGGTGTATATCCTTCCATTTAATAATGATAAATAATAGTCTACATAAATAGTACATCCCTAATAGGAAAATATAATTGTATGGAAACAATTCATAAAGCTCAAAAAGGCTGACTTACCAAAATATAGCAAACCCCCATAGGTGGCTAAAGCACTTCCCAAATCTATCAAGGACCTCACGAGTTGGAAAAATCATGAGTGAGTTGTCAAGGATATGGAAAAAACATGCTAATCCTATAAAATGGAGAAAAAATAATGGAGGATGGGTTGGAAACAAAAGCTCCCGGTTTCCTAGTTCACTAGCTTTTATCTTATCCATAGAAAAGCAGGAAAAGCAAAAAAAGTAGAATAAAGCAGAATCTGCTATAAATTCCTATATACTAATTCTAGATGGTAAAAAGGTGGTAAATATCAACCCAAAATTGGAAATAAATCATTCCTAGGATATAGATGGCATGTATTGACTTTAAGGTGCAAGTGGATGCCAACTAATTAAGTTAGTGGGTGAATAATTAATTAAATAATGATTAATTATTTTATCCTAAGTTGTGAGTGGGTTTAATATATTCCAACATAAAATATATATGACTAAAAACCACAAAGAGTCATGTATATGTACCATTAGGTCCCTAAACCTTCCTTGGAGGTCTAGCCATCTCCGGGTCTCTCTGGTATTCCATCCTCGTGTATGGATCTTCCTCTGTGAGGAATAGAAGTTGTCACCACTGTGAAAAAATTTATCAAGTGAAGAAGCAACCTACAAATTTGTCTCCCTCTCTGATTATCATCTCACACCATCTCCTCATTCGAGGCTCATGAGGTCCCCCCTCATGCATCGTCAGACGCGATCGTAGTGTAGGTAGTCGTTCAAAGAAAAATGAGCACGATAAGGAGGGGAAATAGAAATCTCCACCTACCAAGATGGCTTGGTTCAGCCCAAGTTGAACCACCATCAAGTACATATGGTCCCACCCATATTAGGTGCCCCTCATCACACTCTTGACCATCATCAACTGGCCTCCTGAGATCTTGTGCGGCCCCTTCGATCCCAGTATGCACAACACCATCGCCGCCACTCCTTGAGTCTTTGGACTCTTGATGTTGCACACCAATATGTATGATGGAGGCACATATGCTAAGGCATACTAATTCCTAGCGCGTATTTCATCCATCAATAGCCCCATCAAGAGATTCAGCGAGGTATCACCGATCACACCCAGCAGTGGGAGGCTAGTCAAAAAATACACATCTTGAAGGGTGATCTCTAATCGCTCACCTTGGATGATGAAACACTATGAGTCTCGATCAAGGATGATTTTAAGGAACCATACGTATTTAAAAGTGTATAAATGTTGGTGAATCTTACCAATTCTTAATATGCCAACTATAAAATGTTTGGCAATATTTTTCAAAAAATATTTTAATTTCCAAGGATTTTATATCGTTTATATAATAATTTGGTGATTTTTAGGGTGAAAAAAGTTTACCCCATCAAAATTGGGCGAAACAGGGCTTCAAAAAATGTAAAATGGTGAATCTTTTTTGGGAGAAAAACCCCTAAAAATAGCCCATGGGATAAATTTCTCCCCTAAAATTATCCCTGGTCTCAATCCCAAAAAATCACCAACTTGTTTAGAAACTGTTCTTTTGAAAGCATCAAGGGGATCTGGAAGAACTTTGGGAGCCCACACCAGGAGAGTGTATCCTATACCACTCCATCATCCTCCACATCATATCTGAGATCCCCGATGTCTTCTTCTCTCCACCCAAATTGGGGAATCCTCCACATGCACAAAGTCCTTGGTAGACCCAGTTACACAAAAAAATCCATTCTTGGCTAGGTTGCACTGGTCACGCCTTTTTTTGCAACCCAAGTCACGCAAAAATTCTTCACAGATGTTTCTGGGTTGCTCTTATCTCTGGAACAAGTGTGACCTAAGTTGTTCTTGTCTCCCCAATAGCTATGACCGGTTTGCGCATGTCTTTCCTATAAGTGTGATATGGGTCATGTATTTTCCATCAAAAAGTGCGACCCGCCCCAAAAAACCCTTTGGGCTCGTCCATGGCCCCCAGAGTGACGAAAAAACAAAAGTAAACCACTAAAATTGATAGGCTCGATGAGAGCTCTTACCTGCAAGTCACAGATCAAGAAAATTATGTCCACTCAAAAGAAATTAATAGTTGTGCTTTGGGGCCCTTTACTCCAACTCAACTATGCACAATGAAAATGACATGTGTCATGTGGTCCCCCCTATTTATAGGCATCAATTTGGTCTATATTTTTATTTTGTGCACCATAGAGTCATCTGACGTTTGTTTTTCATGTGGTTTGCACCACTGGGTTTGGTTTTCCTTCCTTTGTATGTTGAAGAGACTCACATCTCATGCTCTCCCTATAATTTGTCGGGCCATTTCCCGCAGTCACCTCGATTTGTGTGCCACCACGAGAATCCAACCTTGTACATATTGGCATGTTCACATGCCAACCACTCCATCCATACTGCAAACTTAGCCTTATTTTACCTCCTTTCATCACCCTGCAAGGAGGACCCACCAGTGTTCCACTATTATTCAAATTAACCATGTTTACAACATCATCCCTTTTGGTAAATCAAACACTTCTTCCTTGCTTAACTGAATATTACGAAGTTTCTAATAATATATTTTCTAACTCCTAAAAGAATGAAAAGATTGTAATTCACGCTTGCTTCATTTCATCCTCTTTAAAGTATTCAAAAGGGTGTCTATGTGGCCTCGTTTATCTCCTTTTTTAAACTACGTAGACTATCTAAAGAAAATGACCACCCTAGCACCTTCCACCTAGTAACGTTTACCTTTGTATCCTTTTATGCCTCAATACAATAGTGATTTGAAGAACTGATACATTAGACCCATGGAATTATCATGGAATGAAATATCTTCACAGCTGATGATCTGCTAGATCTAGAAGTTTTACATCACTGTAAGGACTTACTAACAGAGAGTCAGGGTCTCTGTGGTACAATATGTCGCATCAATCATGAATCTATATAGAAGCACTACCCTGGGGATTCTGAACACTATTTCCAATGCAACCCAAAAATCACAAGGGACATGAACCTGTCTAGATCCCTTAATAGACTCACCAATGTGCTAGAGTCAGGTGAAAACTGGGGTCATTGACCAAATACTGCATAAACCGATACCCTGTATGAATCTCAACACTGTGATGATGTAGCTGAAGTTGAGCATGTGAGACACAACCACCCCGAGAGGAACTAAGGACTCCTCTCAAGTGGTCCAAGGAACTCATTAATGGGGTTAATGAAACCATGATACATGGACCTCTGGGACTATCCTCTGCAATAGATGTGTTTTCGTCAAAAGACGAAAGCCTACAACTAACCAAGGAAATTATGTTTCCTTGACTAGAAGCGTGAGGGATATAACCAAAGATGTGAGACAATATGGGGACTGACACATGGAATGGGGGAATAGGGGTAGGGAGAGCATGACGGACTCAAAATTCCTTTATTCATAGTATGATGACAAGGTTGACTTGGAAGCAAGTTAAATGGAATCATGGGAGAGGGATCATAGCTATTATACCAGGAATGTAACTGCAGATGGGAAATACTTGGGGTGGGGTGGACAATACTTTTGATATTCATGGGATCCAAGGAAGACTCATCGCAGAATAATATGAATAAAAGTGACCTAAAGGGGGAATGCTTCCAAACTGTAACACCTAAGGTGGCTCCTAAAGACACTGTTTTGGAACGATCTTGTGGATTTTAGCAAGCCCAAGAAAGTAAATGCTCGATGGTGCTTTCATTTTTAGAGAGTCTGAAAGTATGAAGAAAACTCCAATGGGTTCTCTTTATCATTAATAGTCTCCTATGCCTGAAAAATGATAAAAGTTTACATAGGAGAGATCACCCTTCCTTTTTAGGGGATGGGAGACTTCTTTACTGTTGGCAATGCAATCAGGTGGAAAAAGGTTAAACCTGTACTGACTAGATGGTCATTCAAATACTTTTACGAGCATGAAAAAAAGTAAGTTTTCTCGGCAACCTTTTCTTGATGAGAAGGCTGGAAAAGAGCTTAAAGACAACCCATGATGATATTTTTCATAGATTTCGGTCCCAATGCCCGAGAAAGCATAAAAGGATGCAAAGGGAAACGTTCCTCACTTGAGTGTGCCGAGGTGGTCCTTTTCATATGGTAGTCTATACAGTCTGCAAAAGGAGATAAACGAGACTATGTAGATTCCCTTTCCAATACTTTGACGAGCGGGAAAGGAAGAAAATGCGGTTGGTGATCTTTTCATTTGTTTAGTTGTCAGAAAAGAGATTAACAGAAACCCCACTGTGGTCAACCAAGCTAGGGGGAACTAATGGTCCCCCGTGGAGGGACAGTGAAAGGTGGTCAAAGGTAACCAACCATACAGCATGGATGGAGTGGATGGCTCTTGAACATGCCAATACATGGATGGGAAGGTTTACAGAAAGGCATGCAAACCAAGGTGAATTCCAGGAAAAGGTCCAGAAAAATCATGTGTAAAAGATCCCATACCAACTTGGGGTGGAAGGATTAGACTACATAGTGATTACTCAAATGAGAGGGTGACAAGTACAAGTCCAAAGAAAGTTGTATGCCAAAGGCATGTAAAACGGTGTGAATTCTGGGAAATGGTCTAGAAAATCAAGTATTAAACATGAGACAATGGTCTCATAAAAATACAGAGGGTGGAAAACTGAAACCAATGGTGCAAACGACGTTTGAAACAGACTCTAAATGGCATTGCAGTGCTTAGAAGAAAAATAGACCTAATGAGGCCTATAAACAGGGGGTACCACATGGCAACTATCATTGTTACTCTTCAGTGTTGAGTTGGAGAGGAGGACCCAAAAACTTCTTTTTTTGATTTCTTCCATTTCAAATGGTGATTTTCTGAGCCATGACTTGTAGGTAAGAGTACATGCAAAACTCATCTTTTTCAGAGGTTTGGTTTGTTGTTTTGCTCACCCGGGACCTAGGATTCCCTACTAGGGATTCTTCATGCTGGGTCATTCATTTTGAGGCCAAACCAATGACTAGTTCTCTCTTTCTGGCCATACATAAGTGACTAGGTTGCCTTTGTCGGATAGAAAGGTGCGACTTGAGGTCGCTTCCATTTGGCCTGAAAGGGTGACTTAGTCACATCAGTTTGGCCCAAAGGGACAAGTTGGTCACTATTTTTGGTCAACAAGGAGAGAATTGGCCCCAGGGTGATTATTTGTTGATATTTGTGGCTAATAGAGGTTTGGTGCTTATGTAGGATGGCTCCACCTTCAAGGAGGGAGTGGGACTACAAAGAGATATGGAGAGATGCTCTCCGAGATGCAGGCACACGGGATTTACTCTCCCACTGTGGGATTCTCAAGTTCATGAAAGTACCTTTGATGAAGAGCCTTTGAATGTTCCTTGAGAATTTGGTGAGTTTCTGGGATTTTTAGGGGGAGTGCTTCATCATATAGAGGCATTGTGTTGAGATTATGCGGTGAGAGGTTTACTTCCTAACTGGGATCTCGATGCTAGGAGTGATTGGTGATATGGAACCGAAGTTCTCACATGGGGAGACTCTGGAGGAGATCTAAAAGAAGCATTGTTATGCCTCTGCTTATGTATGGGGCTCATATATCTTGATGTGTGATATGAAGAGTCTTTCGACTCGAGCAACTGCAGTGATGGTGTTGTGGATCTTGGGTTCATCTGGGAACCACAAGGTATCCAAGGGGCATCTCCAGATGGTGGAGAGTGCTATGGGGGGCACATATTTTGGATGGGCCTAGATGTACTTGTTTTTAGTTTGGCATGCCCTGAACCACTCCAAGGAAATTGGTGGGGACTTCTTCTTTGAGAGAGTGTCGACGCTTCGACCACACATAGCAGTGAGGGATGGTAGGCCTCAAGAGACTCGGATGCACAAGTAGTGTGAGATTATGGTGCATGATGGAAGCAGTATAGTGGGCTGCTTCTTCATGCAGGAGCTACTAGATCAGTGGATATAGCTCCCAATCATTCATTGAGGACTACCCATATGCAGAAATTGACTACCAGGGGGATTCGGAGATGCCCAGGCCTAGGGACCGGATGGTACATATACATGATGCTTTACATGTTTACATTCATATATATAGTAGTTTTATCTTATTGGTAGATAGTTGATATACAGGGACTGATGATATCCTTATTCGCATGTGAAGATATTGGGCCTCGCCCACCAGCATGTTATCAGCAACGGATGGGTGTTGTGGCAGGGATGGAGCCACCTACATGTAGTAAGGAGTGAAAGACTATCAATGATCTTTGGTGGAACATGGGGAACCTACTGGAGGGCATGATAGATGATGGTTGGTAGCATCTAGATGATTATCTTATTTCCTCTTGCTACCAGGCTCCCCATGAGTGGATTCCTCTGATGAAGAGGATTGTCGTTGCTGCTGAGTATGTATGAGCAGCAGCATGGGGAGATGTGCCCATGGATGATGATGATGCCTCCAAGGAGGAGAAGGAGGAGGAGGAGGCTGAGGATGACTCTGGGGAGGAGACAGAGTTAGAGGAGTAGGATGATGAGTCTAGCTCTGATTAGCAACTAGTGGAGCTGCCCCTAGTGTGTTGGTGTACTTAGGATTTGTGTAGCGCTATGTAGGGTCTGCTGAGAAAGCTTGTGTCGATTCTCATTTTGTACTAGACATATTATGACATGCGATATTTATGGATATATATTTTTTATGCATGTGGATGCACGTTTTATGTTTTTATATGTGAGTCTTTTTATTATGAAAAAATTCCTAGATGATGTATGTTACATATGTATGCTTGATTATATGTTGATGCATGATGCAGTTTTTTATATGCTTCCTATATGCGGTGATGAATATGCCATTCTAGAATATCATTATCCATTTGATCTACCACACTATTGAGGTTTCTGGGAACATGTGTAAAGGTAATGGACTCAAATGCCCTAACCATCTATTTAGTGCACAGGAATTTTCTAAAAAGGAAAGGATCGCGTACTTGGTAGCGGTTATTCAACTGACAGACAAGTAGCTGGGAGTCTAAGAAGACATCGAGGTGACGAATACCAAATTGGAGGGTAGCGGACAAGAGGCTAGTGACACCATTGTACTCATCCTGGTTGTTGGTTTCGATGCCCACACACATTACATCGATATGGATCAACTCATGTGACGAGGAATAGAGAACCCATGCAGCCGAGGTGACATTTGGAGACCATTTGCTTGCTCCATTAGCAAATATAGTGTAGAAACGCGAGGTAGGATCCATCTGGAGAAATCAAGGAAGAAAAGTGTAAGACTCATTTCAAGAACTGTGTAAAAAAAAAGAGAAAAATATGCTACAAGTGACTCATTATGGTGATGTTATGCATAAAATCTCTTGAGGTAGAGCCCATTGCGGGGGTTCTCCAAGAGTTTTCCATTAGATTCAGCAAGAATGTATGCCTCCTTTCCAAGGTAGTGGCGAATGACATATGAGTTGTACCACATTGACTCAAACTTTCCTTTTCCCAACTTATCATTGGCTTGGTCGTAAACCGGGACCATATCACATTCGCTAAAGGTGTGAGGCTGGACATGGGAGTCATAATGGGACTTTGACCAGGTTTTGTCTACTTTGATGGCTTGGAGAGTAGCTCAAAGGTCCTCATTGGTTTTTTCTTGTTGGAGGAGGCGTTCTTCCAAAGGTGAAGTGCCGGGAAGGAGTTCCATGACGATGCAGAGTGATGGGATCTGGCACTCTATGGGGAGTATTGATTCAACGCCATGGACTAAGTGAAAGGTGGTGAACCCGGTGGTGGTCTTCGTGGAAGTGTGATAGGCCCATAGGAAAGAGAAAAGCATGAGGTGCCAATTAGTTTCATGATTTCCTACCATCCATTGAAGCATGGTCTTAATGATTTTATTGACCGCTTCGACTTGGCCATTTCCCTAGGGGTAGTAGGAGGATGAGAACTGATGCTCGAAATTCAACATGGTTGAAATTTCTACCCAAACAAGGACTTCAAAATGTTTACCATGTTTGGAGACTATCTATTGGGGAATGTGAAATCATGAAATGACATGGTTAAAGAAGAATCATGTTGTCATTTCTCCTTTGTAATTGAAAGTGGGCATGGCTTCAGCCCACTTGATGAATTAATCGATGGACATGATAATGTAATTATGTCCACCGACTGAGGTAGGAGTGATTGTCATGAATTCGATCACCCACTTGCAAAAGGGACCAACTATGACCAAGGGGTGTAGAGGCATAGGGGAGTCCTTTCTTTTGGGGCAAAGAGCTGACAGTTGCAACAATGTTTGACTGCCTCGATGCAATCAAAGAAAATTGAAGGCCAAAAATAGTTGGCACATAGAATCTTTTGAGCAGTCCTAAACCAGATATGTGGCCACCGCGGGATCCTCTATGATAGTCATTAAGGACCTGATGAGCCTCATCATGGGCGAGGTAATGACGTAATATGGTTTCAAGGCCCCGACAGTAGAGGACATCTCCAATAAGGAGATGGAAAGTGACTTGGTGTCAGATGTGTCATCTATCTTCATAGCTTAACTGATCCTCGAACTTTTGAGTGTGAAAGTACAGGATAATTCCCCCATACCAAGGGTCTTCCATGGATATGACGAATAAGAAATTGTTGAGAAGGTCAACCTTGAGTGGTCATTGTGTGGGAAATGGGGGAAGGTCTGTCAATAGCACAACTAGTGATAGTTCCTTAGTGCTTTTTGGGGAAACAAACTCCAAGTCGAACTCCTAGAGAATGACTACCCATTTTTTTGCTCATCCTTATACGAGGTGGTGGCTCAAGAGGTACTGCAACGGGTTGGAATCGACCACTATTTGGGTATGGTTAGCAATAATGTAGTGGCACAACTTCTGGCAGAGAATATGACGGCGAGGGACATTTTCACCTCAGGTGAATATCATAGAGTGGGGCCTATTAGTTTCTACCTAACGTAATAAAGCATGTGCTCTTGAAGAGCATTGTATTCCTGGACAAACACTTCAATGATGGCATTTTCTGAGGCTGACACATAATGGAAGAAGTCTCAAGCAAAGTTGGGTGCAGATAGTAGTGGTGCGGAAGCCAGATCTTGTTTGAGTGCGTCAAATGATTCTTGCTCCGATAGATCTCAAATAAATGGAATGTTGGAATGAAGCAGACGCAAGAAACCATGGGATTTCGTCGTGTATTCTGATACAAAGAGGTAAAGGAAGTTGGCCTTTTCTTGGAGACTCTACAATTGGCGCATAGTTCATGGTGAGGGGAGATTAAGGATAGCTTAAACTTTAAGAGGGTCAATTTTTATCCCTTTATGGGACATGATGAACCCAAGAAGAAAAAATGCACTTGAGAGGGTTCAATCATATTTTGTACTTGCAGCATCGCAGAAAGACTTGTCGCAAGTCGTCTAAGTGTTGTGCTCATTTCTGTGACCAAGCGATAAGGTCGTCCAAATAAACCAATATAATGTGCATCAAGTCATGGAAGCAATATGTCATGGCATGTTGGAATGTGGCTCCAGTGTTCTTTATTCCAAAAGGCATCGCTCTATATGAAAATGTGCCCGAAGGGGTTGTAAACAAGGTTTTGTATTAGTCTTCCTTCTAGATATGAATTTGGTTATATCCGGAAAAACCATCCATGAAGGAAAAGAACTCATGTTTGGTGCACACGTCAATGATTTGGTCAATGAACAGGGTGGGGAACTTGGCTTTAGCACAAGCCAGGTTCAAATCATGAAAGTCCATACAAATGAAGATGGTGCCTTTTTTTTGTTTACAGGGACAGGGTTGGAAAATCAAGTGGTGTGTGTGATGGGATAGATGAAATTCGTTGTGCATAGTTTCTTGATTTCTGCTTTGACCGCAGCATATTTTGAAGGATGGATGGGTCATTTATTTTGGAGAAAAAGCACCAAATCAAGCCATATGTTCATGTGGTGCTCAACTATTGATGGATCCAATCCCAACATCTCAGTGTAGGACCAAGAAAATATGTTGTGGAACTCTTGAAAAAACATTTTGTAGGAAGAAACTTCTTCAGAAGAGTAGAATGACCCCAACGTGATATCTTCAATGATCTTTGGGTTGGTTGAGATGTTGATATTGATGGTAGGTGAGATATTGGCCATGTTCCCCTCTTTAAAGGAATCTAGTGTTGGAATGGGGTTTTTTGGATGAAATCATTTGTCTGAATTGAACACTAGTCTGATGATGATACAAGTTCTTCAGGGATGAAGAATGAACAGTGGTGCATATCATCCCAATGGTATTTAGGAGAAGTTAAGGCCTCAAGTATTTCCTTGTCGTTATTGAAACAATGATTGGATAGGGATGAGGGATCGTCTACAGTTGCGGAGGTGGAAGGTTCATTGGAGCTAGACACCATGTAAATAGTCATGGTGTCTGAGGAAGGAACCAGACGGTGGATCTCCTCAATAACAGTGATATTGAATTCAAGGGAATGTTTCTGAATATTACTCATGGTATTTCAAAACTTGGCCAAGTCTTGGAAGTGGTGAGAATAATGTCCATACAATCCGCAAAGGGTGCATCCATGGTTTGTCCTCAAAGATTTTTTTTTACTGTTGGTCCACTTGGGAGGATGACCACCGAAATTTTCTCTGTTGTATCCATGGAATCTAAGTGTCTATGAAGGATAGATATTTCTAGACATTTTTTGGTTATGTGACCCTATACATCGCACATAGCGCATGGTGGAGTCTGTCGGGGTTTGGCTATCACTTTAGCGTTTTTTTCCCTAGAACCCTTTGGGTGAGGCTAGGCTAGTGCAGGTGTGGAAGGTGGTTTTTGTGGGCCATGAGGTGTTAGGATTATTAATCCTCCCTTGTCCAATTTGGTCATATGTCTAACTCAGGAGTCATGTCTAAATCGGGAGTCCACCCAATATATTTTTAGTCACTAGCACTATTGGGTCCACTTGGCCTAGTTGAGGCACATGTTCCAACTACTAAAGTGTGAGGAAGACTAATTAAGGCCTACTGCCACTGATTTCCCTTGCATGCATCAGTTTAGGAGCCTCCTAGACCAATCCCTACAAATTAGGATCCACTGGGAGTGTCGATACCAACCAAGGTCAGTTGAGTTGAGTTGGTGACTAGTCAAGCTGAGTTAGGAGTCAGTTACATTCAATTCTAGTCCTCTACATTCAATTAGCGCTAGGTTTGCATGGATGCATGCAGGAGAGGCACATTTCTCACCTACCATAGTCAGTTAGCCTCAGTCAACACTGAAGTAGACACTTGAGTTGTGTTTTAGAACTCTGTTCAACTCCGGTAATGGTTTAGACAAGGTCAGTTAACTATTGAGTCCTCCGATAATGATTTAGACAAGGTATTAGTTACCTACAGTCAACTAGAGTCTAATAAATTCGAATTTCCTCATGTGGATTTGAATTGTATGTGGCTATTTAAGACATTATGCTTCATTGTAACTATTATCTAATTACTCTTTGATTAATGAAAAGAATTCACAGCTGCAAGCCATTTTGCACTGTTTCATTCTTCAATAACTGAGTAAATTGTGTGATCTATCATGTGAGTTGTGTGTTTGTCCATAGATCTATGTGCTCAATTTAATATGGTATCAAAACCTTGGTGGACAAGGCACTTCTCCTCCTCATATATCCTACTGGATCATTTTTGAGCAAAATTGCTCCTTCTAGCTCTGCACTAGAAGCCAAAGGTTTACCACTTAATACCCCAAGTTAAGGAATTGTTGATGAAGCTTTCTTGATCAACTATGAAGGGTGTGATGAAAACCTGAAATGTGTAGGATTTCGACCTTACGATGCCCATTTTTTGTTTTTGCAGGTACAACTTCAAATGGCTTCATCAGTTTTGGATTCATTAGTTCCTCTTCTCACCCTGCTCACAAACTATTCAGAATGGAAGATGAAGATGGTTGCATATCTGAAGAGACAAGATCTCTATGAGGTGTCTATTGTAATTGGTGAAGAGTCTTTTGAGAGAAAGGATGACTAGATAAATGAATGTGATGCAGCTTATGGAACAATGTATATGAACATTTCTCCTAGCATGCGCTACCTCAAAAGATCTGTTAAAAATCCAAAGAATCTTTGGAAAATATTGGATAGAACCTTTGGAATGATTGATGAGGATCATAATAGCACTTTGGAGAGAACATCCAACACCATAAGCATCCCTGATCCAAAAATATTTGCCTCCACTCTCTATGATGAAGTTGTTCAAGATGAAGAAGAAGCAGAAGCTTCTACACAATCAATTCGGATTGAAGATAGCCTCCTTGCAGTGACTCCTTCTCCTGATGCTTCGGAAGTTTATGAGATCTCTAATATCTCATCTCCTCATATGGCTGAAATATAAGAAGACATTCAAATATTTGATATTGAAGAAAAATACTGCTGCACTTCCATGCAAACATTCACCGGTGATTTTCCTTTGAATTTTGTGCAAAATTTGTCAGTAATTGCTTCCGAAAGTGAAGAGAAATTTGTTTTTTATCCCTCTAATGTTGCTTTTGGTGTGCAAATATGTAATAAATTGGATATTTTGGAAGAAATATCATATTACCAGATTGATCCACTTTCTCCCCATGATCTAGATCTTCCAGCAAATTCCTACAGGATTGCATGCACCAAAATTCAGAATTTTGAAGAAGAAGAAAGTTGTGCATCCATCGTCTCGGTTGACCATTTCTTTGGGCATGATATTAACCTTATTGGATATGATATTATCTTATTTAGATCTTATATGATATTTCTTGGTTTAATATTTCAAATTCATAATCTTCTAGTACTACTTGTAGCTGTTCTCATCAACGGTGTGAAGAAACAAGTACCGCAAGTCTCCTACAAAACTATTGCTGGGGATTTGATTTCATTCCACAGTTTTGGATCTGTTGTGAACCTATTTAGATATGATTTACTTTATGATCTGATATTATTTGTTTCATATTTTAAAATCCAAGAGATTTCATTCATGCTTGTAGCTTCTCTCACCAATTCCGGTGTGAAAAATCAAGTACTGCAATTCTTCCTCAAAATTGTTGTTGGGGATTTGGTGTTAGTTTCCTCTTATGAGGTTGCTGATATTTTATTTTGTGATTAATTAGATATTTCAGAAGGTATATAATACTATGGATCTCAATCATTCACTCTCAATAGTCCCAATGCTTCTCTACGTTTGATCACATGCTCAACTCTTCACAGAACTAGTAAAGAGGAAGATTTTCTGCATCCACTTGGACACTTGCTCCTAACACTTGGGGCTGTTTTTACCACTCATGATTTTCTATTCATGGATGAAACATATAAATTTCTTGAGTTTTTCTCACATGTTCTGAATCATCAAGAACCTTTTCTCACTTATCAGTTGACTTCAGTTTCTCTACATGGGTCTAGTCTTCATTTGGCAGTTGTCTATATTTCTGATTTAGTTGAGCATATCATTCTTCTTCCAAAGAAGAAGATTCCACCAAACATAATGATGGAGAGGTTCACATGCTAGGCCCCAGGATACCTGTGCATAGAAGAACCAGATTGATCCTGATTCTACCTACTTAATTAGAGGGGGGGGGGATTTTTCCCGATGTGGTTTTTTCCCCAACTCCTTGTATTGAGCAGTTACTTACTTTACTTGATGTAATAGGTGAACTATGGTCTTAGTTACCAGGGCCCACATATTGTCTAAGTTAGCATTCAAGGGGGTGTTAGGATTATTAATCCTCCCTTGTCCAATTTAATCATATGTCTAAATCAGGACTCATGTCAAAATCGAAAGTCCACCCAATCTATTTTTAGTCACTAGCACCATTGGGTCCACTTGGCCTAATTGGGGCACATGTTCCAGCTACTAAAGTGTGGAGAACACTAATTGAGGCCTACTTCCACTAATTGCACTTGCATGAATCAGTTTAGGAGCCTCCTAGACCAATCTCTACAATTTAGGAGCCACTGGGAGTGTTGATACCAACCAAGGTCAGTTGAGTTGAATTGGTGACTAGTCAAGATGAGTTAGGAGTCAGTTACATTCAGTTATAGTCCTATACATTCAGTTAGTAGTAGGTTTGCATGGCTGCATGCAAGAGAGGCTCATTTCTCACCTACCACAGTTAGTTAGCCTCAATCAACACTGAATTAGACACTTGAGTTGTGTTTTAGAACTCTGGTAATGGTTTAGATAGGGTCAGTTAACTATTGAGTCCTTCGATAGTGATTTAGACAAGGTCTTAGTTACTACAGTCAAGTAGAGTCTAATCAATTCAAATTTCCTCATGTGGATTCAAATTGAATGTGGCCATTTAAGCCATTGTACTTCATTGTAATTATTATCTAATTACTCTTTTATTAATGAAAAGCATTCATAGCTGCAAGCAATTTTTGCACTGTTTCATTCTTCAATAACTGAGTAAATTGTGTGATCTATCTTGTGAGTTGTGTGTTTGTCCACAGATCTATGTGCTCAATTTAATAGGAGGTGGGCATGTCTCAAACAAAATGGGTTGAATGAGAGTCAACATGATTTGGGGAATTGGAGGTTAGGTGGGTGGTTCGAGGTACCACATGAGAATACCCAATGTAAAATTGGGTAAGTTCAAATTATACATCACTGCCTTACTCACAATGCCATATGGGAGGAAAAGGAAGGGAATTGTATGAACTGGGAGAGAGCCCCAATAATTCCCTGGTGAATGTATCTGAGGTTGTGGATGCATATGGGGTTGCAACTATGGATGGGGTTACAGATATGGATTGAGCTGCAGCTATGGATGGAGCTGTAGATACGGATGGGGTTGCGGATGCAGATGGAGCTGCAGGTGCGGATGGAGCTGTGGCTGTAGTTGGGGTTCGGGTGCAATGGTACTGGATGAGAGCATGGTGGTACCAAGGGGAAGGAAGATTTCATGGAAGTGTCAGGGAACAACCCAAGGCCTACATCCAACAATGAGGGGGTGGTTTTGTTTCCCAAGGAAGTATCAATAGTAGGGATAACATTGGCTTATGCAGTTGGCCCCTACAGTTCATGGTAAGTTAGTTGGTCCACCGTCACAATATTCCTGTCATGAGGGAACATCATAGGGAAGAATATAGTGGGTACCACATATCTCATGGAATACATGTAACCCCATCCCAGTAGGAGGTTATAATCCAAATGCATGTTGAAAACTTCTATGTTGATCAACACTATTTTACCGACTAATGATATGGGGATGTGTGGAAGGATGCCGTGATATTTTGTGGGGTGGCCATCATAGGCGCATAGTGTAGTGGTGGACAGTTGGAGGATAGGGGACTTGGGTTTCTGCCAAACCAACATAGACATGATACAGGTGGATTCCCCTTTGTTAATAATACATCGATGCATGACCAAATTCCAAATTGATACCGGAATATGGAGGGAAATGGTTGATGGCATTCTGGGCTCTTCGTTGTCCAAATCAAATGTAATCAATTTGGATTTGGAGGGATCGACGGCACCGAGTGCAGCCAATAATGATTTCCACTAAGGAAGGAATGTTTTTAGCACTTCTAGAGTGTACATGGCCATAGGTGACTGGGTCGAGTCATCAACAATACTATACTTCACCGCAGCTCTAGCCATGGCATTGTTGGCAATCCGCCACATGGGGAATCATTGTCCCTGGGTCGCCTCGGCAGGGGGGAGTGGAGGTAAGTGAAGGGGTATGTTGGTTGTGTTGGATGTGGATTTTGCTTATGGATTAGTGGTTTTATTAGTGGATCCATACTGATTTCTCCTAGTATACAAGTTGACCTCTTCAGCTGTCATGGCTAGCAGGTGATGAACACGTCTCTGTAGGTGGGGCTGCAGTGGGAGCTGCAGGAACATGTGGGGGCATAGGTGCAGTTTCTACCAATCCGTGGAGTGGTAATGGGTTCTAGAGAACCATGGTTGGAGGGCCTCGTGGTGATGGATTATGTTGAGATTGATCTGACACATTGGTACCAAACTGAGCTTCATTCTGAAGAACCTGCTTAGCGCAACCCATGAGGGGGAATTCATGAGTATAATAGCCATAGAAATCACATAGTTTGCATGGCTAATTGGTCCGTAATAGAGTGTTTTGTTTGGGTGGGTTAGGCTATTGGGGTTTTTGAGCCAATTGGTTCGCTCCAGTGTTGTTGGGAGGCTTTATCTGTTGTTCACCTCCTTGTGGCTGGTTGTTATCCTGATTCCTAGCTCAGGTTTTTCTCCCTTTCCCTTGTTGGTTATTGCGGGCCGCTTGGGATGATTCTACTGAGCAAAAACCTGTCCCATGGGTGTTGGTAGAGCTGGGGAGGGGGTCAGAGTGGCTTGCATAGGTGGTGCATAGTAGATTGGAGGAACTGCAGGGGCTACAAATCCATTTGTTTGTCTCAAATACGGTTGTGCAGGCCAGCTTGGTGCATGGATGTTTTTTTGTGGTGCGGGTTGTGCGTAAGAGGGAGTGGCTCTAGAATGATCCATCATTCTTGAGTAGTCTAGAACTTGGCTTATTTTCACAATGCTTGGGGAATCCCCAGTAGGTGTGGTGGAATTATAGGAGGTGTCGTACAATAATGTGGATGTTGAGAGACAAAACCTATAATTCCATCCGCAACATGGGATGCTCTCGATGCATCGCAGTGAGAGGTACCGACGCGGGGAGTGTCAGGAAGGATGGTGTATAGGTATCCTGACTGAGCATAGATCAAGTCAAATTGATGGGCCTTCAATATGACCTCTTCCTCAAATTAGGGGATTTTAGAGGTGAAGTCCTTGGCTATGGGTAGTAGCAAGGTCTTTAAAAACAAATCAAGGAAGATCATGTCTTCCAACTGAATCTTGCAAAAGATCCAGTGTTGTCGCCACTCATGGATGTGGTTGGTTATATGAGTCATTATGTTTTGGTGGTAATATATGAGTATCTCCATGCCCTCATCATAGTGGACGAGGAGCTAGAAATACTGCATGAACATGAATGCTAAAGAGTTGAATCCCGAGTAAGCGGCTTAAGGAAGCTCAATGTACCATTTGGCTGCGGCACCTGTGAGGGTGAGATGGAACATCCTTAGTCTGATTGAATCGTTTGTAATGTTGTTTGATGCGCAGCATAGATGAAATGTCATTATGTGGTTTTGGGGGCACTCCCTTTCCTTCCCTTCAAACTTTGGAATGTCTGATGAGATTTTAGTTGGCATAGGAGGCTAGTGGGGTTGGTGGAAAATTGGGTCATTGGTTAATCTAACCAAATCAGGGAAGTTGAAGCATTCCATGAATGGGATATTAGACCCAAGGCTAGTGTGGGAGGGGCCGACAATGGTGCCGAATTTTGCATGAGCACGATGTCCATGTGTGACTAGGGGCACCTAAAGTTGAATTCCCTCAGGTATGAGAGGTGGTACTATGGTAATAATAGGGCCACTTTCCCCATGTATGAAAGGTGATATTGTGGTAATAATAGGTCCACTTTCCCCAGGTATGAAAGGTGGTACTATGGTAAAGAGGGGGGTTGGTGTGGGCTCACCATTAATGAATTGCATACTCACTACACTATTTGTAGTGGTTTTGGGGACGCTAGCCATGATGGTGGTGGTAATGTGAGGCATGGACATGGGTCTGCTGCCAACTACCCCTCCAGAGAAGGGATCGAGATTCATGTGAGCCATGGGGCTAGATGGTGTAGTGTGTAGGTTTGGCTCGAATTAGTAGGAATCCGAGTCAGAATAAGAGGTTGTATGGCCTTCTGATAATAAGGAGGGTTGTCGAGGGTGGCCTCAATAGTGACAATCTAAAGACCCAAACTGAGGTGGTTCACCTCTTAGGCATGAGGAAGATCCTGGTGGATCAATGGTGTCTTACTGCTAATGAAATTTGGACCTCATTTTGATGGCTTCCTATTGGCTCAAAGGTGGTCACTCGGCCACCAAGACAACCAGAAGACAACACTTGGATTTTTCCTCACAAAGGCATTCTAGTCAATCGAAAGGCGTCCTTGTCTGTTTCACTTGGAAATTCCTCTCATTGGCCAGCTAATTTGGGGTTCCTGTGATACTCCTCATAGTGAGTTTTAGGGAATATCCCAAGTACTTCCCATAGTTATGGAAATTAGGGACTTATGTCCTCAAACTGCAAAAAATTTATTTAAAGTAAATTGGTTACTTTTAAGGTTCGCTCGGGTTCATGAATCAAGTTTGGTTGAATTATATGGTGTGGTTGTGTGCGTACTTTGTGTATGAGATTTGTTTATTTTTTATTTTTTGTTAATTGTGTGATAAGCAAATAGTACTGAAATTTCTGCACAGATGAGGCAATGGGAAACACAACCTATAACATATGAATTAGTAAAATAAACAGAACTGAAGTGTACTATAAATTGTAAAATGCAAACCAGCAATGTGACTGCCCTATTTTTGTATCCCTCTTAGGCCAAGAATGAGTGCTAGGCTCTCATCAAAGTGAAAACAATCCCACCTGTAGATCCACAAGTCACTCCTCAAATGCAAGGTTTCTCAATAGGGAGGGTGCAAATGTAGTGAAAACCCCAATGGGTTCCACCCCATGTAGCTTCCAAGACACTTGTTTTTAGTGGATTAGAGAAATATCAATGACTTACGCTTGCTCAACCCTTCGTCTTATCTCATAATACCCCGAAGGGTGATTACTAAGTAGAGGAGGAAGGGCTCGGCAAGATGGTCAATTTCCAAATGACCTTTAAGAATGAACTAATGAAATAAACTTGCATAAACTTAACCAAATAATAAAAATATTTTCATTTGTAAACAGTTTAATTTTACAAGAAACCGAATGTGTAACTACTTGCAAAAAATACAGGTCGCTTCTGGCTACTGGACAACAATGATTTAGTCGCACAGATAGCCCGAACATCAACGATAAGCAACCTAAGAGGAAAGTCGCTCCTTTCGGGGCCTAATAGGAGATTGGGTTACTCCTTTTAGGCCAGAATGGGTGACTAAGTCACTTCTGGCCCGAACCAAGTAGCGACGGAGCCTATAGAGGCAGGTCACTCCTATCAAGGCTGAACAGGAGACTGGTTCGCTCTGTTCTGGGATGAATAGGTGGATGGGTTGCTCCTTTCAGCCCAAAATAGGTGACTAGGTCCGAAAACTAAAAAAATTAAAAACAGAACCAAGAACGACCGATAGTAACTTGTACTATGGCCGAACGGGCTCAGATCGGCCTCGTGAGGCCTCGATCAGGAATAGAAGTGAAAGAAAACTTGAAATAAACTACTAAAGAACTATTCAAAACATATAGAAAACTATTAAAGACTAGGGATCCTGTGGGATCGACCCAATGGAGTCCCCAAACTATAGTTGTACAAAATCCCTAACTATGTGTAGATGCACCTCCCTTCCATCTATAGGACGAAAGGGTAGAGTCTATGGATAAAAAAGAGTTGTAGCAAACTGTTAGAAGAAAAAATAATTGAACATCTACAAACTACAAAATGAAAAATTAAGAATGAGACAATATAACTTCCAATCTAGTTAAAAGGGGGCCACCATGCCCAAACTCAGAGCAATGCCTCTCCAAAAGCTAGGATAGTGTCGAGGTTTCCTCAACACATAAGGAAATGAGAAAATGGAGGAAATGGAGTTGTGGGGATGAAAAGCTTGAGAGTGAAGGTTTCTGAAGGTACTCATGCTGGCATAATAACGACAAAAGGGAAGACTCATGTGTGATGGGGACCTCCATGCCTCTATTTATAGTTTTTCTCAACTTTTAGGGTTTTTAGCGCCTGGTTAGGGTTTTGGGCTGTACCTAGGGTTTTAACCCCTTTTTTGCTTGTTTATTAGCTCCTTTTGGGGTTTTTAAGCCCCTTTAGGGTTTTTAGCCCCTTTGTGAGCCTTTTAGCTCCCTTGTGAGCTATTTTGGCTCTTTTGTGGGTTTTTTAAGCCCTTTTTAATTATTTTTGAGCTTTTGGGAGAAAAAAATAGGCTAAACATGGGTGTGGAGGTATAATGGGTTAGGAAATGGATGTATTTATGCATTTTAGGCTATATGAGCAATATTTTGTGTTAACATATTTCCCCTTGATGTGTGAGGGAAAGAGCTCATCGTATGGTTGACGAAAATCATTGGACCTTAGGGATCATGGAGAGACCTATGAAGAAGCAATGCTTCCTCGTTCGGGACATGTTGGCTTTTGGTTTGTATTAATGTTGGCTCCCATAAATGGGTGAGATACAAAGAATATGTGACATGCATATGGATGAGGTGGGCATACCCATGCTTGTAACAATGTCAAAAGAATAATGTGATCAAGGCTCCCAAACATAAGAGCTGATCATGTACAATTATTGTTACATAATGGTTTCCTCAATGAGAGGCTCAATACAATAGTTATCTGAAGAAATGATACATCGAACCCATGGCATTCTCATGGAATGCAATATCTTCACAACTGATGACCTGTTGGATATGGAATTTTTACATCATTGTAAGGACTTACTAACGGAGAGTCAAGGTCTCTGTGGTACAATATGCCACATCAATCATGAATCTATATAGAAGCACTGCTCTGGGGCTTCTGAACACTGTTTCCAATGCAACCCAAAAATCACAAGGGACATGAACCTGTCTTGGTACCTTAATAGACTCACCAATTTGCTAGAGCTAGGTGACAACCAGGTTCTTTGACCAAATACTGCATGGACTGATACCCTGTATGAATCTCAATGATGCAATGATGTAGCTAAAGTTGAGCACATGAGACACAACCATACCGAGAGGCACTAAGGACTCCTCTCAAGTGGTCCAAGGAACTCATTAATGGGGTTAATGAAACCAAGATATAGGTACCTCTGGGTCTATCCTCTAGAATAGATGTGTTGTCATCGACAGAGGGAGACCTACACCTTACCAAGGTAATGATGTTTCCTTGACCAAAAGCGTGAGGGAGATAACCAAATATGTGAGACAATCTGAGGACTGACACACGAAATGGGGTAACAGGTATGGGGGACTCAAACTTATTTTTTTCAAAGTATGACAACAGGGCTGACCTAGAAGAAAGGGAAACTGACTCATAGGAGAGGGATCATAGTTTTTATACTGGGAATGTAACTGTAAATGGGAAATACTTGGGTTGGGGTAGATAATACTTTTGATATTCATAGTATCCAAGGAAGACTCATCACAAAATACTCTAAACAAAGGTGACCCAAAGGGGGAATGTTGCCAAACTATAACACATGGGGTGGTTCCTAAAGACACTATTGTGGCATGATCTCATGGATTTTTAGTTATCTTGAGAAAGTAAATGCTTGATGGTGCTCTCAATTTTAGAGAGTCTGAAAGTATGAAGAAGACTCCAATGGGGTCTCTTTTTTGTGGATAGTCTCTTATGCTCGAAAAAGGATCAAAGTGTACATAGGAGATCTCTCCCATCCTTTTCAGGGGATGGGAGAATTATTTACCGTTGGTAGTCCAATCAGGACAAAAAAGGTTAAACCTGTACTAAATGGATGACCATTCAAATACTTTTATGAGCATGAACGAAACCAAGTTTGCTCGGCAATATTTTCTTGATGAGGAGGGTGGAAAAGAGCTTAAAGAAAACCCGTGATGAGATTTTTGGTAGATTTCTATCCCAATTCCCAAGAAATTATAAAAGTATGCAAAGGGAAAGGTTCCTAGCTTAAGTGTGTTGAGGTGGTCCTTTTCATATGGTAGTCTATACAGTCTACAAAAGGAGATAAACGAGACTATCCAGATTCCCTTTCCAATACTTTGACAAGCAGGAAAGGAACCAAATGTGCTTGATGATCTTTTCATTCGTTTAGGAGTCAAAAAAGAGATTAACAAAAAATATGTTGTGGTCAGCCAAGCCAGGGGGGACTAATGATTCCCCATGTAGGGACGGTGAAAGGTGGTCAAAGGTGACCAACCGTGCAGCGCGGATGGAGCGGATGGCTCTTGAACATGCCAATACATTGATGGGAAGGTTAACAGAAAGGAAAACAAACTGAGGCGACTTCCAGGAAAAGGCCCAGAAAAATCATGTGTAAAAATCATGTACCAAATTGGGATGGATGGATTAGACTACATACTGAGTATGCAAATGAGAGGATGACAAGTATAAGTCCAAAGACAGTTATATGCCAAAGGCATGAAAACCAATGCGACTTCCAGGAAATGGTCCAAAAACTCAAGTATTAAACATGAGACAATGGTATTATAAAAATATAGAGGGTTGAAAACTAAAACCGACGATGTGAATGGTGTCTCAAACAGAGTCCAGATGGCACTGCAGCGCTCGGAAGAAAATTAGACCTGTTGGAGCAGGGTCCCACAGCTACAGGAAAAGATGCTACATCAAGACAGGGAAGTCAAAGAAAAACAGTACCTGAGCAGCCGAGAAGAGAGAGCTCAACCACTGCATTTAAGGCAGCGGTGAAAACAGGAGGGCTCAGCTACCCTCATAAAGGAAAAGGAGCAATGGGCTGAGGCATTGAAGATGAAGGACAGAAGCGGAGCGACCGAGGAAGCGGCGCCCATACCCACGATCAGCACTGGGAAGCGTGGAAGACTGCAGAAAGCTATGGTGTTACAGAAAGCAGCAATTCAAGTACAGATAGGCCAACTTTCACAGTTAGGGTTTTTGGGGTTACTGTTGGGACAGGCCCACAATGTTTTAATGGAAAGACCTTTGAGTGACCTATATAAGGATGTATTTTGTATTGTAAAATGCTAGACATTTGGGTAGCTATTTAGACAGTTATATAGTTAGCCTTATGAGTCATTTAGCTAGCTGAGTGTCTCTAGTGTCTCAGTATTGTAAGAGTTAAGCTCTGGTTTTGTTATTCAGTCAGTAGTTATCTTACTGTAACCAGTAGCTGGCTCTAACAGCATGTATGTAACAATCCGTAGGGATTGAACAATCCATAGGGATTGAGAGAGAGAGAGAGAGAGAGAGAGAGAGAGAGAGAGAGAGAGAGAAGAAGAGTATATTGTAAGAGAAGGCAATATAAGAGAAGATATCTAAGAGAGAAGGGCTCCTGGTGGTGTGCGTGGAGTTTCCCAAAAGATCTCAAGCTGCATATCAGGTTGCAGCGGAACTGTGTTTACTCTCTCAAGATATAATATAAAAAATAGTTCCCGTGGATGTAACTTCCCCCCTGGAGGTGAACCACGTAAAATCAGTGTGTTGTGTGACTGTTCATGTGACTGTGCTTTATTTATCTATTATCTATTATTCATTACATGAACTTGACTACCAGTTAATGAATGAGTAATTGTATGCTATCTTTAGTTACAATAGCGTGGAAGATTACTATGTGTAGAATCTGTTAAGTATTATGTATACGAGTTCTCAATACTTGATGCGCGATAGTTGCAGTTACAATGTTAAGTGATTTCTGCATATTAGTTCAGTAAGTTGAGTATAGTTGATTATAAGTGTATTAGACTGTAGGAGTCTAAGTGAGGTTGTTTAAGCTTAACTATTATACTATGAGAAAAGCCATTGGACCAAGAGAGTCATATTGAATCCTTACCATTAAAGATATCACTGTATAGAAAGGTGATATCACACTGTTGGAGGAACCATGGTGTGACATATAGCGGGTTAAGAGCCGATCAAAGGATATAGTTTACGCATCGTGCTATCATCGGTGATGCAATAACTCCCAGGACCAACGAGTAAAAGAGGTCACCATCGCAGAGAGATCCCACTGACTAAGAAGAGTCATGCGACCACCAGGATGCTATAGAACCTAACTAAGGACACTTGAGTCCTCGGACAACCCATCCAAGATCACTTCGGGTGAGACTTCAGACCGTCCTGCGGTCTGTCGCCGAAAGGGCCAGTGAGCCAGGGGTTTTGTTGGTACATTAAAGGAAACCTAGGTCTACCCAGAGAGACCAACAAATGGTTCCATTGCTAGTTTTGAAAAAACTGACGAGCTAATGTTCTGTTGGCATCCTACTAAAGAATAAATTAACCACTGGGTTGAGTCTCAGGAGAAATAATTTGCTGAAAAAGAAAACAAGAGTCCTAGACTGAGTACAGAGGATTGGTTACAAAAAAATATCTTCACTGATATACATACGATATTTTTTGCGACCTATGGAAATGAGTTGTACAATTGGTTATCAAAGTTGACTGATCAGAACATATTCAAGAAGAAATGAAACATTTTCTGGACACCGGAGCTGATTTAGACCGTGAAAAGCATTGATAATCCCATTTCACGGACAGTACACTTCTGGCTTGCAAGTTTGCTGGAAGGCTTCGTTACAGAGTTTGCAGTCGATCAAAGAAAGAGCTTCAGCGAAGCAGAGAGGTACTTCTTCAAGGGATATCGTGGTAAGTACCTAAGCTCTTTAAACTTGTCCATTAAGATGTTATTGCATGAAAAAGGAGTAATGGATATAGTCTTAGATGAATAAGTAAATAAGTGTAATGTCACAAGAGTTTGAAAGTGAATTTGATGAAATTGGATGTACACGTAGTGGTAAGAAATATAAAGTAGATTTCAGATCTTCTCTCTTTGAAAACAGTTCAGACACTACTAGAGAACAGAGTCCAAGTAATATAGAGAGAACAGTAGAGGGTATCCCTTACCACCCTTATACCCCACAAAAAGCAACCGGGACTCAGACTAATCCCGCAGGAACTACATCTAGTAGTTCACATACAGTACATACTACCGCTACATCACCTACACCTACACCGCCGAGTGGTAGTAATACAGCAAACCAGCATCCACCACGTAGAAACAGAATGGGGGATGACATGAAACTACCTACCTTCAAGGGTACAGGGGCAGAAGACCCGAAACAGCATTGGTTCTTATGTGAATCCGTATGGACCATTAAATGGATTCAGGATGATCATATTAAACTTGTCCAGTTGGTCATTACACTTAGAGACAGAGCCTTAACATGGTATATGAAGTATACCACAGCACTGAGCAAGACGCTCGTACAAGTCAAGACTGCCATGATTAAAAAATTTAAGAAACCTAAGTCTAAGTCACAATACATTACAAAGCTTAAAGACATAAAACAGTTACCTACAGATTCAGTATGGGACTTTGATCAGAAATTCAAAGCCCTCATAGACCAAGTCATCTTTGAGTTTGCGCCGGAGCATCATAAGGAATGGTTTATCGCAGCACTGCTCCCGCACATCATACTTCCATTAATGCAACAGAGACTCCGTACGCAGGATGAAGCGTTAGAGATGGAAATGAAACTAGAGGCCTCACCTCTAGATGAGACTAGTACAAGTATGACAAACCTACAAAACCAGTTAGCTAATCTCACGTTATAGATGCATGAGATTAAGAAAGGGAAAGAGATTGCACAAGAGCTATGGTGTACCAAGTGTAAAGCATAGGGACATACTAAAGATAACTGTCCAGTATTTCTTGAGTATTTATCAAGTGGGGCTCCTAACCCCTTATTATAGACTCAAGGGCCATGGTGTGAACTCTGCAGAACAAGAGGACATCGACCACCGAAATTCCCTTTGCTTCAGAAGTATGTACAGACCCCTAAGAACTTATATTGTAACTTCTACAAGTCCGTAGGTCATGGTGAACATAATTTCCAAGCTTATGATCTCATGGTCAAGAGAAAGCATGACTTGTACAGAGTCCAGGAAGAAACACCTGGTCCAGCAATAGGACCACAGCATGGACCAGCTCGTGATGGCTGTGGAGGAGGATTCAGAGGACGAGGCCATGGAGGAGGCTTTGGCCGTGGTGAAGGCTTTGGCCATGGTGAAGGCTTTGGCCATGGCCATGGACCTATTACTTGTTACAATTGTGGAATTGTAGGACATTATGCTAGGGATTGTCAGAACCCTACTATGACATGTAACTATTGCAAGTCATATGATCACACTATAGAAGAGTGTCCGACCTTGATAGCCAATATTAGAGACCCTAAGCTAGCAGTACACCAGAACATCCAGCTTATCGCTGTTGAGTAGAAAGATCCAGAACCAAGACTCAACATTGTGACTCGCAATCGTGCTTCTACTAGTCCGACATCATAGGATGCAGAAAAGAACATAGGTCCGAAGTGGGTGCGCAAAGCCACTACTAAATTAACACCACTCGACCTGCAGAAGAACAAAGAAACATTCCAAGAAGCTCAACCTTTCTTTGATGATCCTACCTCATCAGGATTGCAGGTACTGCCATGCAAGGATGTACCACAGCAGCAAACACATTGTGGCATTAGTCCTGTGCAGACATCGCAGGCTACCACATCGGGAAGATGCAAAGAGGATGAGTCGACAGGAAGTGTACAATCCTTCCTGTGGAGTTGCTTGAAACTCATTAGAAATGAGAAAGCTATCGGAGAGCTTCAGTGCATCATAGATCAATGTCAACCATCTTCTTCTGTGAGCAGTGCGCGGTGTACTGCTCATAATATTATGGGCCATACCAAAACAGGAAGAGAGATGAGACTCACAGCACAAGTCGAAGAATTTGAAATGGATGAGGTAATCCTAGACTTAGGATCAGAGGTAAATGTTCTGACTATGCAGACATGGGAATAGATGGGTAGCCCTAAGTTAGCCATATCGCCTATCCATCTACGACTAGATAATCAGCAGTGGGTATCACCACTGGGTCGATTACTGTAGGTACCAGTTGATATGGACGGAGTCCACAGCTTTGCAGAATTTGAAGTTATAGAAATCATTGGCAATAGTAGACCATATCTAGCTCTACTAGGTATTGATTTGGCAATCGATAACATGGCTATTATCGATTTAAAGAAAAGACAAATGACCTTCAAGGATAGTCAGATTTGGGTCATTGCACCGTTGGATCCTTTCCAGGGTCCTCACTATATTGAACCTATCCGAGCAGAGGAAGAGGCATGTTACATGGAAAGCCTCTATCAGATAACAGCTAATCAGAGTGATTACATCAATCCGACCACAGAAGGAAACATCAGTTGGCGATGCAACAGATCATGCGCATCGGATTCGAACATTGGTCTCAGCGCGCAGATGTGTGTTTATGACTAAGTCACTACAATGGATCAGCACAAACATTATTGACATTTCGTCATTTCATGGCTTAGCAGATGTCAATGACTTCTTACAGCAGTTTGAGCAGGAAATTCCTCAGGAGCAGAGGTTGACAACTATGGACCTTGCAGTAAAATCCACACCTGCAGGATGGTGGCATGCACATAAAGAACATATCGCATCATGGAATGACCTTAAGAGATTGATGGCAATCAGGTTCTCTAATGACAAGGAACCCTTACAGCAGAAATATACAGGAGAAAGTGACCCCAGGTCACATATTCATATTTGTGAATAGAATTGGTCAGAAATTCTAGAGGACGAATGGGTTCACCTATTCATTCACACTTTAGACACAGTTCCAAGGAACTAGTACACGGAAACCGAGTTGCACAGAGGAACCATCACATGGCCACTTATGATAGCCAGCTTTTTACTCACTTTCACTTTTGAATCTAAGTATCCAAGTATTGATCAGGCCCTGGATGTTATAAAGACTAAGATATTTGATGACTGTACACAATCAGTCTCAGCTCAATCTGATTGGGCTATCCAATTGCAACATGCAGTAGAGTGCTACAACTTCGCAGCAGAGCCAGATGATGAGGATGAGAATCCTCGCAGCATCAACATTCCAGAGTCAGAAGGGACTCGCGATGTTGATGGACCGAAACTCGAGATCCCAGCTATCACATAACCTATCAAGATTAAAAATATCAATATTGGCAAAGAAACAGAACCAAAGTTTGCCTCTATTGGAGACTATTGGGATGATGAAATAGTAGGACACATTGCAGATCTTTTACACGACTATCAAGACCTATTTCCCACTAAGTTTATAGAGATGAAGGGAATAGTAGGAGATCTAGGAGTAATGTAGATCTCATTGAAAGAGGATGGTAGGCCAGTTAAGCAGCGTCCATATAGATTGAATCCTCGCTATAAATAAAAAGTTAAGGATGAGATCGATAAGATGCTAGCAGAAGGCATCATTGAGCCAGTAGAAGAAAGTGAATGGGTCAGTCCCATGGTTGTGTAAGAAAAGAAAACTAAAGGAGAAATCAAGATTTGTGTCAATTTGTGCAAACTCAACGATGCATCACTTCATGACCCATTTTCGACACCGTTTACTAATGAGGTTTTAGACAACGTGGGAGGATAGGAGGTCTACTCCTTCACTGATGGCTGTTTAGGCTACCACCAGATTAGAATCCATCCGGAGGATCGATATAATACCACCTTTGTGACAAAATGGGGCTCATTCCAGTATACGGTAATGCCCTTTGGTCTTAAAAATTCACCAGCTATATTTTCTAGAGTAGTAGTTGCTGTATTCAAGGAATACATCCATAAATTATTATAAGTCTATTTTGATGATTGGTCTGTATTTGGATTAATCGACAAGCATATAGGAGATCTAAGGCTCATGTTAGAGAAATGTAGGCAATATCAGATTTCTCTTAACTTGAAGAAATGTATATTTTGTGCACCATTTGGTATTTTTTTGGGTCACATTGTTTGCAGACAAGGCTTCATGGTAGATCCCGCAAATATTGTCATCATTGTACATCTCCCAGCACCCAAATCAGTGAAGCAGTTGAGGACAGTACTTGGTCATACCGGATACTATAGAAAATTCATCAAGGGTTATGCAAAGATCATCGCACCTATGGAAAAGCTGTTAAAGAAAGACGTGAAATTCCTATGGAATGAGGAATGCTAGCAAATCTTAGATACACTTAAAGAGAAGATGGTTATAGCACCCATCTTAGTATTCCCAAATTGGAATAAGCCATTTCATGTTCATGTGGATGCATCTGGCATCGCACTGGGCATTGTCTTAACGCAGCCAGGAGAAGGGGGTATCGATCATCTGATCGCGTATTCCAGCAGAAAGCTATCTACAGCAGAAAAGAACTACACCACTATAGAATGAGAAGGATTAGCTATGGTGTATTCTCTACAGAAGTTCAAACGCTACCTGTTGGGTGCCCCATTCAAGATGTTCACTAACCATTCCTCTTTAAAGTACTTGGTAAATAAGCTAGTGTTAGGGGGAAGGATCTGTAGATGGTTACTTCTATTTCAGGAGTACGATTTTGAAATCATTGTAAAACTAGGAAGATTAAATGCCAGATCGGATCATCTATCGTGAATAGATTTAGGAGAAGAACCAAGTAATTTAGAGGATAATTTGCCAGATGCGCAATTGTTCTCCATCCAGATTGCATATGAGTATTACGCAGACATTATCCACTTTCTCACTACAGGGTGGGCACCCGTTGACTTCACTAGGCAGCAAAAGAAACAATTAGTTGTGAAAGCAGCAGACTTCACTTTGATCACAAGACATCTATATAAGTTAGGTCCAGATGAAGTCTTGCGCCGATGTGTGATGCCGCATGAGAAAGAGGCCATTATCAGAGAAGCACACTCAGGTACCGCAGGAGGTCATTTCACAGGAAAGCCGACTGCTCAGAAAATCCTGACAGAAGGGTTATGGTGGCCTACTTTGCACAAAGACACTAAGGAGTTTTGTAGATGTTGTGATATCTGCCAGAGGGTAGGAAAACCTTTGCGGAGAGATGAAATGCCGCTGTGACCTCAAATTACGCTCCGGGAATTTGACAAATGGGCTATAGATTTTGTGGGTCCTATCAACCCAGCAGGAAAATGAACTCGTGCGAGATACATCATCACAAGAATAGAATACCTCACCAGGTGGGCAGAGGCTAAAGCAGTAAGGAATTGTGATGCTGCTACAGCTACACAGTTCATCTTTGAAAACATCATTAATAGATTTGGATGTCCAGTAATTTTGATGAGTGATCAAGGCACACATTTTTTGAACCGCACTATTGAGGCCTTGACCGAGGAATTCCAGATCCAGCACCATAAGAGCACTCCCTACCATCCTCAAGCTAATGGTACGGTGGAGGCTTTTAACAAGATTCTAGAAAATTCCCTTACTAAGATATGTAACAACCAAAGAAATGATTGGGACCTTAGGGTTAATGCTGTATTATGGGCTTACAGGACTACATGCAAGAAACTTACAGGACACACACCTTTCAGCTTGGTGTATGGAAAAGAGGCTATTATGCCTATGGAATATATTATTCCCAGTTTAAGAGTTACTCAAATTACTGAGATAGCTGATACAGATACGATGAATGAAAGGCTAGCGCAGCTGCTTGCCTTAGAGGAAGACCGATTTATCGCAGGATTCTATCAAAAAGTGCAGAAGGCACAAGAAAAATATTGGCATGATAGACACATCAAGAGCAAGAGATTTCAGATAGGAGACCTAGTGCTCCTGTATGACAGTAATATTGTTAAGTTTCCAGGGAAGTTCAAGACGCATTGGTTGGGGCCATATCAGATACAGTATGTTATAGAAGGAGGTGCCATTCAACTCAGCAAACTGAACGGGGAGCTTCTTCCTACGTTGATTAATGGCAGTAGGCTCAAGCTTTATAATGATAGCCACTCCACATCCTAGCACTAACATAGACAGTTTAAGTAGTGCATATGTCCAGTGTAGTTGAAAGGAGGCATCGCACCGGGAATGAGTCTACACAGAACAGGAAATATATATATATATATATCCAAGTATGAGGAATCGCATCAGAAAAATTATGTTGTGCAAGTCATAGGACAGACGCTTGTGGAGTTCATACCGACACTTTGGGATGAAACGATGTCGTGGAAATTGCAGCAATGCGATGTTCCCCGTGCCACGTAGACCATTTTGAAAAGAGACAGAGGGCCAGTCACTTCACCTTATGACAAGCAGTTAATGTAAAAATGACCGGTATACGATTTGGCAACAGTATAATGATTTTTCCAGATTTTCTAAATCTTCGACGTGACCGGTGCCTACCCACACGTTTCGAGGGAAATTTGATCGGATTTTAGCAATTAATGAAGATCTAAATGATGGGTATTGTCTTGTCCATGAAATTAATACCACCAACGGTTCCAACCTAGATGACCATTGCTGCAGAGATCACCACCTTCATTATAAATTCGAAGATCATTTAGGCAGAAGGGTTATTTTTGTGATTTCTGATAGTTAAAGAGCAATTTAAAGAGTTTTCCATGTGAAGAGATAACCCAGTTACAGAGTGCTAGTTACCCCAATTTCACAGCCATTGCTAGTTTAGAGTATTGCACCGAGTGGTCTCTGTCCGAGACAGAGCCTTTAGAGGACATTGTGCAGAGATTCCAGCGTGGTGGCCTCAGGTATACTATGACGACGCCACCCAGGGTTGTGAAATTAGGCACACCACAGGTAGACAAGGAAGCAAGGGCCGAGGCCTTTAGAATTGCTTCAACACAGATGAAGAGTTGCATAGATGATGCAGAGTCATTACTAGCCGATGCGACGAAGACATGGTCGGAGCTAGATGAGCTCCCGGATAGAATGGCATTGCAGCAGAACATCCATAACATAGAGAATGCCATGACAGCAATGAGGGAAGAAGTCAAGAGATTAGGATCTCTTGCAAAGATGAGGAAGATGACGGAGATGAACCGCTTACAACAGGAAGCGCAACGGTTAAGAGAAAAATAGATACGATTCAATAACCTGCTTCAACCATATCAGGAGCAGATTGCAGAGCTAATCGATGTGGTTGAGTAGAAGGTCAAGGAGTTCACTACAAGCAAGAGTGAAATTGAAGAGTTTACAGAAGACTCCAGCATTAGTCAAGCTATGCTTGAAACAGCACAAGAGTGTGTCGAAGCTATGAACAACGAAGCCACAGGACTTCGAGTGAGACTCGCAAGGACTTCGTAGGAAGCCAAGGAGAAGCTACAGTAGGAGAAGCTAGCTGTTAGTGGCTCAGGGACGAGCCACAAGTAATTGTTAGGGGATTGTTGGAGTAGGGTCCTGCAGCTATAGGAAAAGCTGCTACATCGGGACAGGGAATTCAAAGAAGAACAGTACCCAAGTGGCTAAGAAGAGAGAGCTCAACCACTCCATTTAAGGCAGTGGTGAAGACTGGAGGGCTCAACTACCCTCATAAAGGAAAAGGAACAACGGGCTAAGGCATTGAAGATGAAGGACAGAAGTGGAGCGACCAAGGAAGTGGTGCCCATACCCACGATCAGCGTTGGGAAGCGTGGAAGACTACAAAAATATATGGTGTGACGGAAAGCGACAGTTCAAGTACAGATAGGCTGAGTTTCACAGTTAGGGTTTTTGGGGTTACTGTTGGGATAGGCCCACAGTGTCGTAATGGTGAGACCTTCGGGCCACCTATATAGGGATCTATTTTGTATTGTAAAAGGTTAGAAATTTGGGTAGCTATTTAGACAGTTAGACAGTTAGCCTTCTGAGTCATTTAGCTAGCTGAGTGTCTCTAGTGTCTCAGTATTGTAAGAGTTAAGCTCTGGTTCTATTATTCAGTCAGTAGTTATCTTATTGTAACCAGTAGCTGGCTCTAAGAGCATGTATGTAACAATCCACGGGGATTGAACAATTCGTAGGGATTGAGAGAGAGAGAGAGAAGAATAGTATATTGTAAGAGAAGGAAATATAAGAGAAGAGATCTAAGAGAGAAGGGCTCCTGGCGGTGTGCGCGGAGTTTCCCAGAAGATCTCAAGCTACATATCAGGTTGCAGCGGAACTGTATTTACTCTCTCAAGATATAATATAAAAACTAGTTCCCGTGGACATAACTTCCCCCCTGGAGGTGAACCACGTAAAATCAATGTGTTGTGTGACTGTTCGTGTGACTGTGCTTTATTTATATGTTATCTGTTATTCATTACATGAACTTGAATACCAGTTAATGAATGAGTAATTGTATGCTATCTTTATTTACAATAGCGTGGATGATTACTATGAGTAGAATCTGTTAAGTATTCTGTATATGAGTTCTCAGTACTTGATGCATGATAGTTGCAGTTACAGTGTTAAGTGATTTCTGCTAATTAGTTCAGTAAGTTGAGTATAGTTGATTATAAGTGTATTAGATTGTAGGAGTCTAAGTGAGGCTATTTAAGCTTAACTATTATACTATGAGAAAAGCCATTGGACCGGGAGAGTCATATTGAAGCCTTACCATTAAATATATCACCGTATAGAAAGGTGATATCACACTGCTAGAGGAACTGCGGTGTGACATATCGCGGGTTAAGAGCCGAGCAGAGGAAATAGTTTACACATCGTTCTATCATCGGCGATGTGATAAGAGATCACTCCCTCCCAGGACCAGCGAGTAAGAGAGGTCACCATCACAGAGAGATCCCGCTGACTAAGAAGAGTCACGTGACCACCAGGATGCTATAGAACCTGACTAAGGACACTTGAGTCCTCGTCCAACCCATCCAATATCACTTTGGGTGAGACTTCAGACTGTCCTACGGTCTGTTGCTGAAAGGGCCAGTGAGCTAGGGGTTTTGTTGGTACAATAAAGGAAACTCAGGTCTGCCCAGAGAGACCAACAAGACCTAATGAGGCCTATAAATAGGGGGGACCATATGAAAAGTGTCATTGTTACTGTTTAGTGCTGAGTTGGAGAGGAGAACCCCAAAACATATTTTGCTAATTTATTCCATTTCGACCGGTGATTTTCCTGTTGATGTATTTGTAACTTTGGAATGTATTCATTTGTATATTAAACCCTAATGTCCCTATTGGGAGAATTTGTGATGTAATTGTGTCATGTCATACCCTGATGAGAATCAATAAAGTAAACAAATCATGTAAAGTCATTGAGGGTAACCCTCCTTATTTTTCACGGGTTAATGTCCCCGCAGTTGTGGGGCACTGGGGTTATTAGACTCTCCTAGAGAAGTCAGACCTGGTGAGTTAATGTCAAGTCGAGAATTAGTATAAACAAAGAGTGATCCTCTCTATTTATTACACACATTCACACACACTCAATTGTAGCGCATAAGTGAAAGAGAGATAAGAAGATGGGACAAGAGAAAGAGAGACTACTTATGTAGGAAGATCATCTTTGTATCTTTGGGTTTTACTTTTGGTGTTGATTCTATCTCAGAGGAAATTGCAGGGTTTATCCTTTATGGTTTCCCCGAGGAAAATATTTGTGTTCATTGTCTCTTATGATTGATTGCTGTGCTTGTTATTCTCTCATATAAGATCCTAAGATCATATAGCTTAAATGTTAAAAATCTAAAATGGTATCAGAGCTAACCTGAGAAGAAGACACTGTGCAGCTACTGAATCTAGGACTTCCTACTTTTTGGATATCTCTCCACATATTTTTAGCAAAAGGAGGCTATGCTGACTCTCCTCTCTAGGGTGCATCTTTCTGTCGAAGCAGAGAATGATTTTGAGCATTTTCAATTTTTGACCCGACACTACTGTGAGAAATTAGAGATTTCCATAGAAGTGGAATTTTTGAGTGATCCTAGGCCTGGATTGATATCCTCCCCAAAATCAAATTTTAGATATCAAGATCAAAATTTTTGGTTGGGTAGAACTTTTGGAAAGTCAAACACCAAATCTACTCCTGAACCAGAAAACCAGCTCTACAGAAATTCAGCTCAAGATCCAGTTCCGACGTCTTAACCTGGTAAGATCTAAATATTTTGCATTTCCATTTGAGGTTCTCTGTTAATATGTCTCATCATACCAAGATTGATGAAAATATTTAGGGAGCTGATAAATTCTGATCCTGGAAGTATAGGATCTCCCTGGTCCTAAAAGAAAATGAATTGGACTCCTACATAAGTGGAGAAGTTCCAGTGACAGAGGGAGATGAGGATAAGGCCTTACAAAAAAATAAATTGGCCATGGATAAGAGGATTATTTCTAATTCAATCAAGGATCATCTCATACCTTAGGTGTCCTCCCTAAATATACCTAAAGAGATGTTTGATTCCCTAACCAAGTTATTTGAATGAAAGAACATAAATCAGAAGATGACTCTGAGAAACCAATTGAAGAATGTAAAGATCCAGAATGTGGAGACAATCCAATATTAATTTACAACAAGGGTCTATCAGATCAAGGAATAAATTTAAGTTGTATATGAAGAAGTAGAGAATGCAGAAATTGTGATGACCACCTTGAATGGTCTCCCTAGGGCATGGGACTCTTTCATTCAAGGGATCTGTGCCAGAAAGAAGCTAGTCAAGTTTAGCAGAATGTGGGAGGAGTGCTCACAAGAAGAAGCTCAAATATTAGCTCGAGAATAAAATATGGGAAGTGAGGATCAAGCTCTCATAGGAAAATCCAAGAAAAGAAGAACAAACCATCACAGAGGTAAGCACTCTCACCATAAGAATAACACTAGAAAATCTAACAATTATTTGTCTAATTTGATTTTCTATACATGTGATGAAAGAGGACACCTTGCAAGAGATTGTCCTAGAAAAAAAGATAGATCTCACCAGAGGAAGGGAAACAAGAAAATACATCATGCTCATTCTGCAGAAGATGATGAGCCTTCCAAGAAGAGAATCAAACTATATAGTGATGGTTCTTCAAGTGATGAAGAATATGTGTTGATCTCTGCCCTCACGGGAACTATCACACATGGAAACAATGATTGGCTTATTGACAGTGGGGCTTCCAAACACATGATGGGATTTAAGGAATCCTTTTTGAAACTATCAGAACATGAATCACCTCACAAGGTGAAACTTGGGGATGACTACCAATATCCAATAAAAGGTAGTGGAGAATCCTTATACAAATTAGACTCTGGAAAGTCTATGAAAATGAAGGATATCCTATTTGTACCAGGACTAAAGAATAACCTTCTCTCCATCTCTGAATTAGATGCAAAAGGCATAAGAATTGCAATTATAGATGGCCAAGTCCTCATGTGGCCAAAAGGAAATACTATTGACGATGTAGTAGTAATTAGAGAATAAGAGGGAGGACTATACAGATTAAAGGGACAACCAGAACAAGATTTGGTTCATGACTCAGTAGAACCAAATTAACTTTGGCATAGAATAATTGCACATGTGCACTATAGGGCACTACCACGTGCAAGAAAATATGTTGAAGGTCTTCCAGAAATGCAGGAAAAACATGAAGGATTATTGAAGGGATGTGCGAAATAAAAGAACACAAAGAAGACATTTCCAAGTAGCGAAAGCAAGGCTAAAGGAATCTTGGAAATCATTCACTTTGATGTATGCGGTCTGATGTCATCTAGTTCATTAAGAGGGTATGTATACTATGTTTCTTTCATTGATGATTTTTCTAGGAAGTCATGGATATACTTCATGAAAAACAAAGATGAAGTGTTCAACAAGTTCAAGGAATTCAAAGCCTTGATAAAAAACCACACAGAGAAGAAGATCAATATTTTCTGATCAGACAATGGTGGAGAATTCAATCAAATGAATTCAAGGAATTATGCAGATATTTAGGGATTAAGAAGGAGTTGACCACTCCATATAATCCACAAAAGAATGGGGTTGTAGAAAGGAATAATAGAACAATCATGGAAGCAGCAAAGGCAATGCTCCATGATCAAGATATTCCTATGCATCTATGGGAAGAAGCTGCAAGGACAGCTGTGTATGTATAGAACTGTACTCCACATAGAGTACTCAAGAACAATACACCTAAAGAAGTGTTTTTCAGAAAGAAACCAAAAGTCAATCATCTCAGAATATTTGGCTATCCAGTGTACATACACATTTCAAAAGGAAAGAGGACAAAGTTAGATCCTTCAGGAAAGAAGGGTATATTTGTGGGATATTCTGAAAGCTCAAAGGCTTACAGAATATACTTCCCAGGATTCAAGAAGATCGACATCAGTAGAGATGTAACATTTGATGAAGACACAACTTATAACAAATCCAAGAAGAGACCAGCTGAAGATCCTGAAGAAACTGAAATGCCCAGGATCCAAGATACAACCATGAATGAAGCAATTATAGAAGAACCTCAAGAACCTATAGATCCACCTCAGGAGAAGAATCCTCACAAGAGAAAAACTACATGGGTATGAGAGGCTATCCAAGGTGCAGAGAGATATGGGGCTCTAGAAGAAATGCACAGAGAAAGTAATAGAACTAGGTCCTACTCTGGATATGTATCCCTATTATGTGACATCATTGATAAAGAACCTTCCAACTATGAAGAAGCGTCAGAAAAGAAAGAATGGAAGGATGCTATGATCGAGGAGTATATGTTGATCATGAAGAATGATGTTTGGGATGTTGTCCCAATACTAGAGGGGAAGTCAGTTGTGACTTCCAAATGGATCTATAAGATCAAGCATGCTACAAATGGTAGCATAGAGAAATATAAAGCAAGATTTGTGTCTCATTGTTTCTCCTAGAAAGAAGGGATATATTATGAAGAGACTTTTGCACCTGTAGCCAGATATACTTCCATCAGATCACTATTTACTTTAGCTGCAGTAATGAAATGGAAATTACACCAGATGGATGTCAAGATAGCTTTCTTGAATGGTGTGAGTAAGTATATGTGGAGAAGCCACTCATATTTGAGACACATGATAGGAAGACTCATGTGTGTAAATTAAAGAAAGCCCTATATGGTTTGAAACAGGAACCCAGGACATGGTACGGAAAAATTAACAGCTTCCTGACTAGTTTGGGATTTACCAAAAGTAAAGCAGATTCCAACCTTTACTACAAGGTTGAAGAAGGGAACCCAGTGATGCTGCTACTGTATGTAGATGACCTATTTTTAATAGGTACAAATGTGTTGATTTATAAAAAAAAGAGGAAGGTAGTTGCTGAGTTCGAAATGAAGGACTTGGGTATGATGCATGTTGGGAAAAATATTGTCTTGAATAATTTACCTAATAATTAATTATCAATCGGGGTTAGTGTTATAGCTGATTTTACCACACATGGTGAATCACATTTTTATGGCCTTCCCTATTCCTCTGCAGACTCCTTAGATCCCATGGACCATTTTTGTTCCTTTGATGTTTCCAAGATCATCCCTAAAAGCATGCAAACATTTCCATACGTGACTTTTAAACCCTTTCTCGTGTATATATGCGGGTTTGACCCCTAAAACCGTGTACATTGGGATGTGTGAAAAAGGCCAAATTCTTTTGGAGTTTTCCTTGATGTGGATCTAACTCACTTGTCTCCTGGCCTTCCATATGCCTTGAGATCACTTAGATTCAACCTTTCATTACCCCATTGAAGATCTATATAAGGAACCATTTGGATACATTGAAGGCATGAGGAATTGAGAGCAAGAGAACTATAGTCCATTGTTGCCGAAGATTATACTTGATTCTACATCCCTTTGTCCCTTGGAGTACTTTTTTGTTCTACCAAAGCTTTCCCTTTTCTTGTGAGCTTGCTATCGAGAGATGGAGGATTGAAGTGGTGGAGGACGAAGTGGGGTACTCAGTTTCTCTGATTCGCAGACATGCTGACAGAGGTTGTCTCTATTGTAATCTCTATTTTATATTAATAGAAATATCTTTTCCTGTCCAATAATGTGTATTTGAATGAATATTTGATCCATGGATGATTTCAAATGCTTATATGTTATTGATTATATATGCTAGAGTAGGTCTAACACAATTATATATAGCATGCTTGTCTTTTTTATTGAATGTTGAGGAAGCAATTTATCAATTCAAGCTGGAGTTGGAAAGCTCAACGGGGATCTATATCAACCATCTGGAATAAGGTATGAATCGAGATCCTTTACTGTTAGATATTTGGTTTCTCTTGCATATAGGAAAGGATTGATTTCTAGAGTCAAGCTGTCTGTTGTGGTACCCCAAGCCATAGGAATTTCTCTCCGTAACAGAATTAGCGACTCAGCTGCAGACATTCCTTGTTTTTATTTGGGGTTTGGAGGCACAATGTGCTTGATATTCTTGACTTGCTCTTTGTTTCTCCTTGTTTCTGTGTTGCATTTTATAGGATGTTCATCCATTGACACTCCCATTTATTGGTTTGACCCTTGGCCTGTTTTTTACCACTGTCTTATCTATATACGCTAGTTTTTGGCCAAAAGTCACATACATATGCATATTTTTGGCTAAAAGTCGTGTATACACGTAGGTTTTTGGCCAAAATCCACGTATACATGCAGCCTTTTCACCAAAATTCACGTATATACACAGCTATTCTTTAAACAGTCACGTACATCCTCCCTTTTGGTGAGTTTGATGTTGTGGGAAGTTCTTGGGTGGGTTGTGAGTGTGGTTGGGTCTTCCTTGGGTCTGATGTTGTCTGTTGGATGCTTCTTTTGTGACCAGAGGCCGCTTTTTCATTGATCTTTCTTTAAAATTATTTTACTCATTTTTCCTTTTTGTTTTGCCATTAGTGCATTACTCTTTTTGTCTCAGTGTCTTGCTGGGCTTGTGTTTTATACTTGTTGCAGAGACTAAGAGTTTTAGATGACTTTTATTGCATTTTTCATTCTTTTATATTGAAAAATACAAGGTATTTTCATTTTTTGCATATGTATTTGAGGAGGTACTTGCATTGGATTTCTTGGATGAGAGTTTTATTTAGGCTTTCATATAGGAAGGATTGCATTGGGATTCATAAAGGAATATATATTTGTGCATCTCATGTAGTGGCATACCCTATTTTTCATTTGACAAAGATTGCACTTAGCATTTTTTGTTATGGTGTGCATATTTACTTCACTACTGAGTCATAACTTCATTATTTGCATGACCATTTCCATTTGAGTAATTACAACCAAATAAAATCAACGCTTAATTAAAATGGATTACATTATTTTCTTTGATAGGGTACACCAACAAGATTAGGTTTTAGGGTCTTGGAATAGTTCATTGTGAGTAAATTATCCAAGACCACTAAACAACAACATGTATGTGTCTGTCCAGGTGAGAGTGTGAAATTCCTTGGTATAATTAGTGTTTCTCAGGATCCTCCTCTTACAAGGGAGTTAAGCACGAGTCAGTGTGAGCAGTTATTGATTGGGATGACCCCTAATCATCACTGAGTAGCACTGGAGATATTTTGAGGATTGTATTCATATTTGGGGGCTCTTTCAAGAGTTTTGGGCTTTGCTACCCTGCCCATACGGTCAATCCATCCTATGACTGTCTACCTGAGCATTGATTATATTTAGGTGACCTTAGTTGCCTTACCTAGGTTATTGAGGGGGTACTTAACAGAGGTTATTCTGCAGGTATCCCAGCCAGGTTGGGGTCGGACATCACAGTCGTTATATGCATTGAAGCTGAGAGCCACTATAATTGGTTATGTACCTGCACTTGTAGTGTATGGGAGTTTCGAGCCTCTCCTAGGCGACACATACCTGCTTCATTCAGGAGCTCACATATCATTCCCTTGGTTTGCTTCTATTTTGGTTGTATATTTCTTAGGAGTGTGCTCTTTATGTGCTAGTTGGCCTTTGGGATAGTGGTTACTTGAGTATATTTATGCTCTCTTGAGTTCGGGTCCTTTTATTTTCAACATGCCTAGTATCCTATCACTCGTCCTTGGTCCTAGTACGGACCCTGGTGTCAGACTTGGGGGCATCATAGCCCCTTACCGTGCTCATAGATTTTAGAATGGCCATATTCCATCCTCTACTCCATTTGTGGAGGATTTTTATTCCCTTCGCTCGATCTTTACACAAGTGGTCACCCTCACGGGGGTGGTAGTGGATACATAAATGTTGGGTCTACACCTTACTTTCTGTTTTATGTCCCATTGTTCATCGCATTTTTTCCTTTGAATTTATTTGTCATGATTATTCCTCTGTATTCCCTATAGTTTGGATTCTTTATTGACTATTTTGGGTTCTTTTACACTTGTATGGTTGTCATGTAGGATCCAGTTTCTATACACTCTCTCCGAGGTTTCGACCCGTTCATGCCTATCATAGGTATTATGTCTGGACTGGCATATACATTAGGATTTCACATCCGCTTGCACTTATGCATTTCCTTATGACCATTCCATATTAACCTTAGGTACAAACCCATTCCATGGTATCACAGAACCTTCATGCTACTGTTAGAAGTGGTACTATGTGAATGGTAGAGCTTTCCTATACATGGGTGTCCTAGTTAGCTCCCTTTTTCATTTGGTACCCATGCTGTGAGTCCTCTCTTAGGTCCAGGAGTCCCTTTGAGTCTCGCCATTTCCTTGAGCAAGAGCCTCATACTCCTCTTGATCTGTTTGCTGGCCTTTTTCCCCAAGACTCCCTTATGTCAAGTTGTACTTGCATTATCATGAGATTTTCCTGCCTCATTGAGCCTTATGTCGGCTTCCCTGACTTTGAGTATCAGCCATATAGCCCGAGCTTGTCTCATGACTAGCCATACAGAGCCATTTTATATATCCTTTGCAGCTTCATTCCCTATTTTTACCCAGAGGGGACTTTCCCCCGAGTGTCGCTATCCTACACATGTGTCCTTTCATTGAGCATAGGTATGTTCCACTACTTGGAACTAGTGTGTTTTCCCATTTGACACTCGTCTCCTCCTAATCTGTAACTTTAAAGTGATTTTATTCTTTTTCAAGCTTTTCAAATATTTGAAAATGTCCAAAAAAATTAAAAAACCAAAAATTCGGACAAGAAAAGATGTTATCTTTTGCAGCAGTCGAGTCGTGTTTCCTTCGAACAGAGCACTGCATATCACATCCATTGGTTGGGTTAATAGTTTGAATTTAGGAGCTGTACTCACTTATCTGAGTTTATCTCCACCAATTGGTTAAGCTTCCAGTCCCTATGGAGCCTCTATCAATGCCTCCTATGTCGTAGAGATGTCCCAGTTTTGCATATTGAGTCTATGCTACCTACATTCAGTCACCATTTTCCTTTATGCTCTTGTTCGAAGGAAGTTGAAACCTGGGTCAACCATTCCTCGGTTATCTTGACTTTGCATGTCGGCCATTCCTGATATAGTTACTGGTTTGTGCACCTTATGATCGAGTCTTTCCACATTATACAACTTTGCTGAGTACCTCATGTTGGATGATGGGGGATGCCTTAATTCCCTCCTTCCAGTGGATTTCATCCCATCGAATTCATATCATTTATTCTGGGATAGGAATCTAGAGTCATTTTTTAGTGCCTTGAGACTTGCAGTCATCAGTGGTAGGTTCTCTCGCCATCGACAATTTTTTGGGAATACATCAATGTCCCCTGATCGATGGATTCTCTCTAGTGTTCGACCTCAAAACATTTATTCACACTTGTTAGTTTGCACTCTAGTACCTTTATTCCCATTTTCATTATCGGTGGGTGATATCGCGTCTATTAATGGTATACATCAATGACCGGTAATCAGATGATGGACTACTATGTTCGACCTCAACACCTCTATTCAGATAGTAGGACATGTAATCATAGCATTTTGTGTAGAAAATCTTCCAAACTGGTGGCATCTCTTATATGCTACCTCCATTATCGTGCTAGTGTTCATGAGATTTCAGCTCTCGTGACTTGATTCTATTATATGTCAAACATTTCCAGCCATTATGGAGATCATGATCCTTTGTATATCTTCACCATGGAGATTTTGATCTATTTATATTGTATGTGGCGATGACCACATATGTCATATTGTATCATGCCTATTCATGGCCATTGTACTCTTATGTATCCGGGACTGCTATATGTATTTGCAGTTATGTGTAGAGTTGTATCATTGTTTAGTGTTGATTGGATGGCTAGTTCTTCCACTGGGTTCTTCATCACTTCACTTATGGGATGGAATTATAATGTATTTCAGCCATCGTATGACCCCTCTAACCTCACACATTAGGGGGCATATGTTATAGCTGATATTACCACACATGGTGAATCACATTTTTATGGCCTTCCCTATCCCTCTATAGACTCCTTAGACCCCATGGACCATTTTTGTTCCTTTTATGTTTCCAACATCATCCCTAAAAGCATGCAAAAATTTCCATACGCGACTTTTGAACCCTTTCTCCCATATATACGCAGGTTTGACCCCTAAAACTGCATACATCGGGATGTGTGCAAAAGGCCAAATTATTTCGGATTTTTCCTGGATGTGGATCTGACTCACTTGTCTCCTGGCCTTCCATATGCCTTGAGATTGCTCAGATTCGACCTTTCATTACCCCATTGAAGAGCTATATAAGGAACCCTTGGGATACATTGAAGGCATGAGGAATTGAGAGCAAGAGAACTATAGTCCATTGTTGCTGGAGCTTATACTTGAGTCTGCATCCCTTTGTCCCTTGGAGCACTTTTGTGTTCTTCCCAAGCTTGATCTTTGCTTGTGAGCTTGCTATAGAGAGATGGAGGATTGAAGTGGTGGAGGCCCAAGTGGGGGACTCAGTTTCTCTGATTCGCAGACGTGCTGATAGAGGTTGTCTCTATTGTAATCTCTATTTTATATTAATAGAAATATCTTTTCCTATCCAATAATGTGTATTTGAATGAATATTTGATCCATGGATGATTTCAAATGCTTATATGTTATTGATTATATATGCTAGATTAGGTCTAACACAATTATATATAGCATGCTTGTATTTTTTATTGAATGTTGAGGAAGCAATTTATCAATTCAAGCTGGAGTTGGAAATCTCAAAAGGGATCTACATCAACTGTCTATAATAAGGTATGAATCAAGATCCTTTAGTGTTAGATATTTGGTTTCTCTTGCATATAGGAAAGGATTGATTTTTGGAGTCAAGCTATCTATTGTGGTACCCGAAGCCATAGGAATTTCTCTCCGTAACAATTAGTAGGATTAGATTTGGTACAAAATATATGCAAAGGTAGAAAGTGTCATGGTAATAAGCGAAATATCCTAAGTTGAAATTCTAAGGACGTAATTAAGTTAACGAAAACAAAAGTGACATGAAACTATTTATAAATGTTTGGATATATACAGTGTTATGAAAACAAATTATTCTATCTAGAGAGATTGATTTTTAATGATCTAATAGAAACTATACATGCACCAACTAAATCATCTTCATTCCACTTTCCTTGATTATTTTGAGGGTAGGAATTTATTGTAATAGGAACTGGGGCAGGAGGGGTATCAAAATGGCTCTCAAAAGAAGTATAAAAGCTAAAGGGAATTAAGTCTAGTTTGATTTCTACAAAAATGTGCAAACTGAGAAATGTCCAGTTTTAGGAAATAGTAAACATGATTGTTTATATACAAGTGACTCCTATTTACAAAGTACTATATAAGGACATACATAGTTTATGGACAAACCAAAAACTTATAAGGATGATTTGAATTCTATCTTATAGATCCTTTTCACAATTGTATAATTTAAAAGAACAAATTATAAACACCTAATATATTAATGCATGTAATTTATAATTAAAGGAACGACTTGAATTAAAGGATTAATTAAAGATTAATAAGATGAGTTAATTTACATAATATCATTTCTATGCATAAGATAAAGGAAAGAGGAAGGAGAAATGATTTTTAACAAGAAGTCCTAAACAATCTTAGCTAAAGGTCTTTAAAAGAAAATATAAACATTATCTAACCATGACTATTTAGATAGAATCAAAAAACTAGAAAGATAAACTTTGAAATGAATTAAAAACACACAAGACTGAATGAGCGACTGTATATCAGGTGGAAATGGAGGTCTATCTAAAAGGTGGAATAGGCTGTCTATATGAAACTCTATTTAACTAAAATGTTAAAACTTTAAAGAGACAGTAAATGTAATTGTTTTATTGAAGAGCATCTACCCCATGCATGTACTATTGTAATGAAAAATAGGAAGAAAACCTACTTTAATGACTGAATTCCATAGTAATACAACCTAAACTAATTTCATAATTCAAAACAAACTATTCTTAAGGAGATTTATGATAAAAATGGAATAAGCAGAACTAGATCATAATTAATCAAAGAAATTTAATCTATGAATCAAAATATTTTGCATAAAACTTGAAAGCTATCTTAAACACAACTGGTTTCTATTAAATAAAAAGAACCTGCATGCTCAATAGAATTTTAAATTGAAATCTAAACTACAGGAAACATGAATGATTATAGAAATAGAACTAAACAACTCATGAACAAAATTATACTAATTGCAGAGGAAATAAATAACAAAACCTACAAAAAGATTTAAAGACTCTGTTTTTCGGGGGGCCCTCCCATCAAACAGAGTTATGCTTCTTCTAATCGAACACAATCATTTACATCACAACAATACTTTCATTAGAATAGAATGTGGTGTTACATTATTTTTCAAATTGAATTGATAAAAGGTAGAACTCAAACTCTAGACTTTCAAAAACTAAGAAGCTTCTAAATCGCATGACAACGTCTATATATATACACCATTCAATGGAGGCGAGCAAGTCGACCCTTTAGTGGTCGACTCCTATTCATGATAATGCAGTCATAATGTCAAATAAGTGCATAACAACCAATCAACTAACTGTCCCTCTTTTCTCACAGATCGGGTTCCTTCAGGCGTGCAATGTGGTTCATAACTTTAGTCCGAATCAAAGCCTGCGTTGAGGTGTCACACAGAAGTACTAGATGGGAACTTCTTCCAGAAGAAGACTAACGCTGAGATGTTGGCACATGGTGATGAAAGTTTCTAGCCATTTTCATGCTCTTAATACACATAAACATGTTACCAAAAAATGCATGGTTTGTTTGATGATCTGGATAACAACCTGGGCACACTCTCCATATACTCAACTGAACACGTGTCTGTATGTGAGCTCATCAAAAAGACCATATAACCTGCAGAGAATAAGACACATGAATTAATATAGCAAATGCACCCCATATTATGCCAATTTTAACCATTGAAACCATAAAATGATGGTAATAAATAGAATTGACATAAATCCTAATTTAGTCATACCTGAATCTTGTAGAGGGAACTGCATGATGAAAAAGGCACTAAAAAGTAGCAAAACATATGTTAATATGCGAAGTATTGAGCCCAAAAATAGTGACAAAATGGGGACCAACATTCCCCCAAACCAAAAGAATACCAGGTCCCACTGGTGCAAAGTAAAAGATATCATGAGGAAGGAGGAGGAGCTACGTTAGCAGTTGTCTCCGACTTGGATGGAATAGATTGCTTGTACTTCAACTTCCTCGTCTGTTCTTTTAGAAGAGCATGCCTCGCTTGTCGATCTCTCTGAGATATACTAACGGTTTTATGTAGATCCTCCATATTCTTAATTTGTAACCGTATTTCTCTATTTTCTTCACGAAGATTTGAAATTAACTTGACATGTGCTTCATTTTTCTTCACCAATTGAGTTAACTCAAAATTTATCTGCTCTAAGGTGGGATGCGGTGGCGTCAATGGTTTTGGGGACTTTTGAAATTCTTGTGGAGGACTTATTTTTGTTGAAGGTAGGTCCAAATCGACAATCGAAAGGGGATATTCAGATGCAGGCATATCCATCTGATTGGTGTCCTTGAGCAATTCAGTAGAGAGGCTAGCTAGTGCTAAGAGGGATGAGTTGGGATTGATTTCCTCTACCTCGGCCTCATCATTCGAATGGTCAATATTCTCATCAAGCTGAACTATGATCTGCGTACTAGGTCAAAGCCTATGCTAGATGCTTTTAGCCTTCTGATTTCTAGTACGAGGTCATGAAAAAGGAACGAACTCAGCAGACACGGGACTAGCAGGGGTTTCTTGCACAAGTGAATTAGGTTATGAGACACCCTCATCAAGGTGGACAACATCAGGGTTTTCTTTTGTTGTGGGTGAGTTTGGTCTAGATAAGGGATGAAAATTTCAAGACCATTTATGAATATTGAGATGGGGATTGAGTACTTTGAAAACAAATGTTTCCTAAGACTGGCTTCAGTATTTAATCTGATCCAAGATTAACAGTTTGATTATACTGTGATGATACAAACTACTCTTAGGATGCAGGGTATTCCTTCTGACCAAATTTGACATTTTCTTTAAGCTATGATGAAAAAATAAAGGGAAATTCAAGCATCTATTATCAACAAAGTGGGCTAATAACCGAAGGTGGCAAGTCTTAAAAACGATAAATTTACCTTTGCAAGTAACTAAGTGAATGATCACTTTCAATGGCTTGATATACTCCGGCTTTATCCAGCTATGATGGTAGCCTTTCACACCTATTACATACTGGAACTCGGGATTCAGTGCAAAAATGTGTGATGCTCACAGAACGAACCAATGTTTTTTCCACGGTTAACCCTCCTAGGGAAGCTTAGTGGTGCAGGAAATCGATTCTTCAGTGACTTGAAAAGAAAGGTGACCTACTCTGGTCATCCTTCCATTAAACCCCATTGTGAAAACAATGAAATCTCTTCATTGTAACCTTGTAGCAAATGTACGAATGGGTTCCAGACAGCTCAAAAAAACACTTCCCTACACTCCCTAAACTCTGTCATTTGAAAGAGATCCTGATAAATATTAGGCTCGAATCTTTTCGGCATGATGGAAATAGAGGAAGGAATATAGGGTTTTCAAGAAAGGTGGCTAAAATTGTCCAGAATAATAACAGGTAGTGATGGTGATGGAATTGAGAAAGGTTCGCACAGTGCTAGTTTTAAAGCATGTTGTATTACAATCATGCAGCCAGCTCGGCGGGCCTGAACGATCGTGCCATTATGGGGAATTTTCAAAGCGTGTGTCATCTAAAGCACGTGATTGAACGAGTTTCTAATTTTTAGTTGGTTCAACCATTTCCAAAGAAAGCTTTGGATAGGTTGAACGTGTAACTTAATCCAAGTGTATAACCAAACCTATAACCATAACCTTGGTTCAACGAGGAGGGTTGCTTATCCGATAGTTTATGCGTGCGAACATAAAAGGAGAATGATGAAGATGGCAGGGTCATGATAACCAAAAGGTACTCAATGGTTATTCGAAGGTCGTATCATATCCATACAGGAATGAAATAAGATCATATTAGATTTAATTCGTACAATCATTAATTGGCATTAGTCATAATATCTTATAGATGTGACCCTAATGGCATGACTCAGCTTTTTACCCAATGAAATTAAGCCAAACACTTAATCAAAGTTACGAAAAATATCATAAAAATTTTATCCAGCTCATCATTCAGCCTTTTATTCACACCAATATTTGACCCTTCATACGATCCTTCATACAGCTTTTGATATGAAATCATTCTTTTAGCATTCTTGCTTATTCATCCACAACTTTAGGGCCAACTTCGCTATCTGCATTATCCTACAAACACTTTATCATTTGGAAATGAGTCTTTTATAAGTAAAAATGAAGACACACAAACTAACCCTCCCCTCAATCAAAGATATGGCATGTCCTCAAGCCATGCAAGAAAAGTTTCCAAAAGAATTAATAAATTTTCAGTCATGATGTTGTAAGTTTGTAAAAGAGAAAAAGACTAACTAATAAAGGGAAATGATTCAGATAGATATATTAAAAAACAATAGTGCTCAAATGTATAGAGATATAAATGGATCATTGATGATGTGATGAACAGTACCATAGGGAAAACTAGTCACTCTTGCCTTGTTTTAAATATATCTTTTCATCTCAAAAATTATTTGAACTCACCTTCGAATTTGTGGAAATTTTCAGCTATGGGTGCCATTTCTAGGATAATCATATCCTAGATATTGATGAAAATAATACTATTGAACCCAAGGTTAGATTATGGTTATTTTGTAATGACATCATAAAGAATAGGCCTATGTAGATGTGTTTTGATATATATTATTGTTATTTCAAATCATGTGCCTAGTGGTGCATTAACCAGATCTCTTTACCTGATATTGCCCCATTGCCAGCAGGCCTGTTCAGTACCTCGACAGGTTTATCTTGGTACCATACAAGCATAGCCCTACTACCAGTGAACCTATTTAGTACCCTGATGGGTTTACTTGCATTTATCAAACTTCCTTGTAAGTTATTACTTAGAATTTCCCCGCTACTAGCAGGCCTGTTCAGTACCCTGATGGATTTTCCTTGTATAAATATTTTGAATATAGGAAGTCGATTGGTACTAGAGTGTGCTAAGCCCTGCTAAACACATTAGTTAATTTTTTTTTACAAAATGGCCTTAACTATATATCATGTCAAAAGAGAATAACTTAAAGTTGTCCTTGGGCCTTTCAGTCTATTTTATAAAAGCTAATGTTCCCTACAAGCAGTAATTCCACTTACCCTCTAGTGCCCTCAAAGATAGTTAAGAGTCAAGTGTTGATAACAAGTGTAGATGAGCTAGTAGTCTCTAGGTATGAAAATGTTGAAGATCATTAAAATAAATATTTTTAGAAACTGTTCAAATACTTAGAATCTGAATCAAAACATTTATCATAACAAAATCATAAAATAATTGGTTTGAAAGTGATATACAAGAAAAGCTTCAAGGTCTTATTAGAGCACTTTACCTCATAAGTTGTTCAAAGAAATATATGCTTCTTCAAAGCCATGTATTAGATGATTCATTTTATTCTTGAAAATATAGAAAAGAGTCCTTTGGAAAGAAGTGATTAGAAGTTGTAGAAATAATAGATCAATGCTATGTGCAATGATGCTAAAAAGAAGCACAGGAAATAGATCTTGCTACTAAGAATTCTCACAAGCATACACAGGAAAAATAGAGAGAAGAAAAGAGACTGAATCACATGAATGAAGAGATGAATATTGGTGTGTATCCTTCCATTGAATAATTATGAATAATAGAGTACATAAATAGTACATCCCTCATGGGGAAGTCGAATTGTATGGAAACAACTCATAAAGCTCAAAAAGGCTGACTTACCAAAATATAGCAAACCCCTATAGGTGGATAAAGTACTTGCTAAATCTATCAAGGACCGTACGAGTTGGAAAAAGCATGAGTGAGTTTTCAAGGAGATGGAAATAACATGCTAATCCTAGAAAATGGAGAAAAACTAATGGAGGATGGGTTGGAAACAAAAGCACCCAGTTTCCTAGTTGACTAGCTTTTATCTTATCCATAGAAAAGCAGGAAAAAGCAGAAAAAGCAGAAAAAAGAAGAAAAAAGCAGAATCTGCTATAAGGTCTTGCATACTAATTCTAGATGAACCCAGAATCAGAAATAACTCATTCCTAGGATATAGATGGCATGCATTGACTTTAAGGTGCCACCTAATTAAGCTAGTGGGTGAATAATTAATCAATAATGATTAATTATTTTATCCTAAGTTGTGAGTGGGTTTAATATATTCCAGCACCCCCCTATAAGTCTGACTTTATGATGGTATGACAAAAAGTATGGATGCATATAGATGCATATAGGGACCAGCAACAAGGGTATGGTCACCCTTTTACAATTATTATGTCCAGAAAAGTGAGGAAAGAGGCAAAACCACATGGGGAAAATCCTCCCTCAATATAGGACAAGGCACAAAATTTGAAATATGTCTTCAACATATCTTCATATTCACTTTAATGAGCTGACTAAACTACTTCTGGATGAAGGACTTGCTGAAGAAATCATGAACTCCATGATCATGCGCTGGAGCGTAGAACCTGCAAGAAGGAAGAGGAGAGACTCCTTGTATCTCATCATCTGATGAAGTAGGAGCATTATCTGAATGCTTCTTTTTGCTGTCAAACTCTGATCTGCAAACATAATCTGAAATGGAAAAGAGATTTGTGCATACTCCTTTCCAAAGAGTACAAAAAATAAGGCAATTTATTTCACACCCGATTCCCTGAATAGCTACAAAATTGTGATGTGAATCACATGTAAATATTCCAATCTGTTGTAGCACTTGTATAGATCTGATATGAGGCTGATAAAAGAATGATATATCAGAAACATTAACATATGGAACAGCAAGGACAAAGTCCTCAATGGATCCATGAGAATATAGGGCTAGACTAGGAAAATTATGAGCAACTGGGAAAAACTGATAAGTGTAAAAAACTGAATGATGGATGGGCATAATGAGATGTTCACAATATTCAAGAAGGCTCTGAGTATTGATTCCAAGAACAAATAAGGATATGCTGAAGCACATGAGATCAAGTAAGGTAAGTGGTATGACACAAATAAGGCTTGATGTGGTAAAGCAAACATCCTAGAAGTCACTGGGTTGCACACCATCAATGAGAGAGGTAAGCAAGAGGTGTGAAGGATTTGGCACATAGATCTCAGAATATAAGATAGGAGATTGCGAGAACAATGAATGGATTATAGGATCATAATCAATATCAGCAGCAGCTCCATATTTTACTTCTTTTTCATCAATAGTATCACAAGAAGAAAAATCACCTTCAAGAGACACAGAAAAGGATGGCTCTTCAATATTTGCTTCTTCATTGAAGGAGGAAGAATTCGAATGAAAGAGGGCAGAAGCAACATGAACTGTATGAGAAAATTCTTCATCATGATCAAATTCATCAGA